>CM046879.1:324318719-324918719 GCA_025667525.1 Glebionis coronaria
AATCTATGTAATTAGTGGCATCCAGATTTATAAATTTATTTTTATCCTGCACAATTTGGTTGTTGGGCCTAAATGGTCATTTGACAATATAGAGTCCGAAAAAAGAAAAGATTTATGTTCACAGCTTACATTACCAACAACTGCCATGTATCAAGATTCAAGAGTGACACTTATCCAGCGAGCACTTAAAAAAGAAACAGCCCCAGAGTAAAACAAGTTACTCCCTAATAAACATAATCAAGTATGCAACTAGGAAAGCTTGTCCATGTGTTATAAAGCATAATGGGTGTACCAAGAGGTGTATCAAAACAGGCAATTTTCTGGCAAGTGTTGTTGTAAAGAGTCAGGTTGGGTTGACGCTTTTTGTCCAAAAATATTTAACTTTTGTAATAATGCGTCAAAGATAACCCTTTGTGGAAAAAGTACCTGTGACTATTACTCTAAGATGTATTATGAGGTCTCCAAGTTCAATTTTTGCTATGTGCAAATGGCAACAATCTCTTGAAAAGGTACCGAGTCTTTGTGGTGCTGGATTTGAACCCCGTGGACTAGTCGGCCAAAAGGTCGGAAACCATGGTTACCCAAAAAAAAGAAATACCCGCTTCCTTTTGAGCTATTTTTAATTCGACCCATTTGAGATGAAAGTAACCAACTTCTACCCAGACATCAAGTAAATTAATCAGAGTTCTGACCTCTCCTGCAGCCATTTGACTGACCTATGGGTGAACTATGCCTCTTCTAAGCTGCTAAGGTTGAATCTATATCTGATGAAATAACATGACTTATGAATACAGGTAGCTCTAGGAGAACTGGGAGCCACATTAGTAAATCATCCCCATAAACTTGATGGGGCGGTTCTACCGTAACTTTGACTTCTGAGTGTTAGTGTGTTTGAAGCAAAGACCAAATCATCCATTTTATTGCAGAAGATCAAGAGAGTAGCCTTCATAAACGAAATACCAAAGTCTATTGCTGGCAATATTCTGCGATAAGATTAATGGCACACATAGCAAACAGAACTTTAATCCAAACTGTAAAAAAAGATTAAAACTTCACTACATACTCCTATTGAGCAAAACTGCCAGAAACAGACTATTTGTTGAATTATCTTTCTTATGAGCATCAAAGTTCAAGTACAATCAAAAGTTGTATACAAACTAAAACAAACAATAGCTCAAGTATGAGAGTTGTATACGAAGTTAGCATTGCATTGTCACAAAAGGAAAATAGATATGTGTATTACTTTTGAAAGGAAACAAACAACCACGAGACTGGAACAAGGGTAAACTGACCAATTTAGAAAGCATAAACTCGATAGCACCTTGCTTCATGCGAGTTGACCATTTGACCCCAGTTGAGCAATAATGCGAGATCTTGTCCCCGGTTATAAAGTTAAGGTAATCAGCTTGAAAAGTTTATGGAGCCATCCACCTCCAAGCCCCACCTGAACTTTGTCTCTGGACAGAGGTATTATGACCAGATTTCTGTGAGCGGAGTGCTTGAACCTTCTGCTCTAAGGATTCCATAGATGATACTGTTGTTTGTAACTCCAAAATTTGTGCCTGGATTCCCCATAACCAATAGCTTGTAAAAAATCAGCCTCATCATACACAATAGGTGAAAATTGGCCAAACCGCCAAAGTCGCCTTTTAATGCATACAAAAACAATAAACTTTCATTCAACGATTTAGACTCTCATTGTATATCGCAATAAGTACTATATTTATAAAAAAACATGCACAAAATGGGTTTGTGGGTCAACTCGGCCTGTTATGATCCCACATCGGCCAAGTATGGGAATGGTTGATGGTTTATAATGTCCATGTGTCCCCTCCTCAAACAAGCTAGCTTTTTGAGTGAGTTCTACACTTGGGACTTATGAACCGATTACGAGCCTAGTCTGAGATAGGTTCGTATCAATTGGTATCAGAGCAGATCTGGGCCAAAACTCTTTTCTGATTTACTGTTCTGGAATGGATGCGTTGGAGAAGAAGTTTGAAGAAGGTATTTGAGAGTTAAAAGAGGGATTTGAAAGACTAAAAGCAGAAATTGATACAGTAAAAAATTTGAGGAATTGAAACAGTTGATCTTACAAAAAGCTCCAACACAAACATCAATTTCTAAACCACCTTAAAGAGCAATCGTGTATGTACCACCACCTTGATATGAATCATTGGGGCCAAGTTTACAAGCGCAGGAGTAGAGGGGGCTAAAGTAGAAGGGGGCTAAATGTCATTAATTATTACTTAATGGTTAATCAAGTTATTTTTGGTTTAGATTGCAGAATAAGTAATCTGCCCTATATAAGGGGGATTACCTTAGGGTTTTAGTAATCTAGAATTCTAGTCTTATTTTCTGTTCGTAGGATACACTTTTATTCTGTAATTTACCTTCAAGCATCCGACTTCGGTTGCTAATTGTCTTAATTCACTGTTATCAATTTGGCTCCTATCAAATTGGTATCAGAGCCGTTGATCCACACCCACAACATAAAAAAAAAAAAACCAATCATGACAAAGATAACCGATGTGGAGCAAAGTTTCGACCAGTACAAGGCTGAGCAAGCTGCAAGTCACACGGATCTGCTAGAAGCTTTGGGAAAAAACAAGGCTGAGCAGGCTGTGAGCCAAGCAGAATTAATACAAACCATGGTCAAGAATAAGGCCGATGCTGACAAACAGTATGCTGAAATCATGCAACTGTCGCCGGCCGTCTACACCCAACCGCTGCAATCCTACCATCCGATGCAGCAGCAACACCCTTCTGCCACCACTACATCGCCACTGCCAACCTTTGCTGTCTCCCAACCATCGCTGCAATCTTACCACTCCATGCCGCTGCAACACTCCTACAACACCGCTACACCACCCACCTTTGCCGTCACCCAACCGCTGCAACGACCTCAATCAACCCTACCATCCTCAGTTCGCAGGGGTTTCCGATGCCATATGGGTCGCAGGGTGAACCTTTTGGGTCGTTCCAAACAGGGGAGCCTAGTAGCCATAATTGAAGGCTACCATTAAGTTCCGAAGGGGTGTTCCAAAATTTCCCAGATGTTGTAAATGCTGGGGGGGTTTTTCCGGGGCCAAATCGAACACCAAGGCAGTCACTTGTTCACAGTAACGAACGAGGGTGGGTGTCCGGGGCTGATTATCGTTTGCGAAAACTAAAGATGCCGCTGTTTAACGGAGATGGCGTATATGAATGGGTTTACCAGGCCGAGAGGTTTTTCGACATCCAAGGGTTAATGACATCAGGGGAGCGACTCAAGGCTGTGGTGATGTGCCTAGAGGGTACAAGCTTGTCTTGGTTCCATTGGAGTGAGAACAGGGAACCATTCCGGAGTTGGGAAGATTTGAAGCAACGGATGCTCGTTCATTTTCAATCCACGCAAGCAGGTAGCTTATACGAACAATTTTTCGCTATTAGCCAGAGCGGGACCGGTCGAGACTATATTACTATGTTTGAGAAGATGGCAACACAATTACCAAGGTTACCAGAGGAGGTACTCGAGGGGGTCTTCATGAAGGGGTTAAAACACGAGTTACGTACGGCTGTGCGGACACAGAAACCCACGGGATTGAGTCAAGCCATGGAGTTAACCCTAATTATTGATGAAACAGGTAAGGGGATAACCCCCAAGCCCGCAAACCGAGCCAGCGCTATCTCTCGACCTCTAACCGGGGCTGCAGAGGTAGGTGCAGGGAGGGCTCCGTTTAAACGGATGACAGACGCAGAGTTGGCGGAGAAGAGAGCTAAAGGGCTTTGCTATAAATGTGATGGACCATTGTCCAGAGAAAACATTAAACATTGCAGGTGCTTGTCGTGGATGAGGGGGAGGAGAAAGAATGGGAAGATGACGAGGAACCCGCTCACCTTGATATGGTAGAGGTCTCGGCACAATTCGTGGTAGTAGTCTTAATTGATTGTGGGGCAACTCATAATTTTTTATCCGTTAAATTGGTCGATCCCTTGAAATTGAAAGTTACGGGGACACGTGAAACCGGGGTGATTTTGGGGAATGGGAAATCAGAAAAAAGCATCGGAATGTGTCGCGGGGTGCAATTGCAGTTACCTGGGTTGGTTGTTACGGATGATTTCTATCCGTTGGAGTTGGGAAGTAGTACAGATGTTATACTCGGAATACAATGGTTAAGATGCTTGGGCGACACTCGGGTGAATTGGAATAAACTAACCATGTCATTCCAGTATGCAGGGGAGCACGTAACGCTTAATGGTGAGGCCGGGTTACGCCGTGGAGCGGCCTCTTTACAAGCCCTAGCACGGGGGCTGTCCGATATTGATGAGGGTTATGTTGTCACCATGGCGAGTCTGGGTGGACTCGATATGCCGGAACCGCAGGTTCATCCGGATCTGGATGAAATGCTAAATCAATTTTCAGATGTGTTTTCTATGCCTGCAGGTTTACCACCCTCACGGGATCATGAGCACGCGATTGTTTTGAAAGGTGGGACTGAGCCCATAAATGTTCGACCCTATAGATACCCGCAATTACAGAAGGACGAAATTGAGAGATTAGTGGGGGAGATGATGGAGGTTGGGATTATTCGGCCCAGCACTAGTCCATATTCGAGACCGGTTTTATTAGTTAAGAAAAAAGACGGAAGCTGGCGTTTTTGTGTGGATTACCGCGCTTTGAATAAATCCACGGTCCTCGATAAATTTCCTATACCTGTCATTGATGAGCTGCTGGATGAATTGCACGGGGCAACGGTATTCAGCAAGTTAGATTTGAAATCGGGATACCATCAGATTCGCATGAAAGAATCAGATATTCCAAAAACGGCTTTTAGGACTCACGAGGGGCATTATGAGTTTTTCGTAATGCCATTCGGGCTGACTAACGCGCCGTCCACTTTTCAGTCTTTGATGAACAAAGTGTTTCGGTCTTATTTAAGGAAGTTTGTGCTGGTATTTTTTGATGATATCCTTGTTTACAGCCGAACCATGGAGGAGCATAGGGAGCACTTGACTGTGGTATTTGAATGTTTAAGGGCTGAAAAATTGTATTGCAACAGAAAGAAGTGTGTGTTTGGACAGAAACGGGTGGATTATTTGGGTCATATTGTGACAAGTGACGGGGTACAAGCTGATCCCTCGAAGATCTCGGCAATGATGGATTTGCCGATTCCCCGAAATGTGAGGGAGTTGCGAGGGTTTCTAGGATTGACAGGTTACTATCAGAAGTTTGTCAAAGATTATGGAAAAATTGCTCGGGCTTTAACTGATTTATTAAAAAAGGATTGTTTTGCGTGGACAGAGGAAGCGGCACACGCGTTTCGAAAATTGCAAGTGGCCATGACACGAGCGCCTGTTTTGGCATTGCCTGACTTTTCAAAAAGCTTCACGATAGAGACTGATGCTTCTGGTCAGGGGGTAGGGGCGGTTTTGATGCAGGAAAGTAAACTAATTGCCTACTTTAGCCAAGTTTTAGGTCCACGGGCGCAATTGAAATCAGTATATGAACGAGACTTAATGGCAATTGTGATGGCAGTCCAAAAATGGAGACCTTATTTGTTAGGGCGTCAGTTCACTGTCATCACTGACCAAAAGAGCCTCAAATTTCTGTTAGAACAGAGATTGGTGGCTGAACGGTGGGTTTCCAAGTTGTCGGGGTATGATTTTGAGATCTTGTACCGGCCTAGGAAAGAGAATGGGGAAGCAGATGCACTTTCAAGGCGTGGGGAGGAATTGGATTATGGTATGTTGTCTGTTACATCACTGGGATTATCGGCACAGCAGTTGCAAGACCTCAAAAACGATCCAGAAATTGTGGCTTTATGATATGATCCTGACAGATTATTATCAATATATTAAATAAAGAATTAGTTTATTTACTTTCCTTTTATTGTATTATCTTAAGGAATAAGTTAAGTATGATTATATATAGAGATAAGAGGCTGTAATTCAATATGCAGAGAAATATGATTATTGTTTATGTTTATTACGGTTTATTAGTTTCTTAGTTAATTGGGGGTCGGTTTATCTCATTAATATAAGCCATCGGGGGTCGGGTTATCCCATTATTATAGCCTATCTATCCTTTTATCTCTATAATCGATCCGGTTCATATCAATTGGTATCAGAGCTGTTTCGATTCTAGGGTTTCAAAAAAAAAAAAAAAAAAAACTGTTCATCGGTCATTGTTCATCGTCAGTTACTGTTCATCAGAAAAAGTAAGTTACTGGAATGAAAGCGGAAGCACAGAGGTGGCAAGAATGGCATCAATGGAATCAAAGGTGTCAAGAATGGCATCAATGGAATCGGAGGTGTCAAGAATGGCATGAATGGAATCAAAGACGGGAACAAATGGCTATTAGAACTTATGAAGAGGAGAAGAGGCGTGCTGAATTGAATCAAAAGATTGAAGAGGATCAGCGACGTGAAGAATGGAATCAACGTGAAGAATGGAATCAGAAGATTGAAAAACTGGAGAAACTAATTCAGTCTTTCATCTCGCCTGTTCAAACGCCTCCAACACAACCTGCCATAACAGAAAAATGTGGTGAAGGTGTTGGTCTCGGGTCAGATTCAGAAGCCGTGGGAAAGAAGCTGGAAAAAGATGGAACAGATTCTTTAGGGGTCCAACTAAATCAACGGATTCCTAACCGGAAGATCAAGGCAAGGGTGTTTTGGAATAAATTTGTGGTGGCACGTGTCCAAAACAGTAAACCTAGAAAGCTAGGTACGTCACTTGGTCCTGGATTTGAAACTTCATATTCACAAGAAGAATTACAAGTCTGCAAAAGAAAATTCAAGAACATAGACCAAGACTACTGCTTGCTCAAGAAGCGCACAATGGGGATACAGCGAAGAACTTGGGATCCCGGAATCACTGCAGGCGACTTTTTCAAGACAACACCTTGAGGACAAGGTGTTTTTGGGGGACGGAGTATTGATATGATCCTGACAGATTATTATCAATATATTAAATAAAGAATTAGTTTATTTACTTTCCTTTTATTGTATTATCTTAGGGAATAAGTTAAGTATGATTATATATATAGAGATAAGAGGCTGTAATTCAATATGCAGAGAAATATGATTATTGTTTATGTTTATTACGGTTTATTAGTTTCTTAGTTAATTGGGGGTTGGTTTATCTCATTAATATAAGCCATCGGGAGGTCGGGTTATCCCATTATTATAGCCTATCTATCCTTTTATCTCTAATCGATCCGGTTCATATCACTTTACAAAGGCGGGTTGAATCGAAGGAGGACGGGACCGAGGGGTATCATGTGGAGCATGGGTTGGTTCGTTACCGTGGGAGATTGGTGTTACCGCGAGTATCCAAGTTGATTCTCCACCTATTCAATGAGGTTCATGGTAGTGTTATTGGGGGTCATGAGGGCACACAAAAAACATATCAACGATTGTCCCGAGAGTTCTTCTGGGTTGGAATGCGACGGGATGTGGCTAACATGGTCGCGGAGTGTGGGGTGTGCCAAAGAAATAAGTATTCTAATCTGTCCCCCCATCAGGCCTGCTACAGCCTTTGTCCCTACCAGTACGAATTTGGGAGGATCTTACTATGGATTTTATTGATGGATTGCCTAAATCGATGGGGTATAGTGTGATTATGGTGGTGGTTGATCGTTTAAGTAAGTCTGCTCATTTTGCACCTTTAAAACATCTGTATACCGCCTCATCAGTAGCTACGGTGTTTGTAAGGGAGGTAATACGACTACATGGTGTTCCAAAATCAAGATCGGGTGTTCATCAGTCACTTATGGCGGGAATTATTTAAGTATCAGGGGACAACCCTGAAGCGGAGTACGGCTTACCACCCGCAAACGGATGGTTAGTCTGAGGTGGTGAATCGGAGTTTGGAGACATATTTGAGGTGCTTTGCGTCGTCACGACCAAAGGAATGGGTGAAATGGTTGTCATGGGCTGAATACTGGTATAATACTTCGTATCACTCGGCTATTCGCACAACTCCTTTTAAGGTGTTATACGGCCGAGATCCACCTAATCTGATTGCCTATGATCAAGGTACTGATTACCGTACTGCCATCACTCTTGAGGTAGATGAGTATTTGCAGGAGAGGGATCATATTTTGGAGGAATTGAAAAACCAGCTTTTACGTGCCCAACGGATTATGAAGGAACAGGCTGATAGCAAACGAAGGGATGTCTCACTTGAAGTTGGTGATATGGTTTTCTTAAAGTTGCGTCCTGATACGAACCTATCCCATACTAGGCTCGTAATCGGTTCATAAGTCCCAAGTGTAGAACTCACTCAAAAAGCTAGCTTGTTTGAGGAGGGGACACCTGGACATTATAAACCATCAACCATTCCCATACATGGCCGATGTGGGATCATAACTTTACCCCACCCTTTGAAGAACCAACGTCCTCGTTGGTCACGGCTATGTTGGTCACGGTTGGCACCCCCTTTGGGTCCAAGCCACCACTCCATAGGCCACCACTCCGAGTGTTGGAACCTCGTAAGGTAGGGCTAGCTCTACCTCGTAAGGTAGGGCTAGCTCTGATACCAATTGATACGAACCTATCCCATACTAGGCTCGTAATCGGTTCATAAGTCCCAAGTGTAGAACTCACTCAAAAAGCTAGCTTGTTTGAGGAGGGGACACCTGGACATTATAAACCATCAACCATTCCCATACATGGCCGATGTGGGATCATAACATTACCCCACCCTTTGAGGAACCAACGTCCTCGTTGGTCACGGCTATGTTGGTCACGGTTGGCACCCCCTTTGGGTCCAAGCCCACCACTCCATAGGCCACCACTCCGAGCTCGTTGGTCACGGCTATGTTGGTCACGGTTGGCACCCCCTTTGGGTCCAAGCCACCACTCCGAGCTCGTTGGTCACGGCTATGTTGGTCACGGTTGGCACCCCCTTTGGGTCCAAGCCACCACTCCATAGGCCACCACTCCGAGTGTTGGGACCTCGTAAGGTAGGGCTAGCTCTGATACCAATTGATACGAACCTATCCCATACTAGGCTCGTAATCGGTTCATAAGTCCCAAGTGTAGAACTCACTCAAAAAGCTAGCTTGTTTGAGGAGGGGACACCTGGACCTTATAAACCATCAACCATTCCCATACATGGCCGATGTGGGATCATAACATTATGAGGTGGTGGAAAGGATCGGGAAGGTGGCTTATCGGTTGAAGTTGCCTTCTACTTCGGCAATTCATCCGGTTTTTCATGTGTCTGAGCTTAAGAAAATGATTGGGGACCAACACGTGCAGTCGGGTTTGCGTGATGCTTCTACAAATGAGCCTGTAATGGAGCCAGATAGGGTGTTGGGAACTCGCGACGTAGAAGGGAAGAAAGAGGTGCTGATCTGGTGGAAGGGACTACCAAAGACAGAAGCGACTTGGGAGATCTATGAGCAGATTCAGCAGCAGTTTCCCAGCTTCCACCTTGAGGACAAGGTGGTTTTTCTGGGCGGGGGTGATGATATGAATCATTGGGGCCAAGTTTACAAGCGCAGGAGTAGAGGGGGCTAAAGTAGGAGGGGGCTAAATGTCATTAATTATTACTTAATGGTTAATTAAGTTATTTTTGGTTTAGATTGCAGAATAAGTAATCTGCCCTATATAAGAGGGATTACCTTAGGGTTTTAGTAATCGAGAATTCTAGTCTTATTTTATGTTCGTAGGATACACTTTTATTCTGTAATTTACCTTCAAGCATCCGACTTCGGTTGCTAATTGTCTTAATTCACTGTTATCAATTTGGCTCCTATCACACCTCATCTTCACGAGGCAGCAAGACGAGGTTATGATGATATTGGGTTGGAATTGCATAATTCTAATGCTGATACAAGCACTACTATTGGAAAAAACTACAGGCCTAAGTATTGGGACGTGGAAGGATCGAAAAAACTCGATCCAAAGAAAACGAATGACAAGAATGGTGTGCAATTTAAGCCTCGTACAAATTCTGGTGCCCTATTTGTTGAAGACAAGAATGGAAAAGAAGAGAAAGGCGGAATTGTGTGTGGCAAGGTTCACGACACATGGGCTGATGTGGGGCTGAAACATGGATCATACTTGCTGCTTGATAGGATACTCGAAGATCGTTGGTATTTTCTTGATAAATCGGGATTAAGCAAAGAGCCACTTTGTAGATCTAATTTGGAGGTACACTTGTAGTTTCATGTTGATTGACTAGATACACGTTCACAAGTGAAAACCTAGGATCCAGGAATCAAGATTGTGATACAATTCCACTAAAGGTCTACTCACGAAGGAAGAACCGGGTCAAGTACTCAGCAGCTGAAAAGGACCAGTTTAAGTCACTCTTGAATTACTTATTTGACCCATTCTCTGGCTAGAAAACATAAGCAGTGGAGAGGTAGTTTTCAACCTATTTTTTAGGATCAGTTACTTAACTGTATTTAGCAAACTTGTATTAGAGACTTTGCTCTTTATTCTTTTGGTGTGTAAGTTATTTTTAATCAATTCGAGACTAAAGTCTGTAACAGGAGATTAAGCCCCTCTCGAATTGGGATCTATCCTACTTAATTCAAGTATCATTTCACCTACCATCCCTTTAGAATCTATCAGTCTACTATACCATCTCTTTAGAATCTATCATTTGGTTCCATTGCCGGGAATTCGAATGGCCCCTACCACCCGAAACTCCACTAATCAAAGCGATCTCAACCCGATTACAGTTCAATTGGCAGCGATTGCTGCTCGGTTGGAGTCCATGGAAACACTCAAGGAAGATGTTGCAGTCCTTAAAAGTCATGTCGAGATACGGGGAAAATCATACAGTGACACCCATGGAGAGAGTTCGTGGAGGTCACAACATCACAGGCCCTTTACAAAAATTGATTTTCCAACTTATGTGGGAGGAGACCCACGTGGTTAGATCTTAAAAGCAGAAAAGTATTTCCGATATTACCAAATTCCAGATGCAGAGAAGGTTGATGTTGCCTCTATGCACTTAGAAGGTGACGCTCTAGACCTTTTTTCATGGCTTTCAGCAGATCAAACAATCACCGTGTGGGAGGAATTAGTTCTCGCGTTCCAGAAAAATTTTGGTCCAGCGATTCATCTCTGTAGCATCAAACAAACGGGATCGGTCCAGGAATATAGGCAGGAGTTTGCTAGACGATCGGCTAGGGTTTCTAACTGGCCAGAAAATTGCTTGTTGGGAGTGTTTTTGAACGGTCTTAAAGAAGAATTAAAAACCGACGTGCGCATCCAGAAACCACGAACTGTGTACAACGCAGCAAGCCTCGCTTTAGAGTACGAATCAAAAGCAGGTGTTTCTAAATCAAATAAAGGACTCACATGGAGCCCCAGCCCAAAACCCGTCACAACCGACACCAACAAAAGTAATGTTCACCCTAACCCCAATAATTCTACAACCCAACGAACCCCCCTACGAATTTCTGATGATGAAAAACAAAATCGATTCCTGAAAGGAGAGTGTTTTCGATGTGGAGAGAAGTATGGCCCAGGTCATCGCTGTAAGACGGGCACATTCAAGTTGTTAGAAGCTACAGAAGAACAAGAAACCCCAATTGCTCCCACCGTCAATGCCAGTGAAGAGGAGTCGGGTGATCAAGAAGATTTTGCCAAAATAAGCATGCATGCTATTTTTGGCAAAACCAACGTAACTACGATGAAACTTCGAGGTACTATAGGAACGACTGAAGTATTGATCTTGGTGGATGGCGGTTCGACTCATAACTTTATCTCTGATTCGTTGGTTCGTGAATTGAAGATGGTTACTGAGTTTATTACCCCTTTTGGTGTGCAAATGGGAAATGGAGATATCATCAGGTGCAATCAACTTTGCAAGGATGTTCATGTGCAATTACCTGACTTGAAGATTGTTCAAGATTTTTACCCGTTCTCACTCGGGGGAGCAGACCTTGTTCTAGGTGTTCAATGGTTAGCTACTCTTAATACCGTTCAAGCAAACTGGAACGAGATGTTTATGATATTTACTTTGGATGGCAAGAACTACAAGTTACAAGGTATTTCTTCCGTTTCCCGGGAAAAATCTGCTTCTTTTCAACATTTAGCCATCGACACTAATACCACACCTGTTATACCTAATCAGTTAAAACCACTAATCAATAAATACCAAGACATTTTTAAGGAACCTACCACCCTTCCTCCTTTCCGCTCTACAACCCACTCTATTCCCTTGTTACCTAATTCCACACCACCTAATAACCGACCATACCGCTACCCTCTCTCCCAAAAAACCTGAGATTGAAAAGCAAGTGGATGAACTCGTAAGAGCAGGGTTCATACAACCTAGTACTAGCCCATTTTCAAGTCCAGTGCTGCTAGTCAAGAAGAAAGATAACACATGGCGTATGTGTGTTGATTACCGTGCCTTAAACAAGATTACAGTGGCTGACAAATACCCGATACCCAATATTGATGAGCTTATGGACGAGTTATATGGCGCAACTGTTTTTTCCAAACTTGATTTACGATCTGGGTATTTCCAGATAAGGGTAAACCCCTCAGACGTGGTAAAGACAGCATTTAGAACCCATTTGGGTCACTATGAATTTCAAGTTATGCCATTCGGGCTCATCAATGCTCCCTCGACATTTCAATCGGTAATGAATGATTTATCCCGACCGTATTTGAGGCGATTTATATTGGTTTTTTTTGATAATATTTAATTTACCGTCGTGGTATGGAACAACACATGGATCACTTAGAGCAGGCCCTCGCATTGCTCCATGATCATCGATTCTTCGCTAAGTTGTCTAAATGTTGTTTTGGTCAACTCCACGTTGTGTTTTTGGGTCATGTTATTACTTGTGCAGGAGTACAAGTGGAACAAGAAAAAATCACAGCAATCCAATCATGGCCCGTCCCAACTTCTGTGAAGGAAGTCCGTGGTTTTCTAGGGCTTACGGGGTACTATAGACATTCTGTTCACAATTATGGGATGATAGCCCGTCCACTCACAGCCCTCACTAGGAAATATGGTTTCATTTGGTCTATTGATGCCTTGACAGCATTTCAGAAGTTGAAACAAGCTTTAATGTCTACTCCGGTTCTACGTTTACCTGATTTCTCAAAAGAATTTACGGTGGAATGTGACACCTCTTCAAAAGGGGTGGGAAAACTACTCGGGAAAACTACGATCTTTTGACCACCCAATTTCCAGATTTTCGTCTTGAGGACAAGGCGTTTTACCGGGAGGGAAGTAATGATACAATTCCACTAAAGGTCTACTCACGAAGGAAGAACCGGGTCAAGTACTCAGCAGCTGAAAAGGACCAGTTTAAGTCACTCTTGAATTACTTATTTGACCCATTCTCTGGCTAGAAAACATAAGCAGTGGAGAGGTAGTTTTCAACCTATTTTTTAGGATCGGTTACTTAACTGTGTTTAGCAAACTTGTATTAGAGACTTTGCTCTTTATTCTTTTGGTGTGTAAGTTATTTTTAATCAATTCCAGACTAAAGTCTGTAACAGGAGATTCAGCCCCTCTCGAATTGGGATCTATCCTACTTAATTCAAGTATCATTTCACCTACCATCTCTTTAGAATCTATCAGTCTACTATACCATCTCTTTAGAATCTATCAGATTGTCAGAAGCAACACCTTGAGGACAAGTTTTTTTGGGCCGGAGAAATGATACAAACTCAGGGGTCTAAGGGATAAATATAAAATCTGCTGGAATATTTAGTTTTATTTATATATTTACTTTCTGTATAATAAGTGCTTTCCTTGTTGATGTTACCTTGATGAACAAGATTACTGATAGGGTTAGGAGTCATCAGTTTAGGGGAGGAGGGAATAGAACCGGTCTTCGGACTTGGAACAGCTTTAGATTAGGGTTTATTTTCTTTGTTTTCGTGTTCATTTTCATTATTAATGCACAAAATGTGTTTGTGGGTCAACTCGACCTCAGTTTTAACCCGAATCCATTTTGCCATGGTTGTTGAACCGCCCATCTTGTATCCTCTAGTACAGAATGAGGACCCAAATCAAATTTTAGAAACAATTGAAGACTATAATATCTCAACTTTCAAGAGACACCCGCTACAAGTTATATGATATAATATAAATCTTTAGTTGAACTAATGTAAGGAAAGGAAGAGAAAGAGGACCTCCAGATTAGCACATCTAGATTTCTCAGCAGCTAGTTGAACTTGTACGGAATTTAATTCCTGCAGTAAGTAGAGAAAGAAGATTTCTGTTTAATCAACAATTCGAGTACCTATACCATTTCAAGTTAAATACCTTCGATAAGTCTGCATATGTTTCATTAATTTCATCAAGCTTTGACTTCAGTGTTGATTTTTCTGCTTTAACCCAAGCGATGCATGATTCCAGAGCCTTTTTCTCTTCTTTAATAACACCAAATTCAACCGAAAGTTCCACCTTAGTTTTTGAATTTTTGATAGTTGTCATATCTAGGCTTTCAGATTTAGCTAGGGCATATGCAGCAGTTACGGAAGCTGCTGCTGCAGCAGCTGCTGGTGATTTAAAGATCTTTGGGTGTTTGGAGTCCTTTGGTTTAGGCTTCATTGCAAAAACCTAATAAGTTCATTAAAAGAAAATCGTCGAATATTAGAAAACAGCTTACATTAATAACTTACTGTAGGATATTAAAAATAAATTACAGGAGCTGGTAGAAGTACAATTCAAGAAAACATTTATGTGAAGAGCTAAGTAGGTCTCAACTTTTAGCAGATAAAAATTTACAGCATTTTGAATCCGTGATTAGTATGGTTCGGCTAAAAGATCATGCACCTATCCATAGCTGATTTTCTTTCGGAAGAACAAGGCTTATGGAAATAGGATTTGTTTTCATGTTAACTGTCAGTAGCTATACATGATCAATTGGTTAATCTCTTTTAGCCTTAAGACAAAGAATGTAAAGTATGCCGGTTAATGCATGTCGACATTATTGTTCATCAAAACCAAAAAAATGATCAATCTACCTCATTGTTGTAGCTTCCATTGTATCCACCAAAAGCTATCAAATATTGTTCACCGTCTACCAATGCTGATGATATTGTGAGACCCTGTTTCAAAATTTAGAAAAAATGAAGACGTGAAACAGAAAGATAAGTAAAGGAAGAAGGAAGAAAAACAAGTATTTCTTTAGGTGAACAACAAAGAACCATGTTTCTTTTTGAAGTAAATACAAAGGCAAAGTGAAGTGACCTCACTAGCGAGTGGATCTTTCTTTTCTACGCTTGTTAAGACTGATAAGACAAGCGTAGACATATCCAGTACCAACGTCTCTAAAGCGCCTGCATCGAAACGTGATATTATGTTACTCATAGAAGCCAAAATATAGCTCATTCCTTGTTTCCCCACATTGGACATGCTTGTTACCATTATTTATTAAAGAGGTCGAATGGGCAGGGCGGGTGGGTTGGTAAGAGGTCAAAATGAATAGTTTTGGTATAAAACAGTTTAAAAGAATAGTATTTTCATAAATACTTGCTGTCAAATGTGATAAGAAGGTCATATTAGTTCAATTAAACTTTAACTTATTCAGCAAATTTCAACCCTTATGATTCGTTTCCTATTGGAAGAAATTATTTAATCTATTTGTGTGACCCACTAGAGAAAATACAGAGTGAACCCATTCGTTAGTAAATGTTTGAAAATGCCACCTCTACAAAAAAAATTATTTGAAACTTACCGCTTTTGTTATCTCCACCACCAACTATAAACAACTTTTCATCGACAGAGACCCCAGCATGGCCAGCTCTGGGAGACACCGAACTGCCTTGAATCTGGGTTTGGGACCATTCCAACTGCAACACAAAGAGAAAAAAATTCATAAAAATAGAAAAAGTGGATGTTCTTGCCATATGTCCAGCTAGTAACTAGGTTTTAACCAGTCAGTGACAAAAACCCTGAAAAAGATGTTGCCATTATCCATTGTGTGTACGATGGCTGAATTCTTAAGGGCTGTGATAGTTTCTTTATTCAATTTCATTCATATCATCCACATGATATACGAGGACCGTCAATCCAAACTCTAGGCAGGAATTAGAAGTTTAAAAAGTCCAATCCTTTACATTGTTCTTTCTGTTGATTGTGGGAAGTGTTGAATGCACACAATAGTAACCTACTTAAGAACGATTTTATTGTAGGCAATCTACTTTTTCACGCAAAGCAGCAAGCATACTTACTTTCAATCACTTCATGACCTGATTAAAGAATATAGCTATTTTTGCCTAAGTATGTGATTGCCTAAAACGGTAAATAGCCTTTAGTATGTTGCTATATGTTTAATCCTTGAGGAAAACATCTTAGCAAGTGGATCTTACAAAAAAAAGGAACATCCATCGTACAATCATAGATATAAGTAAGTGGCACAAAAATGTCTTTACTAATAAGTTTAGCATGAACCTTGGCGTATCAAACCCAGTCACCTTAATAATCTCCAGGATACCTAGACTACGCCTTGACAACGGTATCTATCACCAATAAAAATTACAGATTACAGATTCTTATAGCTTCTTCATTGACCCATAGCTTATATTGGACAAAAACCTTAATGTTTACATTTATTTATATTAAATTTGGTAATGTCCTGGACCTGTTTATATTAAGCCAAAGAAGCAGGTGCGTTCATTAGCCTTTGAAAGCTATTCAATTTTCTTTGATATAAAAAAGAGACTGCATGTTTTTCTCATAGATATTATAAAGAAAACTGGAAACATAAACAAAACTATCAATGTATATAACAATTAAAATTATGTAAAAACAAAATGATCCACACAAAATAAAAGCATAAAAAAGATGAGTACTTACTGTCCCCAAATCCAATATGTGCAAGTCGTTAAAGAAAGTTGAATGAGAACAACCACCGTATATTAAAAGGTAGCGGTCAACATGTACGGCAGATGTATGATCAAATCTGGGAGCTGGAACAGTCTTCCTGTGAAAGTACAACAGATTGACACAAAAACGTTTAAAACATGCACTTAAGTATATAATGCATATACATACACACCAACCAAAAAGCAATAGAATTATAGTATTAGCATAATTGCAGTGATATGGATTTTATGGACATTTGAAAACATAATCATAAAGGCACAAATATAAGAGTGCATAAGTGTTCATCTAAAATTTACTTAGTCTCAGCAGCATGCCAAATCATCGTCTCCAGATCAAGAACATTCACATCATTCAAAAGTCGTCTCTGTTTGTCCTCTCCTCCAAACATTATAAGTTTTGAACCAACCAGTGTCACAGATTGCCCACCACGAGCAACCTAAAAGATAGAGCACAAGGAAATCAAAGATAACACACAGCAATCTACCTAACGTGACCTTACGTAGACTAATATTAAGTGCCCTTCGTCCCAGTTTACATTACCCTTTTGTAATCAGTCTTTTGACATGGTCTTCCATATTTCTACTACTTACGTATTTTCTTAAAATCTTGAATCTTGAAACTTAAATTAATGTAGTTTGCCTAAATTACCACTTAATACACCTTGAGCTTGATCACTTCTAAACTTGGCAACTTCTTAAAAAACACATACGCTTTGTGTTTCAAAAAAACACACGCTTTGCATCAAGGGTCGAACCATAATCACAATCTTGCAAGTATAATTATTTGCCACTATACACCGTCGCTTTGTGCGGGTATTCAGTCTTAATTAATTTTATGGATTTTTCCTCCTTACGGCAGTGCTTAGTTGGTGACTTGGTACTTAAAAAAAATTGTGTATCTTAAAAAGGTTAAAACCTTGGAGCTGGGACCAAAAACAAATTACTACAATTTACAAGTAAATGGTTTGTGCCAGTGACCATTTTTACCAGATAATTACATACTCATACACACACAGGAGAAAGGTTAGAGAAATACCGGAATTTTTCCTGCGGTTTCGATTACCCCGCTCACGCATGACTCGAGATCAATGAAACACACTACAAATTAATTAACAAATCATAAGGTTCACGGAAACGGAAAAAACTAATTTTCAGAAGCAAAACAGCTCTTTAAGAGAGCAAACCTGTAATGTGATCAGAGGTATCCTTTGAGTGACCACCAACGGAGAGAAGTTTATTTTCCCACTTAACCTAGAGTAGTGTGCATTGGGAAACCAAAACTAGGTTAGCTGCTATGTAGATTACAGAAAGTTTAAGATGATTCTGAAAGGAAAACTCACCATACTATGACCAGATGTGGCAGGGAAAACTTGCAGTAATTTAGCATCTTTAATGTTAGCAGCGGCTGGCTGAGTTGTCAACTTAATTGTGGACCAACTTAAGTTTGTGAGATCAAGCGTCTGCAACCACAAGCACAGAGCATTAACCCAACAAGAAATGTGACTAGTTAAATAGGTGGAAATACAATGGTGAATCCTACCTGAAGGTCCGATAAGTATCGCCCATTACGGGTTCCACCAACAATGTAGAGGTTTTCATCGATGACAAGTGCAGCATGCTACAAGAAAAGAAAAATTGCAAATGAAACCTTAAATACAATGTTTGATAAAAAAAAAAGTAGAGTTGAGAGGAAATGAGGAAACCTTATAACGTGGTGATGGGCGGGGCCCAGTTACAGGAAGTGCGACCCATTTGTCATACTCCAAATCTGAGTGCCAATTGGGTGATCCCATATTAGGTCTTCCTTCCGTTTAAGAGCTGTTTTGTAAAGTAATTATATAAAGAGATGGAATTATTATTACGTTATTCACATTTCAGTTGAAATATCTAACTGTCACAGCATTATTTATTAATTAAGATAAGATTAAACTATAGCTTCTATCTACCTGGATCGGTTGCTGTTGTTGAGATCGAATTGAGTTTGATCCAGATGCACGAGTGTTTGCTTTGCTTCTTTGGAGAGTGGAGAGGGTTAGTCACAACAACTCAAAACAGATTATACATTACACTGGATTCTAACTGCTTCACTTCATATTTGAAAGGGACAAAAACAAAATGGGGTTTTCTATCTTGGGCGGGCATATGATAAGAAAGGTAAATGGGTCTCACAGAAAAGTACACAGGGATTCACACTTTGTGGATTTCTGTGTACTTTTCTGTAGGACCCAGTGTACTTTTTATGTACTTTATGTGTTCTTGTCATGTGCCCTTAGGGCACAAGATAGAAAAACCCAAACAAAATTATGTTTGTGAATAGAAATAAAGAATAAATGGTATTCTCAGAGGGTAAATATAGGGAGTATTTATGAGACAAATACTAGGGTAAACCCTAATTAATACTTGGGCCATGGGCCTTATTCTAGACATTCACATATTATTCATAACACTTCCTTTTGGATGTCTCTATAGATAATACACTTTGAGAATGTTGCCTCGTTAAAAACCTTGTCAGGAAAACCCAGTGGGACAAAACCATGACTAAGGAAAAGAGTGCAACGCGTATTATCTCCCTCTGATTACTATATCACTTAAGATCTTTAACTCGTCGCATTCCAATATTGTGAATAAGCTTCTTGAATGTTGAAGTTGGAAGTGCCTTTGGTAAATAGATCCGCCAAATTGTTGCTTGAACGAACTTGTTGAACTAGAATATGACCGCTCTTTT
Source organism: Glebionis coronaria (assembly GCA_025667525.1). NCBI lineage: Eukaryota > Viridiplantae > Streptophyta > Magnoliopsida > Asterales > Asteraceae > Glebionis > Glebionis coronaria. The sequence continues at coordinate 324,338,251 of CM046879.1, forward strand.
GTAAGTCACGAGTGAAACGAACTTCGGATCGCCTTTCATGTAACCTCCTTTGAGTTGAGCAACGCATGTTGCGTTATCTTTATACAAAACTGTTGGTGCCATTTTCTCTAAAGAAATACTACATGACCTGCGTATGTGTTGTGTTAGATTTCTTAACCAAACACATTCTCGACTTGCCTCATGGATTGCTACAATTTATGCCTGATTGAATGAAGTTGCTGCAATTGTTTGCTTTATCGAACACCATGAAATCGCTATTCCTCCACTTGTAAAAACATATCTAGTTTGCGACCGACCATTTTAAGGGTCAGACATATATCCTGCATCTGCAAAATCAACTAAACTTGTATTTCATGGGTTAGAGTATAAACCCACATCTCTTGTTAAAAACCTTACTAGATAAAACCCAGTGGGACAAAAATCTAGTGAAGGAAAATAGTACATTAAATCCTTTATACGCTCGGGGATAAAAAGAAAATTAAAATTTAAACTCTTCGCCGAGTAGCCTAATTAATATTATACATGTACGCCCATCAAACTAATTTATTTCTTACATATGCGCCCGTGTAGCCATCAATAATAAAGAATTAGCAAAAAGTACCTTATCCTTTTTTTTGAAAAAGCATAAAAAAAATACCCATATCTACCAAAATGTGCGAGATTTGCTGATACTTTGTTTTTTGTTAGGTTCAATTTTATTCTCTCGATATCCTCTCGAATTGATCTTGGTTCTAAGTGAAATGATTGTTCTTGGTTACTAAAAAGGGGAGTGATTTTCTAGTCTACTAAAAGTTTTAAATGCATTAAAATGTAAACTTAAATTTAAAAGCAATTAAATTAATATCAATTAATAAAACTTGAATTAAAATTAAAATTAAAATTAAAATTAAAATATAAGTATGAACTGAAGAAACAGTAAGTAAACCTTAGAAATACTCAAAAGAAATTTGATTCGGAAGTTTGACCTTGATTCGGAAGTTCACTCGGAACTTGGTTCGGAACCCTTGATCCGGAACTTCGTTCGGAAGTTTACTCGGAACCTTCACTCGGAACTTCACACGGAACCTTCACTCGGAACTTTCTTCGGAAGTTGATTCGGAAGTTGGTTCGGAACTTCTGGAAATAAAGATTGATTCGGAACTCTTGCTCATCCGGAACTTGTTGTTCATTCGGAAGTTTTGCTCATCCGGAACTTTTGGTTCATTCAGAAGTTTTGCTCATCCGGAACTTTTTAAATTGACTCGGAACTTTTCTAAAAGGAAATTTATTCGGAAGATTTGAAACTCATTCGGAACTTTTTTTAAAAGGAAGTTGATTCGGAACTTTTGCTCATCCGGAACTTTTTGTTCATTCAGAAGTTTTGCTCATCAGGAACTCTTGGTTCGTCCGGAACTTTTTGTTCATCCGGAACCTGGGAACTCAAGAACAGTAACTATGCAGAAAAAAAACAGGGAAATGCGATCTTAATCCAAAATCAAGCTAAATAAGCAAAAAGGTTTTACCAAATTAACCACAAATCATCTACCAACTACAAGGATCAAATCCCAATCACAAAAACACAAAACCCAACAACTTTTAAAGATTAAATCAATCAAATAAGAACTTAAACTTTTAACCAAATAAATGGAGATGAACAAGATGAAATGAAAGATTGATGTATTGAATGATTAAGGTTTTAACAATCACAAAACAAAGATTAAAATTACAAGATTGAAAAACAAAGATCAAAATCACCAAACACCTTAGTGGTGTTGGTGAAACCTACGAACAAGAAGAGAGAAAAAGAAGGAGAATGAAAAACTAAAAACTAAAAAACTGAATAAAAAGTGTGAGGGGGATTCCTTTTATAGGTGTCCCCTTTGGTTGGTGAGTGGGCTTTCTCCCGTTCTTCTTGTCTTCTAGTCTTTTCAGAAAAGTTGACGTTTTCGATTCTGATTTGAGATTTGTCGTCGATTAAATTCAACTCGTCTTTTAATTTCTTCGTTTAATAGACTTGAGTTTCTTCGACTTTTGTAAATCTTCCATCTTTGGTCCTTTTCTTCGATAAATCTTCGAATAGGCCCAGTGACATCAAATCTTTTGCATCTCTTGGACAATAGACTTCATCTTGAGTCTTTTTCTTCGATAAATCCCGTGCAATCCTATGTTTTCTCCATTATCCATCCGGTTGGCTCTGAAAACACAATAAACACAAAAACAACGCATAATTCCAAACAAATGATATTAAATACGCGTTTTGGTCTCGTTTTAGCTATAATTAAGTGGTAAAAGGATGGGTGTTTACACACCTATCAAATCCCCTACACTTAACCATTGTCATGCCCTCATGCAATGCTTAGTGATAAAGCAATTTTACACTTTTCTCATAATTAATCAACCTTGGCCTTATTAAAATACTACTTAAACAAAAATTAAGGTACTAAAAGAAATTAAAATTTAAAAGGAAGCAAAAGGATAGAAAACCATTTTCACTTGAAAATAGCTACATGGAAATAACTTGCAAAGAGATCAATGACTTACATTAGGGCTTTGGTGCTGCGAAGATTTATCACCCTCAAGTTTCACGTTCCCCAAACTAAGCTTAAAAACGAGATCATTGTTATTGTAAGTTAGTAAATCAAACACTTACACACATGGCTTAATTATATGTTTAAACTCCCTTATTCCTAGGTGTATCTCTTATATTTTATTTTTGTCTTAGAATGATCATGAAGATGGATTTTTTTGACTTATTTTGATAGTTTATTTAGGCTGAAAGCAAAGTAGGACGATTTGATCAATAGTTAGCTAAAGGACAAAATCTCTTAAAACTGCTTCTCGGGATATCAAAAAGTTCATATCTTGGCATAACTCGGTTCACGATTTGAGACCTTTCTCGGGCCGATATTTGGCATGTACTTCATACTTCATATCTTGAGAGACGTGCTTGAGATAATGGTCTTCTCATCGTTAATAGAGTTTCTTCACTTGGAGACTTTTGAGGGGTTCTCCAACTTTGTTGACCACGACTTCATGATTATTCTTCAATCTCTAATTGGGATTTTGAGATACAACGATCCGCCTCCTTTTCGGACTTGGATCTATTTATCCTCATACCTTGTTAGGGTCTTTTCGGATAGACTTCTCCATCATCTTTATGGGAGTTGATTGCTTTTCGTCGTGAGTCTTGATCCTTCATATTGACTTTGGGAATAATGCTTTTCACATCACTTTGGATCTTTAGCAATAAAATGGAATCCTCATGCCTTGATAGGGCCTTTTCGGACTCACCAATCTTCGCGCCCCGCTTCATAAGTTATGCCTTGGCTATGAACTCTTATCATTACCGAGCAACTTTTAAACGATCTTGGGCTAGAAGCTAGGTAACTTTTCAAATCGTACGACCTTACTTATTGCAGATAAATTATTAGCAAGTGATGGGAGAATAGGCAAATAATTACACCAAGTGAGCTTGTGCAAGAATACCGACTTATAATTGACTATATCATTTCTCGTCCTCCACAATTTAAAATCTCAAGTAATGAGACTCGTGGATACTTAGCCTAATAAACCAATTAAGGTCTACATGGTTAAGGATACTAGCTAGAATAAACTTGGATAAGTCTATTCGGGTTGAGTCAAAATAAACGCAACGGGCCTAATATGTCAAAGATTTCTAAACTAGCTACACCACTTTATTAATAAACTTGGATATATACATACGAAAGCAACGATAAAAATTTAAAAATTACGACTTAATGGCCAAAGTTAATAAAAAATTTGAAAAATGTTGAAAAATATGATTTTCCGGTTAAATGAAGGCATTTTCATGGAAAAGTCCACTTAAAACTTCGATAGAAGTCCCCCCTACACTTAAGATAAACATTGTCCTCAATGTTTAAGCATGTGGGAAAAGTCCCCCTACACTTATGACATTGTGCACGTTGGTTAACTCAAGTTAAGGAAGAGACGACTAAAGTGATCAATTTCAAATGTGAGTATGAAGAAAATTGAATCACGATAGTTGAGAGATAGAACCGGATTTCGGATAACACGGGAGCACGGTACTTCAAAGATTCCAAGAGTGCACTTATCCCTGTAATCACATCACCACACAAATACAAACACGTATAGAAGTCCCCCTACACTTAGGAGGTTAAAACATAAAAGGATAGATACTCGGGCTGCCTCCCGAGGAGCGCTTGTTTTTTATAACCGAGTCACGAGCCTAACTCGACCCAAAATTAGTTCATGGGGAACGTGGTGAGGGATGGAATCATCTCCTGAGAGGTGTCCTCACCAAAGTACAACTTCACTCGTTGGCCATTCACCTTAAAATTAGGTCCATTAGGTTGAGCGAGCTCGAGAGTACCATATGGAAAAATTTAGGCAATGGTGAATGGGCCGGACCAACGAGATTTCAGCTTGCCCGAAAAGATTTTCAACCGAGAGTTAAAGAGCAAAACTTTGTCTCCCACTTGGAACTCTCGGTTTTTGATCTTGGAGTCGTGAATGAGCTTAGTTCTTTCCTTATAGATCAAAGAATTTTCATAAGCCTCATTACGGAGTTCATTGAGCTCATTGAGTTGGATCTTGCGTAGGTCACCGGCTTTGTTGATATCAAAATTAGCCCACTTCAAGGCCCAGTAAGCCTTGTGCTCCAACTCAATGGGGAGGTGGCATGCTTTCCCGTACACGAGACGATATGGCGTACAACCAATCGGAGTCTTGTAAGCAGTACGGAAAGCCCACAAAGCATCATCAAGTTTATCAGTCCATGAGGCACGATGCTCTCCCACGGTTCTTTCCAGAATTCGCTTTAGTCCTCGGTTGGATATTTCAGCCTGGCCATTAGTTTGTGGGTGGTAGGCTGTGGAAAGACGATGATTTACACCGTACTTAGCCATGACTCTAGCAAATTGGTCATTGTAAAAATGAGTCTCACGATCACTAATAATGGCACGAGGCACACCGAATCTAGCGAATAGAGATTTCAAAAAGTTACAAACCACCCTTGCATCATTAGTAGGTAAAGCTTTGGCTTCAACCCATTTGGAGATGTAGTCAACGGCTACAAGGATGTATTTGTTTCCTTTAGAAGAAGGGAATGGCCCCATAAAGTCGATACCCCAAACATCAAAGATTTCACATTCTTGAATGAAATTCTGAGGCATCTCGTCTTTATGTATGATCGTGCCTTGTTTTTGGCAAACATCACAACGTTTAACCATATTGTGAGCGTCACGATATATGGTGGGCCAATAAAATCCCGAGTCAAACACTTTTTTGGCGGTGTAGTTGGGACCAAAGTGACCACCGGTGGGTCCTTTGTGGCAAGCGTCAAGGATTTCCAAAGCTGCCGGTCCATCAACACATCGGCGAATAATCAAGTCGGCACATTGTTTGAATAGATACGGGTCATCCCAAAAGTAAGTCTTAATGCCTTTGAAGAACTTTTTCTTTTGCTGGGATGTTAACCCGTCAACGAGAATTCCACCCGCCAAGTAGTTTGCAAAGTCCGCAAACCACGGGGTTTCATCAGAATTCGAGTTGATAGACATTAAGGTCTCCAAGGGAAAAGAATCATTGATTTCTTTGTTCGGATGATCCTCTTGGTAAGGATCCTCAAGTCTACTGAGATGATCCGCGGCCAGGTTTTCAGCTCCTTTTTTATCGCGAATTTCGATTTTAAATTCCTGGAGCAGCAAAACCCAGCGAAGAAGTCTTGGTTTGGAATCTTGCTTTGTCAACAAGTACTTCAACGCGGAATGATCGGTGTAAACGATTGTGGTGGAAAGGACAAGATAGGGGCGAAATTTTTCAAAGGCATAGACAACAGCTAAAAGCTCTTTTTCGGTTGTCGTATAATGCAATTGTGCCCCTGTCATTGTCTTGCTAGCGTAATGGATTGGTTGGAAGTGTTTGTTCACTCTTTGTCCCAGAACCGCTCCAATAGCAAAATCACTAGCATCGCACATCAACTCAAAGGGAAGCTCCCAATTAGGGGTAACCAAGACGGGTGCCTTAGTTAGCGTATCCTTAAGCGAGTTGAAGGCTTCAAGACACTCTTTGGAAAAGATAAAAGGAGTACCTTTTTCCAAGAGGTGGGTCATCGGGCGAGCGATTTGAGAAAAATCTTTGATGAATCGACGGTAGAAGCCCGCATGACCCAGAAAACTTCTCACACCCTTCACGGTTGAAGGTGGAGGCAACTTAGCGATAACATCGACTTTAGCACGGTCTACTTCAAGACCGGCTTTGGAGATCTTGTGTCCTAGCACGATGCCTTCTTTTACCATAAAATGGCATTTTTCCCAATTGAGAACAAGGCGAGTGTCTTCGCACCGCTTAAGCATACGTTCCAAATTGGCAAGGCAAGAAGAGAAGGAATCCCCGAAGACCGAGAAATCATCCATGAAGACTTCCATGGTTTGTTCAACCATGTCATAGAAGATAGCTAACATGCACCTTTGGAAAGTCCCAGGGGCATTGCATAAGCCAAAAGGCATTCTTTTGTAAGCAAATGTGCCATAGGGACAAATGAATGTTGTCTTCTCTTGATCTTGGGGATCGATGGGTATTTGGAAATAACCCGAGAAACCATCAAGAAAGCAGTAATATTCATTACCCGCTAAACGTTCAAGCATTTGGTCCATAAAAGGTAGAGGGAAATGATCCTTTCTCGTGGCATCATTGAGTTTGCGGTAGTCTATACAAACTCTCCACCCAGTAACGAGACGAGTGGAAATCAATTCGTTGTGTTCATTGGGAACAATGGTTATTCCGCCCTTCTTGGGCACACAATAGACTGGACTAACCCATGGTGAATCCGAAATAGGGTAAATCATACCTGCATCAAGAAGTTTGATAACCTCCGTTTTGATGACTTCATGGATTTTTGGATTCACCCTTCGTTGGCTTTGAATTGTGGGCTTAAAGTCGTCCTCCATGAGAATTTTGTGTGTGCAGAAGTGAGGATCAATTCCGCGAATATCAGAAATTTTCCAAGCAATAGCCTTCTTATGATCTTTAAGCACGATGATGAGGCGAGATTTTTCTTCTTCCTTCAAGTCCTTCGCGATAATGACGGGCGACTTCTTCTCTTCTTCAAGGAACACATACTCGAGATGGGGCGGCAACTCCTTAAGTTCTAAATCCGGAGGATTTTCGACGGGAGGCGTTTTCAAAGTCGGAGTATCGATAGCAATAACCGTGGGAGATGGAGGAGAAGGATTGTCTTCGTTGAGAAGGTTGTCAAAGAAATGCATGTCTTCATCCCCATCGGTGGGAGAATCATTAGTAGCTAAATTCACATCTCCCATGGTGTCTTCAAGATTGTTCCAAAACAAATCACTATCTCCAAATAGAGACAATGATGAATCAATAGAGGAAACGGTTTCAACATTGGGAAGAGAGGTAGGAATATGATGAGACTGCTTTTATACATAGTCTCATCGTCCAAATTGGGCTTAAAATGCATTAAATATCATCAAAATACCCAAATATATGCTTGTGTTTGTTGCTTGTGTATTTTAGGTACGGATATTGAGAAAATGACAAAAGATCACAAGAATCAATCAAAAACGAACACGGGAAACGAAGCCGCACGATGAACCAAGCCCTAATGAAGAATTTTCCAAAGAAAACCCTTGAAGATTTGAAGAATATTGAAGATTGGTCCTCCAAGTTTTAAGAAATGACACTTTATACCCTTGTATCTTCATAATTACAAATTTGGTCCCTAAAGTTTGTCAAAATTACAAAAAGGACCCTTAACTTTGAAGAATTGGCAAATTTAGTCCCTCAACAAAACTAAATTGTCAATAATGGTCCTCCAAAAAAGTCAACAAACAAGTCAAAGCCTTAAAGTATGAAGACATGTCAAGAACAGTCCTTAAAGAATGAAGAAATTGCATGTTTAGTCCTTGTTTGAAGTTTGGAAACAATATGTGCCAAAAATGACAAATTGCCAAAGATAAATACAAAGGGAAAGAAGTTTAGAGCTATTATTTGCAAAGTGAAATAAACAAAAGACTTAGGGGGCTTTTTCTGGCAGACATACAAACCCAAACAACCAACCAAAACTCGCCACCTCACCCTCCACGTCACTTTTCCACCTTATATTTTTTAACTGATTAATTTAATCAGTTAATTAAGCGTGGGAAACACTTAATTTAAACTTGCCAAAAGATTAAACCCATATATGAACCCTAATTTCTCCAGGTATGATTAATCTTAAGACAAAGGGTTAATCCCTTATACTTTCCAGAACCCTAATTCCCTATGTTGACATCCCTTCCCACACCAAAAATGTGACCCCAACCATCCCATGTGCCATACCCCACTCCCCTGCTCACGTCTCTTTCCCTCAACTTCAAAAAGGAGACAAGATGAATGGCCAAGATGATAGTCCTTGGTCCCCAAGCTCAATAAATGTCCAAGATCAACAAAGGCAGCTGGCAACTTCACATGTATCCACCTTGACCAAGATTTCAGTCAAAACCAAGGGGCATTCCTGGAATTTCCCCCATTAGGGTTTAGGGTTTTGATTTATTGTATTATTTTATTTCAGGCTTCTAGTTAGTTCTATAGAGTAATATATAATGAGACGTATGTGTCTCATTATGCTTGTTCCTGAATTTTTTCCAAGATCACAAGCTTGTAAATCCAATTTGATTAATGAATGAAATTGGTTAAGTGTTGTTGATGAAAAGATTCCAGGATCCTCATTTACATTTCTGTTGTTTAGATTGTGTTCCAAGTTTTATTTTTAAGTTCTTTTTAAAATTCAGTTTGTTTGAAAGTTTCTGAAATTTTGATTTGGTTTGGTCAAAACCTTGTTCAAGGTTTGGTTTTCCAGGTTTTTAAAGTTGTTGTGTAAGTGTTTTAAAGGAAGTATAAGGAAGTTTTGTGAAAAGGTTTTTAAAAGAGAAAGAAAAATCAGATTTTACTTGAATATTGTGCTTGATCTCTATTTTCTCTTAGCAGATTGATTTGAAACTTGTTGTCCAAGGTTCAACTCAGGCCCCAGCCTGAAGGAGGTGGCTAAGCTGCCACTAAGGGACCTGGATGTAGGTCCCTTAAGGTAAAAGTCTTGATCCCTTTTTATTTTTCAGTCATTTGGTGATTTTTGCATGAATTTTGTGCAACTTGTTAGTTATTGATGTTATATTGTTTGGATAAGCTCATTTGTGTTTATTGATGCATGTTAGAAGTTTTTTAACCAGTTTGGATAGGATTTAGATAGCATTGCTTTGAAAAATTTGCATATTCAGTTTTTAAGGGGTGTTTGGGATAAGTGTTTAACTTGCATTTTTGTTATTAATATTGCCTGCAAGCTGGTTATACTCACTCATTAGGTTGCTATAGGTTGTATGCTAGGCTAAGTTTTCAGTTTGGATAGGTTTAGTCACTTTTGCATGCTTGAAAAATGGTCAATATAGCTTAAAATCAGAAACTACCTTGTTTGATTGATTTTGTTGAAATTTTATCACCAAATCTTGTAGTCTATTAGATTCAGGGTTGTTTGAGGATTGTGTATTGGTGGTGATATGTTGTGAGCTTATGTGCAAGTAATTTGGCCTTGAATCTCACCATTGTGCCTAGTTTATCAGCAATCACACTCTCAGACTTGCATAGCTAGATCAGCAACTTGATTTTGGCATTGTGTGCTTGATTTTGTGTTGTAACCTGCCTGCTTTTGAGTTTATTTTGACTCCTTATACTCCAAAGTGTATAAGGGTGCCTGATTGTCCATCAATACATCACCAAAATCAAGAAACAAGCCCTCTTGTTTCAAAACTGCACTTGTGAAGATTTACTTGTGTTCATCAGAAACTTATCCAGACCTGAGCACGTTTTTTTGATCCATTTGTCTTAATCTTTGTTATTTTGATTTGGTGTTTGTGTTTTGGTGATTAAAAGAGTATAGGTTTTGAGTTTTTAAAGTTAAAAAAAATAATAATAATTGCAAAAACTCACCTGGCCTGGGCTCGAACACGCGACCTCCCGTTTGGAGGAGTAACGTGTTTACCAGTGATCCGGATGGTTTTTTACGTTTAAGTTTCATTTCATTACTTACTTAAGGGTTATTTGTTTTATAGCTTATTTGACCATCAACTTTTAAATAAGCTATTTCTAGCTTATTTCTTTTAGCTTTTTCTTGTTTAGCATTTTTCCTAGGATTATATTAGGGTTTTTGACTTTTCTGAGCAAAAAGTATATTTTTCCCTTTATTAATTAATTTATTAGGATTATTTTAAGTTTTTATTTTAGAAAGTCATTAAAAAATAGTAAAAGTATATTAAAAATCTGAAAAAATAGTTTTTAGGTTTTTAATCATATTTTTGAGGTTTACAGCTATTTGGGTTTTCAATTTAACTTATTTTTGATTTTATAGGATTTTAGGGTTTTCAAGCAACTTTAAAATTTAATATAAAATTATTAAATAAGTTTCAGAAAATTTGGATTGCATTTTGTTTTTAGTTACATTATTTAGGATTTTTGGTAATTTTTTAGAATTTATTTATAAACTTTTTATTTTTTTGAATATTTTAATATTATTTTATTATTAAAAATTGAAGTTTTATTTTTTTTAGTTTTTACATTTTTCCTAGGTTAAGGACACTTAATTAGGAGTTTTTTCACTTTCCAAATATTTTTTAGACTTTTCAAATAATTTCTAGAATTAATTTAAGATTGAATAGATTTTAATAGTTTTTAAGTGTTTAAAAATAGTTTGATTTGGTTTTAAAATTTTTAAAAATAGTTTTTAGCTTAATTAAGATATTTGTGAGGTTTACAAACCAAAAAATCTTGTTTAGGGCTTTTTAATAATTAATAGTGATTTTTAGGGCTTTAATTAGCATTAAAAAGTCATTATCTAATTAATTAAAAAGTTTTAGCAAGTTTGGATTTTTTGTAAACTCTTAGAATATTATTGGTAATTTTTAGTAATTTTTATTAATTTTTAGGTTAAAATTTTAATTTTGGCACTATTTACGATTTTACGTGTTCGCCTTTTTCGTCGTAGTTTAATCCGTTTTCGTAACCGTCTTTTTCTTCTAATCCTATTTCTTTCTCAATTATATAATCACAAATCAATATCAATTCAATACACAACGCACTAGCCTCCTCGAGAACGAACTCACTTAGGGTCATTCACACACGGTTTTCCTAAATCGTCGTGCTCACTTGCCCTATTTTTACGCTCTTTTTCCTAAAAGACGTAATTTTACAACAATCATTTTGGCGCCGCTGCCGGGGAGGCGTGTTGTGTTTTGATTGAACCATTGCTTTTTTTATATTAGCCATAATAGTATTTGTATTAGTAGCACTCTACTAATACGTATTATCGTTTTTCGTTTTTTGTGAATACTATTACTATATTGTATACGTAGAACAATAAATTTACAAGTACTCCAAATACGTGAGAAATCACAACCTTGACTTGGGAGGTCATTACCCAATCATTGTATTCGAATCTCAAACCAAAGAAAAAGGCAAAAATAGATAAATACTTTCGTGAAGCTCGATTTTGAGAAATACAAACTATAAGGTGGGTATAAGGCGGTTGTATTTCACGACCTAAAGGAAAAAGGCTCTTAAGTGCTTCGCGCCGCCTCGTTTCCTCCGCTTGCTTGTGCGTATTTTGAGATTGAAAGCTAATCGAGGGTTTTGCCGCCCAAAGTATTACTTAAGTATCATATATATTTTCTTGGTTTCTATTGATTAAACCCTCTTGAACGATTTGGTGTTCCACCATCGTTCTAAAGTCATCGAAGGCGTTCACTTCACGTGATCGTTTTCATTCCTTGAGGCTCCTTTAATCGAGAGATTTGATTAAGGAGGAGATTTGTAGATTTGTGTCTACTAATACATTCCAAAAATCCAAAAAAGTAAAAACAATCAAAAACCACAAAAAAATTGAAAAAGTAAAAACACCAAAAAGAATCTTCTTTGCTCGCCTTCTCATTGTACGTGACGTTTATGCAAACTCGCTCTAAAGCAAGACGTGATCGTAAACGAAGAAACAAATCAATCACTCCTTCTAGTGAGGAGTCTCCTATTGACGAACCCATTGTAGTGAAAGAAGCACCCATGGCTAATCGAACTATGATGGAGTTACTTCAAGCACCCACCGAGGGTTATGGAGAAGCGATTGTGATTCCCGCTATCCTTGCGGAGAATTTTGAGGTTAAGACGGGTTTGTTGTCCATGATTCAAACAACAAGTTTCGAGGTGACGAAAAGGACAACCCTCATAACCACATTCGCCAATTTAATCGTCTCACCGCCACTTGCAAGTTTAAGGACGTCTCAAACGACTCGATTAAGATGATGCTTTTTCCGTATTCCTTAGCAAGGCCCGCAAAAATTTGGTTAGAGAAAGAGCCACCCAATTCTATATTGACGTGGAAGGATCTCGTTTCAAAATTCGTGAACCAATTTTTTCCGCCCTCTAAGACTACGTACTTGAAAAACGAGATTTCAAAGTTTTCACAAGAGTATAATGAGAGTTTTTCAACGGCTTGGAATAGGTTTAAGGAAATGTTGCACGAATGTCCTCATCATGGTTTTTCCGACTTGCATCAAATTGACACGTTTTACAATGGCTTGAACGATCATGAGCGTGATTATCTTAATGCCGCCGCGGGTGGTAATTTTTTATGTAAGACGGTCGAGGAAGCATTGTTAATCATTGAGAATAGGTCTAAGGTCTATAGTCCTCGTAGCACGTCGAGTGTTCGTAAGACTTCGTCTTCGCCTTCATTGTCACACACCGTTGATGCTTGTCAAATCGAGGCTAATTTGGAGAACAAAATTTTTGATAAGTTGAAAGGATTGTTAATTGAGTTTAAAGTTGGTGAACAACCCGCCCCCGCTACGATTAAAGCGGTTGAGGTTTCTTGTATGTATTGTGGTGGATCTCACGATTATTCCGAGTGCATTACCAACAGTGGTAACACTTCGAGTGCCTTCGCGGCCGCAGGAACTTATAACCAAAACGGTCAAGTTCCTCGCACTAATCAATTGACTCCACCGGGTTTTCCACCAAATCAAAATGCTAACAATTATCGAAACAATCAAGTTGGTTACCAAAGCAATCAAAGGAACAATTTTAAGGGTAATAACAACTATGGGAATCAAGGAACTAGTAGCCAATTGCAAAATCAAAATCAAAACCGTAATTTTCAAAACACGAGTCAAGGTCTTCAAAATGTTTACACTAAAGAACTTCCAATGGACTTTTTGAATTACGCCACGGCAATAAGATTTTGGAAAACATACAAGAGCAATTGGCTAGTCAAGCTAGGGACACGGCTAAAAACACTAAGGAGTTGGCTAACTTTGTGAAAGAAAATCTTAACATGAGAAATGAGTTGAAAAATGATTTTGCTAATCAAATTCGAGGTCAAAACAACAAGATTGAACAAAGTCATGCTAGGCTTGAACAAAGAATTGACCAAAAAGCCGCTAGTCGAGATTTGAAGTTTAATAGTCAAGATGCTAAGCTTAATGCCATTTTAGAAGCCGTCATGGGAAACAAAGCCTCTACTTCGAGTGGTCTACCTAGTAACACCATTTCAAACCCGAAGGGAGAGATGAAAGTGATTACCACACGAAGTGGTAAGACACTTAAAGAACCGACTCCTCAACCAATTACTCCAACGGTGGAGGAAATTGAGGACGAACCCGAGGTGGTGGTCGAAAAGGAGCATATTTCAATCCCACAAAGTACCGCTCATGCCACACCTACGGTCGACCCTTTACCAACATTGGAACCCGAGATTCCAAAGGCTATGCCTATGCCCCAACCCACACCACCCTTGCCTTACCCATCGAGACTTAGGAATGAGAAACGACAAGAGCCCGACAACTACCAATTTGAGCTTTTTATGAAAATGTTTCGTGAGTTGCACCTTAATGTGAGTTTCGCCGATGCTTTGGTCATGATGCCTCGATTTGCCGCTAACTTTAAGAGCATGTTGAAAAACAAGGAGAAATTGCACCAAATGTCTAGTTGTTCGTCGGTTTATCTTAATCGCATACCTCAAAAAGTCGGTGATCCCGGTAAATTTTTGATCCCTTGTGCAATTCAAGATATGGAAGAATGCTATGCCTTGGCCGATCTTGGTGCTAGCATTAACTTGATGCCACTTGCGATCTTCAAGTCGCTCAATCTTCCTAATCTTACTCCATCACGAATGTCTATTGAGTTGGCCGACCATTCCACGATTCTCGCATGTGGTTTGGCGGAAGACGTTTTTGTGAAAGTGGGGAAGTTCTACTATCCCGTAGACTTTATCGTTGTTGATATCCCCACGGATCCTCAAGTTCCTCTTATTTTAGGTCGTTCGTTTTTAGATACGTCTATGGCTTTAATTGATGTGCATGATAGAAAGATCACCTTACGTTTCAACGACGAGGAACTTGTTATAAACGCAACTCAAAATTCTCAACTTTCTCATGTTTATTCCGTTGCTACCATAAACCTCGTTGATATGATCGACGTGGTTTGCGAGGAATTTTCACAAGAAGTTTCAGGGTTTGGTGATGAAGAAACTAGTGGCAATCCCACTATGTTAGATCTAATTCTTGATAATTCGACACCAACCTTCACTCCTTTTGAAGGTGGTGGTTTTACGTTGGAAGAATGTAATGTTCCACGTACTTGTGACGAAGACCTCGACAACGATGAGGACTTCTCGATTATCAAGGATTTTCTCAACGATTTCCCATTTCCTCCACTCGAGGAGGTTATGAGTATCGAGCCCAAATCTTCACTTGAGGAACCACCTATCCTCGAGTTGAAAGATTTACCTCCTCACCTCGAATATGTCTATTTGGAGGAGGACGACAAGTTGCCGGTTATTATTGCGAAGGATCTTTCGAATGATGAAAAAACCGCACTTGTCGATGTTCTAAAGGATCACAAAGGGACGATTGCGTGGAAGTTATCCGACATTAAGGGAATCGATCCCAAGTTTTGTACCCACAAAATCTTAATGGAGGAGGATTTCAAGCCCACAATCCAAAGTCAAAGGAGGGTGAACCCCAAAATTCACGATGTCATCAAAAAGGAGGTCCTTAAACTCCTTGACGCGGGGATGATTTACCCTATTTCCGATAGCCCTTGGGTGAGTCCTATTCATTGTGTCCCTAAAAAGGGAGGGATGACCGTTGTGCCAAACGATGCCAACGAGTTGATTCCCACTAGACTCGTGACCGGATGAAGAGTGTGCATTGACTATCGAAAGTTGAATGAAGCCACTCGAAAAGACCATTTTCCCTTGCCCTTCATGGACCAAATGTTGGAGCGACTTGCGGGAAACGATTTCTATTGCTTTTTAGATGGTTTTTCCGGTTACTTCCAAATTCCCATAGATCCTCGTGATCAAGAAAAAACTACGTTTACGTGTCCATATGGAACGTTTGCCTATCGTAGAATGCCATTCGGACTTTGCAATGCACCGGGAACTTTTCAACGATGCATGATGGCTATTTTTCATGATAGGATCGAGAAGACGATGGAAGTCTTCATGGATGACTTTTCCGTGTTTGGTGATTCTTTCACTTCGTGTTTGTCGAACCTAGAGAGAATGTTAAAACGTTGTGAGGAAACCAACCTTGTGCTCAATTGGGAAAAGTGTCATTTTATGGTTAAGAGTGGAATCGTATTAGGGCATAAGGTCTCGAAAGCGGGGATTGAGGTAGATCAAGCTAAGGTAGACGTCATCGCCAAATTACCTCATCCCAAAACCGTTAAGGGAGTTAGGAGTTTCCTAGGCCACACGGGCTTTTATCGTCGATTCATCAAGGATTTTTCAAAGATTTCTCGACCCATTACACATCTTCTTGAAAAAGAGGCACGTTTTGTCTTTGACGAAGATTGTGTACGAGCCTTTGAAATCCTTAAGAGGAAACTTACCGAAGCTCCCATTCTTGTTGCTCCCAATTGGAACCTCCCCTTTGAGCTTATGTGTGATGCAAGTGATTACGCTATTGGGGCCGTTTTGGGGCAACGTCATGATAAGCACTTCTTGCCTATTCACTATGCTAGCAAGACGATGACCGAAGCTCAACTTAAATACACTACAACGGAAAAGGAGTTCCTTGCCGTGGTGTATGCATTTGAGAAATTTCGACCTTATCTCGTCTTGACTAAATGCATAGTGTATACGGACCATTCGGCTATCAAGTATCTCATGGCAAAGCAAGATGCTAAGCCGAGATTACTTCGTTGGATTCTCCTCCTTCAAGAATTTGATCACAAAATCGTTGACAAAAAAGGAGCCGAGAATCTAGCGGCCGATCATCTTTCTCGTTTGGAAGATCCTCACCAAAGTGTTTACGAGCCCAAGGAAATCACCGAAACATTTCCGCTCGAGACACTTGGTATAGTGAATTCTAAGCTTGATTCTTCCACCCCATGGTTTGCGGATTTTGCAAATTACCATGCGGGTAACTTCATCATTAAGGGTATGACGACTCAACAAAAACGAAAATTCTTTCGTGACGTCAAGTTCTACTTTTGGAACGACCCTTACTTGTTTCGAACTTGTGCGGATCAAATCATCCGATGTTGTGTATTTGGCACCGAAGCTTCTAACATCCTTAGAGCTTGCCATGAGGGACCCACGGGTGGTCACCACGGTGCTAATCTCACGGCTAAGAAGGTGTTTGATGCCGGCTTCTTTTGGCCTACTATTTACCGAGATGCACAAGATCTTGTGAAGTCGTGTGATGCATGCCAACGACAAGGAAAAGCCTCACAAAAAGATGAAATGCCACAAAATATCATTCAAGTATGTGAGATCTTTGACGTTTGGGGCATAGACTTTATGGGGCCGTTCCCCTCATCTCATGGTAATAAGTACATTCTCGTTGCGGTTGAATACCTACCTAAGTGGGTGGAGGCCAAGGCCTTGCCCACCAATGATGCTCGTGTGGTAGTCAAGTTTTTGAAGCAATTGTTTTCTCGGTTTGGAACCCCTCGTGCTATCATAAGCGATCGTGGAACCCATTTTTGTAACGACCAATTTGAAAGGTTTCTAAGGAAATATGGGGTTACACATCGGCTTTCTACGGCTTATCACCCACAAACGAGTGGGCAAGTCGAGGTTTCAAACCGAGCTTTGAAGAGGATCTTGGAGAGATCCGTAGGAGAAAACCGACAATCTTGGTCGGATAAGTTAGACGATGCTTTATGGGCCTTTAGGACCGCTCATAAGACACCCATTGGGTGCACTCCCTATAAGCTTGTGTATGGAAAGAATTGTCATTTGCCTATCGAATTAGAACACAAGGCTTATTGGGCCCTAAAGCATTGTAATGATGACATGGAGACCGCGGGAAAACACCGGAAAATGCAATTAAATGAATTGGATGAATTGAGAGACATTGCTTATGAAAATTCATTGATTTATAAAGAGAAAACTAAAAAGTTGCATGATTCTAAAATTAAAAACCGGGTTTTTAACATTGGGGATCAAGTTTTGCTTTTTAATTCAAGATTGAAAATCTTTTCCGGTAAATTGAAATCCCGTTGGTCCGGTCCATTCACCGTGACTCAAGTGTTTCCGTATGGGACCATCGAGCTAGCTCAAGATGATGGTCCTAACTTCAAGGTGAATGGACATAGGTTGAAGCACTACTTTGGCGGGGAAGTTCCATCCTTGAACTACCTCGACCAAGTCACCCTCCCCAATGATAATTAGTATTGAGGGGATCGAGTCGAGCTCATGACTCGGTAATAAAAAACAAGGTGCCTCGTGGGGGAGTCCCATGCTTATCCTATGTACATATTATCGCTTTCTAATGTAGCTTACGTGTGGCGATTTGTGCCCTTCCAACCTTTGTTCCGTGGTTGTTTGTGCATTTTTAGATCATGATCTTCACATTGGAGCCTCTCGTGTTCGTTTTATGAGAACACTCGATCGTTTGCTTTGGAGACATTTCTCAATATCCATGATATATCCTTTTGATGTTCTAACCTTGGTTTTTAGCACACTTCATAAACGGCTATTAATTTAATGGTTACACCCTTTCCATGCTAGATTAGGCATTCGACTACGTCTCTAGTATGGGGGTGTTTTCACCCCTAGACTCGAAACATTGAGGACAATGTTTAACTTTAGTATGGGGGGTGAATAGATACTTGCCTTGCCAAACCTTCACGCTTTCCAAAGTTTATCTTTTTGTTTATCGTTTTGTTGCAAAATAAGGCTAAAAATGGCCAAATTTTAAAAATTTTCTCATGTTTTATAAGTGTTTGAAGACACGAATGTAGATTTTCCGATGGCGAGAATAAGAGTAATTTTTGACTCGACCGTGCGTGTTGAGCACTTAGCTTTGATTCCTTAACTGCACATTAGGCTAAGTCTCTTAAATGAGGACGAGAAATAATAGAGTTAACTATAAGTTACTATGCTAAACGTAGAGTACTCGTATTCTTTCAAAAACTCATGTGTTCTCGTTGTTTGCTTATTCTCCCTTCGCATGTAAATATTTTTTTTTGCTTAATAAATATTGACTTAGCGGTTTAGTTAGGATTGTTGGGTTTCTAGTCTTTTCTAGTAGCTTCCGTGTAATTAAATTGGGAAGACATTAAGGTATCGCCAGCGTCACGGTTTTGAAGTATTGGCACCCCAATAATCGAAAGCTTCACCCAATAATAAGATTTCAAGTGCTCACCTAAATCAAGCAAACAATTTGAAGCCCCACAAGGCCTAAAATCTAAGCAAAATTGAAAGTGAATCAAGCCTTAATCTTCGAATCTTTAAAGATCCAAAATTCGCTTTAGCGTGAGGATATACGTCTTTGGCTAATAAAACCACCGATGAGGCGGATAATAAAAGGCAAGGCAAGACCGAAGTCATAATAAAAGCTTCATGGCGAAGTTGAATAAAAGATGGAGGTAAACCAAAGATAATAAGGCCCTTCCGTTAGGGGGCGTATAAAAGTCTTGGTAATAAGTCTCATGTTCAAAACCGTTATAAAACCGTGTTTATCGATTCTTCTTGTCGACTTAATTTTTTGACATCGTTGTCTATTAGGAGGGGTTATTGATTTAATGGTCTTAGTTACACCGTTAGGACTCTATTTTTAGACCTAAATCTCTATTATCGCATAAGTCAAACAATGTATCCTCGTGAAACATTTAAGACATCATAAAATATAAGAGATACAACTTAGGAATAATGGGAGGATAAGTACGTGATTAGGGCATATGAGTAGTGTTAGCATTACTAACTTATAATTACAATGATCTCGTTGCACGCTTAGCATGGAATTAGAGTGAAAAACGAGGACGATGAAATTATTTCTAACGAAGCATTCATGTGTTCTTATTCTATGAACCTAAACGTCCCATTTTGCGATGAAAATCATACATTATGTCTAAAACACAAGTAGTAGTAATAGTAGTAGTATAGCTAGTTTATCATTCAATAAAGTAAATAAAAATGAATTTTGGAGATGCTACGATACTTTATTCTAGCATTGCGTGAGGGCACGGCAATGGTTTAGTATGGGGGAGTGATGAGACTGCTTTTATACATAGTCTCATCGTCCAAATTGGGCTTAAAATGCATTAAATATCATCAAAATACCCAAATATATGCTTGTGTTTGTTGCTTGTGTATTTTAGGTACGGATATTGAGAAAATGACAAAAGATCACAAGAATCAATCAAAAACGAACACGGGAAACGAAGCCGCACGATGAACCAAGCCCTAATGAAGAATTTTCCAAAGAAAACCCTTGAAGATTTGAAGAATATTGAAGATTGGTCCTCCAAGTTTGAAGAATTGACACTTTTTACCCTTGTATCTTTATAATTACAAGTTTGGTCCCTAAAGTTTGTCAAAATTACAAAAAGGACCCTTAACTTTGAAGAATTGGCAAATTTAGTCCCTCAACAAAACTAAATTGTCAATAATGGTCCTCCAAAAAAGTCAACAAACAAGTCAAAGCCTTAAAGTATGAAGACATGTCAAGAACAGTCCTTGAAGAATGAAGAAATTGCATGTTTAGTCCTTGTTTGAAGTTTGGAAACAATATGTGCCAAAAATGACAAATTGCCAAAGATAAATACAAAGGGAAAGAAGTTTAGAGCTATTATTTGCAAAGTGAAATAAACAAAAGACTTAGGGGGCTTTTTCTGGCAGACATACAAACCTAAACAACCAACCAAAACTCGCCACCTCACACTCCACGTCACTTTTCCACCTTATATTTTTTAACTGATTAATTTAATCAGTTAATTAAGTGTGGGAAACACTTAATTTAAACTTGCCAAAAGATTGAACCCATATATGAACCCTAATTTCTCCAGGTATGATTAATCTTAAGACAAAGGGTTAATCCCTTATACTTTCCAGAACCCTAATTCCGTATGTTGACATCCCTTCCCACACCAAAAATGTGACCCCAACCATCCCATGTGCCATACCCCACTCCCCTGCTCACGTCTCTTTCCCTCAACTTCAAAAAGGAGACAAGATGAATGGCCAAGATGATAGTCCTTGGTCCCCAAGCTCAATAAACGTCCAAGATCAACAAAGGCAGCTGGCAACTTCACATGTATCCACCTTGACCAAGATTTCAGTCAAAACCAAGGGGCATTCTTGGAATTTCCCCATTAGGGTTTAGGGTTTTGATTTATTGTATTATTTTATTTCAGGCTTCTAGTTAGTTCTATAGAGTAATATATAATGAGACGTATGTGTCTCATTATGCTTGTTCCTGAATTTTTTCCTAGATCACAAGCTTGTAAATCCCATTTGATTAATGAATGAAATTGGTTAAGTGTTGTTGATGAAAAGATTCTAGGATCCTCATTTACATTTCTGTTGTTTAGATTGTGTTCCAAGTTTTATTTTTAAGTTCTTTTTAAAATTCAGTTTGTTTAAAAGTTTCTGAAATTTTGATTTGGTTTGGTCAAAACCTTGTTCAACGTTTGGTTTTCCAGGTTTTTAAAGTTGTTGTGTAAGTGTTTTAAAGGAAGTATAAGGAAGTTTTGTGAAAAGGTTTTTAAAAGAGAAAGAAAAATCAGATTTTACTTGAATATTGTGCTTGATCTCTATTTTCTCTTAGCAGATTGATTTGAAACTTGTTGTCCAAGGTTCAGCTCAGGCCCCAGCCTGAAGGAGGTGGCTAAGCTGCCACTAAGGGACCTGGATGTAGGTCCCTTAAGGTAAAAGTCTTGATCCCTTTTTATTTTTCAGTCATTTGGTGATTTTTGCATGAATTTTGTGCAACTTGTTAGTTATTGATGTTATATTGTTTGGATAAGCTCATTTGTGTTTATTGATGCATGTTAGAAGTTTTTTAACCAGTTTGGATAGGATTTAGATAGCATTGCTTTGAAAAATTTGCATATTCAGTTTTTAAGGGGTGTTTGGGATAAGTGTTTAACTTGTATTTTTGTTATTAATCTTGCCTGCAAGCTGGTTATACTCACTCATTAGGTTTCTATAGGTTGTATGCTAGGCTAAGTTTTCAGTTTGGATAGGTTTAGTCACTTTTGCATGCTTGAAAAATGGTCAATATAGCTTAAAATCAGAAACTGCCTTGTTTGATTGATTTTGTTGAAATTTTATCACCAAATCTTGTAGTCTATTAGATTCAGGGTTGTTTGAGGATTGTGTATTGGTTATGTGATATGTTGTGAGCTTATATGCAAGTAATTTGGCCTTGAATCTCACCATTGTGCCTAGTTTATCAGCAATCACACTCTCAGACTTGCATAGCTAGATCAGCAACTTGATTTTGGCATTGTGTGCTTGATTTTGTGTTGTAACCTGCCTGCTTTTGAGTTTATTTTGACTCCTTATACTCCAAAGAGTATAAGGGTGCCTGATTGTCCATCAATACATCACCAAAATCAAGAAACAAGCCCTCTTGTTTCAAAACTGCACTTGTGAAGATTTACTTGTGTTCATCAGAAACTTATCCAGACCTGAGCACGTTTTTTTGATCCATTTGTCTTAATCTTTGTTATTTTGATTTGGTGTTTGTGTTTTGGTGATTAAAAGAGTATAGGTTTTGAGTTTTTAAAGTTAAAAAAAAATAAAATAATTGCAAAAACTCACCTGGCCTGGGCTCGAACACGCGACCTCCCGTTTGGAGGAGTAACGTGTTTACCAGTGATCCAGATGGTTTTTTACGTTTAAGTTTCATTTCATTACTTACTTAAGGGTTATTTGTTTTATAGCTTATTTGACCATCAGCTTTTAAATAAGCTATTTCTAGCTTATTTCTTTTAGCTTTTTCCTGTTTAGCATTTTTCCTAGGATTACATTAGGGTTTTTTACTTTTCTGAGCAAAAAGTATATTTTTCCCTTTATTAATTAATTTATTAGGATTATTTTAAGTTTTTATTTTAGAAAGTCATTAAAAAATAGTAAAAGGTATATTAAAAATCTGAAAAAATAGTTTTTAGGTTTTTAATCATATTTTTGAGGTTTACAGCTATTTGGGTTTTCAATTTAGCTTATTTTTTATTTTATAGGATTTTAGGGTTTTCAAGCAACTTTAAAATTTAATATAAAATTATTAAATAAGTTTCAGAAAATTTGGATTGCATTTTTGTTTTAGTTACATTATTTAGGATTTTTGGTAATTTTTTAGAATTTATTTATAAACTTTTTATTTTTTTGAATATTTTAATATTATTTTATTATTAAAAATTGAAGTTTTATTTTTTTAGTTTTTACATTTTTCCTAGGTTAAGGACACTTAATTAGGAGTTTTGTCACTTTCCAAATATTTTTTAGACTTTTCAAATAATTTCTAGAATTAATTTAAGATTTAATAGATTTTAATAGTTTTAAGTGTTTAAAAATAGTTTAATTTGGTTTTAAAATTTTTTAAAATAGTTTTTAGCTTAATTAGGATATTTGTGAGGTTTACAAACCATAAAATCTTGTTTAGGGCTTTTTAATAATTAATAGTGATTTTTAGGGCTTTAATTAGCATTAAAAAGTCATTATCTAATTAATTAAAAGGTTTTAGCAAGTTTAGATTTTTAGTAAACTCTTAGAATATTATTGGGGATTTTTAGTAATTTTTAGTACTTTTTAGGTTAAAATTTTAATTTTGGCACTATTTACGATTTTACGTGTTCGCCTTTTTCGTCGTAGTTTAATCCGTTTTCGTAACCGTCTTTTTCTTCTAATCCTATTTCTTTCTCAATCATATAATCACAAATCAATATCAATTCAATACACAACGCACTATCCTCCTCGAGAACGAACTCACTTAGGGTCATTCACACACGGTTTTCCTAAATCGTCGTGCTCACTTGCCCTATTTTTACGCTCTTTTTCCTAAAAGACGTAATTTTACAACAATCAGAATACTTTTACAAGCATCTTTGAAGTGTTCTTCACAAGCCTCATCCAGAACGTCAATACAATTAACACTCTCGTATGAATAAGGTTGTTTAGACAACTTTCCCATGTTGAAGACGATTTTATCGTCACCCACTCTCATGATAAGCTCACCGGCTTCAACATCGATGAGAGTGCGACCGGTCCTCAGGAATGGACGACCCACGATCAAGGGGACACGAGGGTCCATCTCGTAGTCGACGACGACGAAATCGGCAGGAAAAGTGAATTTGTCGACTCCTACAAAGACGTCTTCGGCTATCCCCACTGGATAAGCAACCGTACGGTTAGCTAATTCCAAAGTCATTTTGGTGGGGACTAGCTCAGGGAGAGATAATTGCTTCCAAACGCTTAGAGGCATAAGATTAATACTGGCACCTAGATCGGCTAGGGCCATGCAATTCTCTACTCCCGGGAAATTGCAAGGGATTAAGAAACGACCCGGGTCACCAAGCTTGGTTGGGAATTTCCTTAAGAGCACTGCAGAGCAATTCTCATTAAGTTGGGTGTTGGCAATATCGAGAAGCTTTTCCTTGTCGCTCAGAAGATCTTTAAACATTTTCGCATACTTAGGCATGTGAGCGAGAGCCTCAGCGAAGGAGATATTGAAATTTAGTTGTTTAAACATTTTAAGAAAGTTCGAAACCTGAATATCGTCCTTGCTTTTGAGCTTCTCTTTCCTCAACCTAGATGGATAAGGTATATTGGAAGAAGAGGAAGCCTTTGGGAGAATGGGATCACTCACATCCATGGGTGGAGGAGGGGTAGAAGGAAGAGGTGGAGAAATTGGGGAAGGAGAAGGATGAGGAATAGGAGCAGGTGACTCGTTTTCCTTAGTCACAATCACCGGTGGAGGTATAGGAAGCTCGGGTTCCTTGGTACCTTTGCCACTGCGAGTAGTGATTGCTTTCATCTCCCCTCTTGGATTCGCAACGGTATTACTCGGAAGAGTACCCGAAAAAGAGGGTTGATTACCTTGGAAGAAACTAGCCATCATGTTCTTCAAGTCATTCGTTTGACTATCCAACGTGTTTCTCATATCGGCTCTCAAATCGTTCCCTTGTTTGACCAGGTCTGCTTTCAGGTTGAGCACTTCCCGCTGAAGATTTCCCACGATCACATCGTTAGTCCTCATATAGGTTTCCACTTCTTGGTGTAAAGCGGTGGGTTGGTTGGGAGGAGCATTGTATGCGGGTGGTTGATAAGCAGGTTGCTGGTAAACTTGGTTGTTTTGTTGAGGTGGAGTTGGTTGCTGCTTGTGAGGTGGGATGTATGGTGTACGAGGTGGTTGTTGTTGAGGAGGGCGATTGAGGGTTTGTTGTTGGTTTGGGTTGTTTGGAGGAAAACCGGGTGGTGAGAGGTAGTTGTTGGAGCGGTAGCTAAGCAAATTACGGTCACCTTGAGGTCTAGCTTGATAAGCAGGTTGAGGATAGGTGCCATAAGCTGCATTCACATTCTCAGAAGGGTAGTCTTGGGTGGCAGTACAAGTGGTGTAAGAGTGAGGACCCCCGCATATCTCGCATGGTTGGCTAACAGCATTGACTTGAGCGTTTTTAGCGTTGTTGCTGTTGGTGTTGTTAACGGTGTGGGTAACAAGCGATTCAAGAAGCACATTGATTTTGTCAAGTCGCTTGTCGCTGTCACTAGTGCTAGCACTAGCGACATTGGTCCGAACACTCTTGGTTTGCACACGAGACTTATTCTCAATGATATCCCAAGCAGCATTGGAAGTCTTAGCCAAAAGATTACCCCCCGAGGCACTGTTTAGTGAATCTTGGTCATTCATGCTTAAACCATTGTAAAAAGTGTTAATTTGATGCACTTTGGTAAAACCATGTTGTGGGCATTTTCTTAAAAGATCTTTAAAACGATCCCAAGATTCACTGAACGACTCATCGTACTTTTGTTCAAAATTTATGATTTCATTCCGCAAAGCGGTAGTACGAGATGGTGGGAAAAAGTAATTGATAAACTTGGTCTCCAAATCCGTCCACGAGAGAATACTCTGTGGCGGTTCCTTAGCAAGCCAATGCCGGGCTTGTCCCTCTAAAGAAAAGGGAAAAAGTTGTAACCGGATAACCTCTTGTGGAACGCCATTGAATTTGACCGTGTTGGTGAGTTGCAAGAATCTCTTGATATGGTCATGTGGATCATCAATGGTACGCCCCAAGAATGGTTGAGCGGAGACCATCTGGATAAAGCCGGATTTGAGCTCAAAATTGTTGGCTGCAATCGCTGATATAACAATTGGATCAGTGTTGCCATCTACATGAGCTTGCAGCAGTTCAATCATCGGGCGATTATCCGGTAGAGGCTCATTGTTGTTGTTATTATTCATGTTGTTGAAAGGTGGGTTGTTGTTGTTATTATTGTTGTTTTGAGGTGGTATGTTGTTGTTGTTTTGTACACCGGCCATGTCTAAGTGATCGAGAGGCTCGGGCTCTTGATAAGACGTGGACCGAGTGCGCATACACCTGCAAAAGAACTAACAAGAGAAAAACAAAGCAAAATATTTTTGGTTTTTTATGTTTTTTACTTTTTTAGGATTTTTGAAAATTTTATATTTTTTAGTGTTTTTGAAATTTTTTTATGAAAAAGTAACGTTCACGGGGAACGGATCCCAAAATCCAAGTTCTCACAAAAAACTTTTGATCTTAACGAGAAGAGCCGGCAGTGGCGCCATTTGATACTTTGATTTTTGCTAGGTTCAATTTTATTCTCTCGATATCCTCTCGAATTGATCTTGGTTCTAAGTGGAATGATTGTTCTTGGTTACTAAAAAGGGGAGTGATTTTCTGGTCTACTAAAATTTTTAAATGCATTAAAATGTAAACTTAAATTTAAAAACAATTAAATTAATATCAATTAATAAAACTTGAATTAACATTAAAATTAAAATTAAAATTAAAATATAAGTATGAACTGAAGAAACAGTAAGTAAACCTTAGAAATACTCAAAAGAAATTTGATTCGGAAGTTTGACCTTGATACGGAAGTTCACTCGGAACTTGGTTCGGAACCCTTGATCCGGAACTTCGTTCGGAAGTTTACTCGGAACCTTCACTCGGAACTTCACTCGGAACCTTCACTCGGAACTTTCTTCGGAAGTTGATTCGGAAGTTGGTTCGGAACTTCTGGAAATAAAGATTGATTCGGAACTCTTGCTCATCCGGAACTTGTTGTTCATTCGGAAGTTTTGCTCATCCGGAACTTTTGGTTCATTCAGAAGTTTTGCTCATCCGGAACTTTTTAAATTGACTCGGAACTTTTCTAAAAGGAAATTTATTCGGAAGATTTGAAACTCATTCGGAACTTTTTTTAAAAGGAAGTTGATTCGGAACTTTTGCTCATCCAGAACTTTTTGTTCATTCAGAAGTTTTGCTCATCCGGAACTCTTGGTTCGTCCGGAACTTTTGGTTCATCCGGAACCTGGGAACTCAAGAACAGTAACTATGCAGAAAAAAAACAGGGAAATGCGATCTTAATCCAAAATCAAGCTAAATAAGCAAAAAGGTTTTACCAAATTAACCACAAATCATCTACCAACTACAAGGATCAAATCCCAATCACAAAAACACAAAACCCAACAACTTTTAAAGATTAAATCAATCAAATAAGAACTTAAACTTTTAACCAAATAAATGGAGATGAACAAGATGAAATGAAAGATTGATGTATTGAATGATTAAGGTTTTAACAATCACAAAACAAAGATTAAAATTACAAGATTGAAAAACAAAGATCAAAATCACCAAACACCCTAGTGGTGTTGGTGAAACCTACGAACAAGAAGAGAGAAAAAGAAGGAGAATGAAAAACTAAAAACTAAAAAACTGAATGAAAAGTGTGAGGGGGATTCCTTTTATAGGTGTCCCCTTTGGTTGGTGAGTGGGCTTTCTCCCGTTCTTCTTGTCTTCTAGTCTTTTCAGAAAAGTTGACGTTTTCGATTCTGATTCGAGATTTGTCGTCGATTAAATTCAACTCGTCTTTTAATTTCTTCGTTTAATAGACTTGAGTTTCTTCGACTTTTGTAAATCTTCCATCTTTGGTCCTTTTCTTCGATAAATCTTCGAATAGGCCCAGTGACTTCAAATCTTTTGCATCTCTTGGACAATAGACTTCATCTTGAGTCTTTTTCTTCGATAAATCCCGTGCAATCCCATGTTTTCTCCATTATCCATCCGGTTGGCTCTGAAAACACAATAAACACAAAAACAACGCATAATTCCAAACAAATGATATTAAATACGCGTTTTGGTCTCGTTTTAGCTAGAATTAAGTGGTAAAAGGATGGATGTTTACACACCTATCATTTGCCACTTTACAATCAAAATAGTTTTTCAAACATAGTAACAATGATTATATTAACAAATACCATAAATTGACATAAATCTGCCATTATTTTATTTTTCCATTTTCTTTATCAATCGCCTTTAATAGTGGCATAATTTGTTTAGAGTAAAACAATTGGCACGTATAACTAACTTATCATGCAAGCAGTTAGTATTATCCAAAAAAAAACAATGCTAATGCTATTTTATTATTTAATGAATTTATTATATTCATGTATACACTCAGTTGATATAGATAATGCTTTTAAGATTTTTTTATAGTCATTAGCAATTGATCACTAGAACATCAAATACCACCGGAAACAAATAATTAAAATACCAGAGATCATAAAAAAATAAAGATTGGCATTATCATGAACTATCTATCATTACCACATGACTCAACCGATCTATCCAGAAGTATAATAGGACATTAAACCTTTTTAGGTGTATGAATCAATGAATCTTTGTATGTGTTTGTTATCAGGAATCAATCTCTAATATAAGAATAAGGTCAAATATAATTGACGTACACAAGTCTCCACCATGAAAGCTTATATATCATTATGCTTATAGAAAAACGATTTGTGTTTCTTTATTAATGTAAAGATGCATGTATAATATACTTGTAAGATTGATATCTAAAATTAATGCTTCATAGTTCATACATATAAATTAGAGAATAGATGGTAGATCGATGTTATGATTTCACACAAAATAATTACGGGTTAAAAACAATACAAATCATATGCATCTAGTAATTAATATGTACCTAATGAATAAGATTTACCCTCACGAATCATAATCAAATTAACATGAATGATAATCAGATATGGTGAACCATGTAATTGTTTGTTGTCCCAAGATTTGTGATGATTAAGCAATGAATAAAGAAAGAAAATAGATGAAGAAGAGATGAATTCCTAGAGAGAGAAAGTAGTGAGAGAAAGTAGAGAGGAGATGATTAACTTGGTGAGATTAGATTAAGAAAAGAAGTTACAAATGACCATCCACCCTCCTAACATGCTAGGAGGGTAGTATATATAGTCCACCTACATGCGGGCTTTAATGGACTATATATTAGGCCGGGCTTGTCTTTTGGACTTTAATTAGTTTAAATCCAAGCCCGTGAATCACGACTAAATACCTACTTATTACAACGTTCTAATAAATATTACAATAGAAACCTATGACCGAACATTCTTGTTTGACTCAATATTTTGAGGCTAACAATCTCCCCCAATGTGAGGTTATTCCTCTTTGATATTTGGATTCCAATGGAGATTTATGAATTTCGTCATAAATGAGTCTTGAACGTGTAACAGTAGTTTTGTTCCTTCATGCTGTGATCTTTGAGCCTTTGTCGTTGTCTTTCGACTTTGTCTTTAAGTCTTGAGATCTTCAAATCATTCTTGATTTGTCTTTGCCATCTTGTGATCTTGTGTCTTTATCCACATGCTCACACTATCAATTGTTGGATAAGTCTTTGGGCATGAATATGTGGTTGTGAATCTTTGACTTTGCTGAGTACACCGTGACGCCACCTTCTCGAGACAAAACATAGACACGGACTGAATGGCTTTGACATTCGTCCTAAATCGGTAGCGTTTTACCTCCGGTCAGTGAAGACCGTTATACGATATTAAATATCGTACCTGTGATCAGGTAGATTCAATTAAGAATCTCCTTGACAGGGTTTCGCGGCAGTACTAGCCGTTCTCTTTACTCGACCGTCTCAAAGCAAGACTGCGAACATAAAGAGTGAATCAATTGGATAAATATCCGCTTGATTAAAGTCGTCAATTCAAATTCCTGGAACAAGTTTGATTCATTAAGAATCTTACCATTGTTGCTTTCCAGTTGACACAAGTTTGATTCATAAGAATCTCACAAGTCACCTACCGTTGCGCTGTTTGATGTTGACGCTAGAAGGATTTCCATTCGTCACTGTGAATATTAATGAATATCACTCTGAATGTTCTGGCAAGACCATAAAGATATTGCGTAGAAACCTGAAACGAGTTTGAATCAATTCAGAATCAAACTACTGTTGCTTTTCAGTTTTACATATGTTCAATTCTTAAAGAATCTTGCATATGACCTACCGCAGTGCTGTTTGATGTTAACACTGGAAGGATTTCCACTCATCATTGTAAATACTGAGTAGTATCACTCTGAGTGTTCTAGCAATATCACAAGGATATAGCGTAGGACTCTCTTGATCTTCATCCGTGTGTCCTAACGAGATTTGATTGATCTCTTGGCTCTAGACTCGATTTGTGCACTTTTAGTGGTCGGAGGCTGGAGCAGATGCCACCTATTCAATATCAACTATCTCGGAGTGAGAAAGTCAATAGAATTCGTGTTGATCTCCGTGACAATAAAACAAACTTCTTTTGAGAGAAGCCTGAGTGGCTAGGAAAGGGTTGTGCTTCACATCACTGGGTCCATGATGAGTTTGTCTTCATGATGAGTTGACCCGGTTTCTGCCTAAGTTGTATGGAGGGCTTCTTTCTTTACACCCTTTATCCTTACATTTCTTTTTCATTTTTCAACCCCTTCAATGCTTACCAAGACATCATTACTAACACCTTGTTGTGATTGTTCCAGTGCTAGCATCAGTACTTAGTCGGCATTCAGCTACGTTCACATTCTACTCCATCTTTCCTAAGGACTTCTAATAATCTATTGGATTGTCCCTGGGAAGATCCCTCCGGTTCTGGTTGGATCATAGGACTTAAACCTAACCACCCTTTTGACACCAATAACGTCGTGAATTAAAGATGTTGTGGGTATTTGATCGTAACCATGAAAACCACTTTAAATTCTAACAAAGTGTTTGAAAAACATTTAACACCTTGCTAGTTTTGTCGTTTCAGAAATGCTCCCCCTTCACATGTGCATCAATAATCGAAAGTGTTTCGCACATGTGGGTAAGAGTTAAAGTGCTTGAGTCTTATAGATCACATTTTAATCACATTTTCTCCCCCTATCTCTAATATATAAAATCTTTTGATATTAGAGATACCAAATTAGATTAAAATATATTTTGAAAAATAGTCTTGAAAATCTTCGGGAGAAAGATGTGTTAATCTTTTGCATGAAGTTGAATTGCTCCCCCTCAAAAATTGATCCAATGGAATTGTCATTACGAGGATTTGATCCACATTAAACTTTTGAGGATAGGAGTTGTTGAACACACAATTTTTGAAAGATTTTGAATATCAATGAGAAATTCTTGAAAAAATTGTGTTCAACGCTTTTTGAAAAATCAATTCTTTTTGACGAAAAGGTTTTTCTAAAGCATATACTTGAGTTCATAGACTTTGAATGTCTTGACGAATCCACTCAAGTGTAAGAAGATTTAACTTCTTTTGCTAACGGTAAGAGTACAAAAGCGTACACTCCCCCGTGAATTTAGATCCGGGTTGCAATTTGAAAGTGATTACAAGCCATTGTGTTGAGCTCAAAACGTTGAATGTTTTGTGACAAGCTCAACCCAAGATAGATTGCTCTACCCGTTGTTGGAAATATTGTCCAAAATAGACAATTTCCTTTTGAAAAGATAGAAATGACATGTTTTGAAAAATATTTACAACTTTCATTCGAGCTTTATGTACACACCCGTGTCGTTGTTGAGCGACATTTCTAGGTACGTCCATAATATCGATACTGAAAGACATGTCGAGAAGAATATTTTTGGATTATCAAAGATTTTTTAATTTTGTATTTTGCTTTTTGATTAATATTTACAGGTAGATGTTTGATAAATGAATCAAGCAGGCTTCTTTGCCAGAACCTCCAGTTCTGCTGGAGTCAAACATCTCATACCAATTTGCCTAACTAGATACGCAAACCTCTCTTTCGAAAGAGCTTTTGTAAACAAGTCAGCTAATTGGTAATCGGTTCCAACAAAGTATAATTCAACAATACCTCTTTCAACTTGTTCCTTAATGAAGTGATATCGGACATCAATGTGCTTTGTACGGGAATGCTGAACCGGATTGCAGGAG
The DNA here is from genome assembly GCA_025667525.1 of Glebionis coronaria. Lineage (NCBI taxonomy): Eukaryota > Viridiplantae > Streptophyta > Magnoliopsida > Asterales > Asteraceae > Glebionis > Glebionis coronaria. Next base: position 324,369,969 of record CM046879.1, read on the forward strand.
ATGGCTATGGCCGACTTTGAGTCACAGTACATAGGTACTTTATCAAAATGGAAGCCATAATCCGTGAGTTGTGTTCTCATCCAAAGAACTTGAGCACAACACGCAGATAGAGACACATACTCCGCTTCGGCTGATGAAAGTGACGTGCAATCCTGCTTCTTGGAAGACCATCCCACAAGCTTGTCTTGACCTAGAAATTGTGCACCACCAGAAGTACTTTTACGTGTATCAAGACACCCTGCATGATCAGATTCTGAATAGGCCGTTAGAAAGAAACCGGTTTCCCTCGGATACCAGAGTCCCATGTGAATGGTATTCTTAAGGTACCGAAAGATCCGTTTAACCTCCTTGAGGTGCTTTTCAGTGGGTCGTGCTTGATATCGTGCACAATAGCATGTAGCATGATGAATATCAGGTCTGCTTGCTGTCAAGTACATGAGGGACCCGATCATGGAACGATATCTCGTTTGATCTATGGGTAATCCCTCCAAATCAGCATCTAGGGATGTGGTTGATAATGGTGTCCCAACGGGGTCACATGATGTCATACCATGCTTTTTGATTATCTCTTGACAATACTTAGCTTGGTTAATGAAGATGCCACTTGGGGATTGGTGAACTTGAATTCCCAGAAAGAATTTTAGTTCGCCCATCATAGACATTTCAAATCTGCTGTGCATTACTTTTTCAAACCATTTTGAAAGTTTTGGGTTTGTAGACCCGAAAATAATGTCATCAACATAAATTTGCACAAGCAGAATGTCATCCCCATATTTATAAGTGAACAAAGTTAAATCAATGGAACCTTTTGAGAAACCTTTGGAGACCAGAAATTTCGAGAGCTCGTCGTACCACGCCCTTGGAGCTTGCTTGAGTCCATATAGTGCTTTGTGGAGACGATACACCTTGTCAGGATAATGAGGATTGACGAATCCTTCCGGCTGCGTGACATAAACTTCTTCCTTCAAAGGACCGTTAAGAAACACCGTCTTTACGTCCATTTGATAAACGATGAATCCCTTATGTGCAGCATAAGCAAGAAAAATCCTGACCGCTTCCATTCGAGCTACTGGTGCAAATGATTCTTCGAAATCAATACCCTCTTTCTGTCTATACCCTTTAGCCACTAGCCTAGATTTATTCTTGATGATCGTGTTCTCTTCATCCATCTTGTTTTTCCAGATCCATCGAAGATTTAATGGTGTTACATCGTATGGTCTGTCAACAAGTTCCCAGACTTTAAGTCTTTCAAATTGTTGAAGTTCATCCGTCATCGATTCAATCCAAGCATGATCGGCTAATGCTTCTTTGATGTTTTTCGGTTCAGCTGAACTCACGGCGAGTGCGAACATACAAACATCGGCATCGGTGTTAAGCTGTCGTCTTGTGCGAACGGGCTGTGAAGGGTTTCCAATGACATGAACCAAAGGATGATCTCGGGTCCAATGATGTGTTGAAGGATGTCGTTGGTAGAACGTATGCATATTTGACGGATCAACATGGCGAGTAGAAGACTCTCCAGTTTCGTGTACCGGTGTACCGAATGGGTTGATGAATTCGTCTTCGTCAGATAATGCATTGTCTGCTTGATTTGTGTTCTCTGGAGCAATGACAGTAGTTGTGGATGTTGTAGGATCGATTGTTGAAGTGATATTCTGAGGAGGTAAATCTGCATCAACCCGTGTTGAAGTAGATGAATTTGTATCCGGTTGTTGACGATGATCGGTATCATCATTCTTATCATGAGTGACAGCGGAAGACTTCGATACAACTTGTTTCTCCCCCGTGAAATACTCATCATACATTGGTCCATATAACATTTCCAACTCTTCAATTGTCGTGTCGACTGTCATATCAGCTCTAGGAACATTTTCTGGAACCAGCGTTGAACTTGACGGTTCATTGCTGTGGTCTTGAGTTTCGAGTTCCATGCGGTTATGAACGGAAGTCGTTTGTCGTTGTGGGTCGGGACTTAAACTGTTTTGTTCAAGTGCCATCTCTTGAGATTCATCAAATCGGATGTGAATTGTCTCGACAATCAATTTTGTTCTTTTGTTGAACACTCTATATCCCTTAGACTGATTTGCATATCCCACAAGAATACATGCATCACCTTTTTCTTTCATCTTATCCAAATTTTCACCATCTCGTATAATGTAACAAGTACATCCAAATACATGAAGGTGTTTGAGTGAAGGTTTTCGATCATGAATTATGTGATATGGTGTCTTTTCGTGTCTTGGGATAATTAAGGATCGGTTTTGTGTGTAGCATGCGGTTGACACGGCTTCGGCCCAAAAGTATAGTGGAAGTTTTGATGCGGATAATAATGTTCGAGCAGCTTCAACCAAAGTACGGTTTCGTCTTTCAACAACGCCGTTTTGTTCGGGTGTTCGAGTAATAGATGTTTCATGTTCAATCCCTTCGGCTTCAAAATATTTTCTCAGATTAGAATTCAAAAATTCTGTACCTCTGTCAGTACGAACCACTTTAACTTGAGCTTGAAGACCACGTTGTATCAATTTTAGGAAGCTGATGAGAACGTCGGGTGTTTCATCCTTGGACCTCAAGAAGTGAGTCCATGTGTACCTTGAGTAATCATCGACAATTACCAGAATATATTTCTTTCCATTGATACTCTGAACACGCATTGGACCACACAGATCCATGTGAAGAAGATCTAACCGTCCTTTAGAGCTTGGTGTTGTCTTTGTTTTGAAGCTACTTCGTTTAGCTTTACAAAGTTCACAAGAAGAACAAAGATGATCTTTGATGAATTTCAAGCTTGGAAGGCCTCTCACAATATCTTTCTTGGAAAGCAAGTTAATGGTATCAAAGTTGAGATGAGAAAGACGTTGATGCCATAACCATGCCTGAGTCGTTGAAGCTTTAGCCATGAAGCAAATTGGAGTTGATGAAGTTGTGTCTTGAAGTGAAATTGTGTAAAGATCAGTACCCCGTGTACCGGTAAGTAAGTCATTCCCATCATAATCACGAACAAAACATGTCTTCTTTCTGAAAGCAACTTCCAAATCCGCATCACAGAATTGACCAACCGAGAAAAGATTATGATTGAGCCCTTCGACCTAGTATACCCTTTTAATCGTGATATTCCCCTGAACCAAATCTCCATATCCTAGGATCGGTGCAAATTGATCATTTCCGAATCGGACCGTACCTAGGAACTTCTCCACGAAATTAATTAGAAGCTTGAGATTCCCCGTCATGTGCTTCGTGCATCCGGAGTCCATTATGAAGAGAATTATTTGTATCACCTGCAGAAGAGTTAGAACACGATGGAGCATTTGCTAAATTGGATACCACAGTAGTGGTGATAGTAGAATCATTAGTGTCCTTATCAACATTTAAAGGCAAACTAACACTCGTTTTCACATTTTCTGTCCTAACTTTAGGCATCCATTTATATCCGGGAGGACATTGATTAGCAAACCACCATTTCCAAGACTTACTGGCAGACTCATATAATTCCTTAATTTTGCTTCTAGGATTCTTAGTGGTGGAGTCTGATGCATTACTTTTCTTAGTGGGGGTTGCACCAGAATGGTTCACTTTGCGTTTGGGTTTACTAGCTCTAATAGGCATTGCAACTTGCTTCTTAGTTCTAGTATCTACGCCTTTGACTTTATTTATAGCACACATAGAATGATTAGCATTAGCACACTTGCCACATTTAACACAAACAAATTTCACATTCATAGCATTCAAATCATTCACAGCATTCAGATCGTCATTACATGCGATAACAGACTTTTTATTCTTAAAAACATTCAAATTCCTAGGGTGTTCTTCTACTTGCTTCATCTTCCCTTGATTCTTGTGTTTCCAGACCTTATCATTCTCTTGAGTGCTCTTAAGCTGAGGCCGGCTAACACTAGTAGTGGAGACTATTCCTGTAGTAGAAGACACACGAATATTAGTGTTTCTAGAAGTCTGAGGCGAGTGAGTATCTTTGTTTGTGGGCTTAGTGGGCATTCTATACATCCCTGGTTCAATCATATTATTATGCTTAACGCTTGGTGCTACACGATTCCTTATGGGTTGAGCTTGTGGTAACCTTTCCTTTCCATCCATCTTGGGGGCAAACACAGGTTTTGCAAACGAGGAATTAGATAAAGCAGATGGTTTTCCCAAGATAGAGGATCTATTCTCTTTAGAGGCATTGGGTTGTCTAACCACATTTTTCTTAATGCTAGGTTCCACAATTTTCCCACCCATTTTAGCAATGAGTTTCTGCAACTCAGCTATCGCTCTGTCCCTATCTTGTAATTGAGCTTTCAACCCTTTAATTTCCAAATTCTGTTCATTCATTTCTCGAAATGTTTGCGAAAGTTTTTCTTGCAATTTATTATCATGTGGAAAACGACCAACATCTTTTTGCAAAGCAAGTTCAAGTGAATGACAATGTTTTTGAAGGAAATCAGTTTTGTGTTAAAGTAACTCAAAAGCCTTTTTGTCAACATTTTCTTTACGTTTCGAAAGCTCAATTTCAAGACGTTCACATTCTTTGATCTTATCAAGATATTGGCATGCAACTTCAGAATATTCATCAATATCAGCACAAGATGTAAAATAAGCACACATAACATCTTTAGAAACGCATTCTTGCAAGAGTAAATCATATTCATCTGAGAAATCAGACTTCTCCATTTGAAGATCATCAATGTGTTTCTCAATAGATTCAACATATTTTAAATCATCAAACATTTCAGTCCGAATGAACTCTTCAAGTTGAAGAACAGTTTCTTTAATCAACGCCGTGTTTGGAATTAAGAGTTCTTTGACAAGCAAGGTAATATCTTGAGGAATCGGACGTGTCCACTCAGCATTTTCACGTTTTGCCCAGTCTCTTTCAACAATAGATTTAACATTATCTATGTGGTGTTTAAGAATACCTAATGTTTTCCTACTCTTGCTTTTAGATTCATCTAGAGGGAGGTAGTTTATGTATTTGTAAACATTAGATTTCTTAGGGGCAAATGCTTTCTTCCATTGAATTCTCTTTTGTTTGCATTCTAGGAACACTTCCTCACGAGTTTTCTGAGTTTGTTTGTTGAACAGGCCATAAAGACTATTCTCATAAGCATAATTATATGGTTTCACAAACTCCTTATTAACAAGTGGTTGACTATCATCGTCCCAAAGGGCAGTCTCTTCACTATCGGCACTAACAGGCGTGCAATCAAGATCTGTCCTTTCAGTCTCATCAAGATAAAGACACGGGTTTGCAGCTTGGGCTTTGGCAAGGTACTCAGGACTTGCAAAGCTAGCTTGACCCTTAAACATCGATGGAGGTGCTAGCATTCTTACGGATTGAATAGAATCATGCGTTTTATAAACAACGTTCTTCAAAAAGTCGACTTGTGCTTCTAGTTTCGTAACTTTTTCGGTTTCTTTATCATATCTACTTTTGAAGTCTTGTTTTAACGCATCTACCTCTTGTTTCTTATCCTCTAGAATTTTAGCAGAATCAGTGGTGGTCATAGAGAGCTTTTGTTCAAGTTCATTAACTTTGGTATTGGCAAGGTACGTTTTTTGACGTTCATCCATTAAGAAAACATTATATTGACGCTTCTCTTTAGCTAATAACTCAAGAGTTGTATTATATTTGTTTTCAAAATCGTCCTTTTGACTTTTTAACGCACTTCCCTTGTACCCCTCAAGCTCTTTGGTTTTCTGAAGGAGCTCATCTCTATAGCTTTCAGTCATCTCAGTAGATTTGATAAGAGCAGCTTTACATTCTTCAAAACTTTGAGTGAGCGTAGCGTTTGCCTTCTTTAATTGCTTTTGACTCTTTTTATTTTCAGTGACATCTTTTTGTAAAGTAGCAATTAAATTAGCAAGCGCAATACGTTCCTCTTCATCATATTCATTTGCATGTTGATCATCTTCAGACTCATTATTGCACATGTCTGATGAATCGGGTGTGGTATTGCTATCAACCGTTTCCATCATACACGTGTCATTAATGGCATTGGGTAGATCACTATGCTCAGGAATATCACCAAACACATTATATTCATCAGTAGTGTGTACCTTATCGATTGGCTCAGTGTCAAAGATAGGACCATTGTCATCTTCAGTGACTTTGAGAACTTCTTCAACCTTTGCCATGTACGAGTAATGTGCATCAAGCTCTTGATCAGAATCTTCATCATCAGTATCATCAAGCATGGCTCCTTCCTCAGCTGACAATTTAACCCCTGCTTCCATCTTTTTGCATAGCAACATCTTTTCCTTGTGATAGCTGGAGTCTCTAACCCTTTTCGGCTTCCTGCATTCCTTTGCCATATGCCCATAACCTTGGCAATTAAAACATTGAATCCCACTCTGCTGAACCACTTGACTTCCAACCGTTTCCCTATTCCCAGTAGCAGCAGCAATCCTCTGAGCATCATACTTGGTAGTTTGTCGATCATATCTTGCAGAACCCTCAACATGCGTTGGATTATGTCGATCATACCTAGAAGGACTTTCACCACGTCGACGTGTGTCATACCTTGGAGGACTCTCAACATATCGGTTCTTTGTGTTAGATGATGTGCGAAGATTGTTGTTGGTGGGTTTGTAGATTTTCTTGTAAGTCTTCATTATGTAAGCAATTTGTTGTTTCATCTCTCGGTTCTTTTGAGCTTGGTCTTCATCACTATCTTCTGCAGATGAGGACTCAGATGGTGGTGATGGTGCTCTTGGAGCTTTACCTCGAGATTTTGTGGAAAATGAAGACTTAGATGATGTGGAATATCGTGGTGAAGATGATGTATTGGAGTATGGCTTAGGAGCACGAAAGTGAGGATCTTGAACATGTTGAGTGGTAGTCACTAAAGCAAGTGGATTACCCGTCTTGGCAACACGTTCAACTCGAATTTCATTTGCTTCATTCTGAAATTGCTTCAAGATGTCAAAAAGTCGATGATATGAGACCTCGTCTAACTTTTCTTGTTGTTTCACCAAAGTGACGAATCGTGTCCACTCGGGTTGAAGTTGTTGAAGAAATTGGACATTGACTTGCATGGTGGAGACTTGCAGGTTATTTCTTGTCATGTCATTCATCATCTTATAAAACCTGGAGTAGTAAGAGTCAATTGATTCTCCATCCCTTGAAGTAAACTTGCCAAAATTCCAAAACAAGTTTGTTTTGACATCTTGTTTGTTGAGTGATTCTCCTTGTTGCAAGCGTTCAATAGCAGTCCACATTTCATGTGCTGTCGGGCATGCATCAACCGTGGAGTAAATATCATCTCCAATCCCACTTAAAACCATATAGATGGCTTCCTTCTCCGCATCATGCCAAGCACAATTTTCAAGTGTGAGATCAGCTCTTGTTTCATCACGTTCACTTGCAGGTATTGGATCAGTAGTATCTGTGGCTGCTCTTGGAGGAACTGAGATCTTCTTAAATATATATGGTCCATGAGTAATACATTTCCTCAAGGCATCACCATTAGGTCTTGTATCAAGATATCGTATGAAACGTGATTGCCATTGAGCATACCGACCAGATACAAGCATTGGTGGTCTCTCTTTGTTACCCGCCACCATTATGTTGTTGTTCGTCACACGATATTCGGCAGTAGAATCCATCTCAAAATTCTCTGAAATGATGAAGTGAATATGGATCTTAAGTAGATTTGTTGTGATTGTTGTTGTGGTTTAAATTCCGAAAATTGCAATTTTTCTCCAGTCCGACAATAAATTCTCCAGTCCGACAAAAACGGTAGTCCAAAAATTTTGTAATCGCCAAAATTTGAAATCGAGCTAGAAATGTCCTAAAACTAGTATGGAAAAAATTTGAATTTACTTGACGAAAAAATTTTAACTCGTTTTTTTTTTTTTTTTTTTTTTTTTGATCTTCGTGGAAACGATATTCTGAAACTAGTCTAGATAGTGGCTAAGTCTAAAAAATACCCAAACAAAATTTAGCAAAAACACATCATCGGAATCACTTCGTCGGAATGATCTAATCGGAATAACCAATCGGAATGTTATCGGAATAACCAATCGGAATGTTATCGGAATGCATCAATCGGAATGTTATCGGAATGCACCAATCGGAATGTATGATCGGAATGCCTTGTTGGAATGCCAATCGGAATATCTGAAGTCCAGTCGGAATATTCGAAGTCCAATCGGAATGTTGATCGGAAAGAGCTGGTCGGAATGTTGTTGAATAATCCTTGATCGGAAAGTCCAATCGGAATACTGATCGGAATGTTAAAACCCTTTTCCGATTGCACAGATCGGAATAACTGATCGGAATATATCCCCCTTTTCTCGGACAAAACTCAACCAATACGTGATTTTAAGCCAAAAAATGATCAAAAAACCCAAAAATTTTGTGTTTTTAGCCAAAGTAAATATACCAAATCACTACTACAACTATGTAGAAGATGTAGATGAAGAAGTAGAGCACGAAAAACACAAAAAATTTTAAATTCGAGATGATTTATGGATTAAATCATTCGAATCAATATAATAACAACAAATCACAAAACTACCCCATGGCGATTGATACCAAATGTTGTCCCAAGATTTGTGATGATTAAGCAATGAATAAAGAAAGAAAATAGATGAAGAAGAGATGAATTCCTAGAGAGAGAAAGTAGTGAGAGAAAGTAGAGAGGAGATGATTAACTTGGTGAGATTAGATTAAGAAAAGAAGTTACAAATGACCATCCACCCTCCTAACATGCTAGGAGGGTAGTATATATAGTCCACCCACATGCGGGCTTTAATGGACTATATATTGGGCCGGGCTTGTCTTTTGGACTTTAATTAGTTTAAATCCAAGCCCGTGAATCACGACTAAATACCTACTTATTACAACGTTCTAATAAATATTACAATAGAAACCTATGACCGAACATTCTTGTTTGACTCAATATTTTGAGGCTAACATTGTTTAAAAAGAAAAATTATAATATTAGTCAACCATTATATTGTACTAATCATGTAAATATAATCAATTGATATATTTAATAGATTATGATTCAAGCACACGTTGAAACGAGATAATATTTTAGCAGCTTATTTAATATGTGATCAATGCTAAACAAGAGATATATATTCATATATCATATTAAATAGTGTATCAAACATTCATATAAACACTAAAGATCGAAAACGTACCAGTGCTACACGAGAGACGTACTAGTGCAAAACGGAGAGAAAACTAAAGCAAGATCAAACTCTTAGAGCGTGCTGATAACGTGTTGTGAATAGAGATAAAGAATAAATGGTATTCTTCAATTGATATTCCCAGAGGGTAAATACAGGGAGTATTTATAAGACAAATATTAGGGTAAACCCTAATTACTACTTGGGCCATGGGCCTTATTCTAGACATCCACATATTATTCATAACAAATTAAATGTTTTTTTTTCTTTTCAGAGTGTTGAACAAGGTTCGTGGATAAGAAAATCCTAAAAAGTACAAATATGTTTAAGAATATAAAAAGTACAAGATTTAAGTTCTTTTGGATACCAAAGTTTTTTAGGATACAAGGAGACTCATCCCCACCATCCATCTCCATCTCATCCAAAGGCTGAGATTAAATCCCCAATTTACATTGCAGCGTATTTCCGTCAATTCACTCGCCGACTATATAAGCAACTTTCTCATTTCTTTCTCATAAAAACACACACCCCGTTCTTTCACTTCTCTCTCTACCCCGATCTACTTTCTCTCTCTAAAATTTGAAGCGAATAATCACAAGATCATCATGAATCCATCCCAATCGATTAATTAGATCGATTACTTAACACGAATTCATATCAGGTTTGTATTCTCATAATCTATGCTTATTTTTTTAGCTTATTTGATTTTGAATAAGCTTATTAATTTATTTTCATTAGCTTGTTTGAACGAAATATACCGATTGATAGTTCTTATTTTGATCAAATTATTCCGATTGATTGTTCTTATTTTGATCAATTTATTCTAATTAGCTTTTAATTAGGTGATTTATGTGAATAAGCTTATTTGTATGAATAAGCTTATTTGTTTGAATAAGATTTTGAATTAGATGAGAGTTATAAATAATCTTAGGAATTAGATAGGAGTTATGTGAATAAGCTTACAAATTACACGAGAGTTATGAATAAGGTAGCTTATTAGCTTATTTTGACAAATCGTAAGGTATTTTATGTAAGTTGAATTAAGTTTGCTGATGTATGCTGCAATAAGCTTGATATATCATATATGATATATATATATATATATATATATATATATATATATATATATATATATATATATATATATATATATCATATATGATATATCATCACTTTTCATATATGATAGATATATCATATATGATAACTGATGATATATCATATATGATATAACTATCATATATGATATATCAAATAAACCATAGGAAAAAACAGATTATGTATGAGTATTTTTTAGAAAATCAATATAAAGTCTTGAAACTAGTCTTCTGTCATATATATGAGTAATTTATTTTGGTGTTAAAATGTTGCATAATATGTTCTTTTTATCTTTTATAAATACAGTCAGACAGAGATGGTGTGATTGGCCGCTTTGGAGCAAAGCAGAGAGGGATGTTGATTATAACAAGAGGATGTGCATGGATATGTTTTAAGGATCAAGACGGAGTAGGCGTTGTTCATGAATTCATCATTTGATAATCTATTTTTTTGCATTTTTTTGATTTTGTATAAATTGTTATCATATATGATATCAGAGGTATATCATATATGATTTTACATTAGGTTACGTTATGTTTGAATTATCATATATGATTCTGTTCAAAAGTACAATTTTTATGTTGTAAAAGTACATTTTTTATGTTATCATAAAAGTATGTTTGATTATTAATTGTGCATACTCTTTGTTGTAATCATGAATTCATCAGATTCTTTGTTTAATAAATCCAAGTTTTTCTTGAGTGTCATATATGATAGTGCATGATCATATACTCCGTATGACTTAATTTATAAAAACCATCATGACATAATACCAAGAAAGTTAAATCATATTAACAAGATGTTGTACGAGATACCAATTGATTACAAAATCGTCCATATACTTCAAAATTCCATTAGTAGATTACAAGAAAAAACAAACAATAAACGTAAAAGAAAAATTCACGAGCTTCTTCATTAAGCTTCTTGGCCTTTTGGATGCTTGTAATGTTCAACACGCCTTGTAAACAGCCTTCTCTACACAAAAAAGAAGATTTAATTCAATTTTTAAGCACATAATGATATATGATATATTTGATCATATAGGATATTTAGCTTATATCATATATGATATAGCATATCATATATGATACTTCATTAGCAAGTTATACTAAATATGTTCAGCCAGATTAATCCATAAAAAAAGAGTTAATTCAATTTTCAACCACATTATCATATATGATATATCTCATCATATATGATATTTTAGCTTATATCATATATGATATAGTATATCATATATGATACTCCACAAACAGGTTACACTAAATATGTTCAGCGAGATTAAGCCAAAAAACCTTATAATTCATGAAAATAAGCTAATAAGTTAGCTTATAATTCATCATAATAAAGCTGATGATTATCAATAAGCTTATTCACATTAAGCATCAAGTTACCTTATCATTCGACATGTTAAATTCACGTAACTTATCAAATAAGCTATAAAAAATAAGATGAATTATAAGCTTATTCACATCGAATAAGCTAAAAAGATGAATCAAAACAGATCGAATGAAATTTACCTTATTTATGAAGAGGATGATCGATTTACGAGGGTGATGATTGATTTACGAAGGTGATGATCGAAGGATTTGATGTTTGTGTTAATAAATTAAGATGTAAATATGTGTGTGTGTGTGTGTGTTTATGTGCGTTTAAAAGAGAAGAAGAAGAAATCGATCCTAGATCTATGAGAGTGGCTGTTGGATGAGATGAGATGGACGGTCCAGATTTGTCCCCTTCTATCCAAAGGATACAAGGTATCTTAAATAACCGGACTCAAAGTACAAATATGGTTTTTTTTCTTTTTTCCAAAATAAACTCACTTTTTAACATAAACTCAGTCCAATCACAACTCTTCTTAACAAAATAATTCTATTTTTTAAAAATTAAATATCTCACAACTGTTGATCGTTACGCAAAACAAAAATATCATCGTGATCAGAATTAAATCATATTTTTATCGATGTGCAACTTTGTATACTTTCGACGAACTTTTTTTCGAGAGAAAATCATATATGATTTGTATCACGAATCATATATGATTCTGGAATATCATATCTGATCCGTGATACGAATCATATATGATTTTCTTAGGAAAAAAATTTTTGTCGAAAGTATACAAAGTTGCCCCTCGATAGAAAGATGATTTAATTTCGTTGTAATGGTGTACTTTTTTTACTTAACGATTTACCGTTAGTGAGATATATTTTTTTTAAATGGAAGATTGATTTGAATGAATGTGATTGGTTGATGTGGTCTATGCTAAAAGCATGGTCTACAAGCATGGTCTACATTTATCTCAACTCATTATCCCCTCGATTTAATAAGGGTAATGAGAAAATCTACTAATAAAAAACAATATTTTGGTTTGAAGGAGAAAACTATTAACCCATCTCCACCGTCTATTTTCTTTCTCTCCTATCCATCTATCACCAAACGAAGATCTTTACCATTCATTGATTTCTCAGGTATGGGTTGAGGCGTGGGTTTTTTCAGGAACCCCTTTTTAACCGTTGATTGGTGTTAAAATGCTGCCCCATTTCTAACTTTGCATCTCATCCATTGATGAGTAGGGGTCTCATCATTATTTTGTATCTCAGCGATACATGATCCCGCCCAGTTGATAAGATCCCACTTCTTAACCTCACAACCACAAATAATTCTCACCCTCATCATGTAATCCTCTCACACACACCACCACCGGTGACTCCGCCCCGCTTTCTCTCACTAAACTGTGTGGAGGGAAGCGATCCATCTTGAGCATGTTCACGAAATCATGAGGTGAGTTTCTTTTTATTTAATTTATGTGTAATAAGTTCATTGCTTTTTGTTTCAAATTAAATTTACATAATAAAATTAGGAGTTTTGGTTTTTTCTGTTTTTTAGATTCGTTGAGTTTGATTCTCTGTTTGATTGATATTTTAATTAAGTGGATGAGTTAGTAATTGGTTCGACCACTTAATCAGGGTCGTGCTTACACTTTTTTTTACAATGCTCTTAGTGTCAATTGATTTTTAGGTTTTAGAATTGATTTGCTGAGTTATATATTTTCCTAAACTCAATTTTAACTTATATCATAATATAGCAAATGGTGTTTCAGGGCCTAAAGATAAGCCAATGGATGAAAGTGAAGGCTCGCGAGGAGAGTGCACGCCATGCAACGTCGCAACCACATATTTTTTAATTGAGGATTCATTGACAGGTTTGGTATGTTTATATACTTAAAACTTTAGTGCTTTGTTTAATGTATTAAATATTTATACACATAGATTTACATGTACATCGAACAAACACCACGTAAAGGCTAAAAGTACATAAAGGATGCTATATAAGTGGAGTTTGTAGAAACTAGAAGGGGGGGGGGGGTTAAATAGTTTCTCTTCGATTGGTGACCAAATTAAAATTACTTTCAATTTGGTTTGTATCAAAACTATCTTTTACTTGAGGCTAAGTTGTATAATGATTAGGTTAAATTCAAATGCACTAGCAAAGATATTAGGTAAGTGTAATGATAATGAAATAAGTAAAGAGTAAGGAAGGAGACAACCTAGTGGGAAGACACCAAGATTTATAGTGGTTCGACAACGAGGCTCTATCCTCGTTTCTACTCCACTCCTCGACTACACCTACTCGAGATTTCCACTATATCCACAAGCTCCCTTCTTGGCGGAGAAAACCTTACATCGTCGTTTACATTATTTTCCGACACTAAGCTAAATGTCAAGACCTAATTTTTAGCTAGGACCAATCTACACAACGCTGCCCACTTCACAATTTAACGACACAAGGCTAGATGTCGAGTTCTAATCTTAAGGTAGAACCAATCTTCACGACGTTGCCTACTTCACCATTTTACGACACAAGGCTAGATGTCAAGTTCTAATCGAAAGCTATAACCAATCGTCACGACTCTTTACTTTGAAGCTAAGTGAGAACTTCACACAACACAACTACTAATCACTTTTAAGTTTAGTGAGAACTCACAAGACACAACCACATCACTTTATAGTTTAGTGAGAACTCCTAATCAAATCTATTACAACTAAACTAGACTTATCCAAGTACACACATGTAGCTTGGATTTACACAACACAAATCCAAGCAAACACATATGCAATGGATGTACACAACAAATCCAAGTATCCACAAATAACTTGGATGAACACAACTAGTCCAAGTATTCATAAATACATTGGATTGACCTAAAACAAAAAGGGTATCATGATGAATATGACTAGCTCATAGATTCATCTTTATCACAACACTAGTGAGTGAGTGATCTTCTCACTGGACAAGGTAAAGGAGGGGATCAAGAGAATAATCATATGTAAACATCCTTAACAATTTAAGTGATCATTTACTAATGATTATGCTATAGAAAATAGAAAGGGGGCTGAGAAAAACGTCCAAGAGGCTTGCTGGAGAATGAGATTTGACCCACTATTTAAAGGAGACAAAGTATAACGGATCTATAACGGCTAGCTGTGCGCGGTACCTTATCTCACCCCGCGGTTCCATATCGCTAAGGTACCGCGTAGGTACTTAAGGTACCGCCACTACACTACGCTCCGTTTTTTTTCTTTTAGTGGGGTGGGAATATCTGAGGTATTTGAAACCTTCAAAGGATATTCTAACATCATTTAGAATATGCTATTTTCAAATTTTCATTTTCCATTTTAATAAAACATTTTCTAAAAAAGAAAGTTTATTAAAAAGTCTTTTGTCATATTAACAAAAGTGAGTTTTAAGAATAATCATTTTGATGATCACTAAGTATGATTAAGAAAGGTTAGTGATATGATTATTACCTTGATGATAGTGTTAGTTAAATAATTCATTTTGTGTTTTACACTAAATGTGTTGTATGGTTTGTTGTGATCAAAACTAAGAAAGATTAGTTAACACTAATAATGTTTTTAGGCATCACTTGCATTAACAATCTCCCCCTTTTTGATTACGACAAACGATAAACTCATTTACGTAGAAACACAAAATATGGAATTATTAACTAGTTTATCACTATCATTTCTCCCCCTTTGTCGTAGCAAAAAGGTTAGCACAAGTCTTCGAAGAACATCGAACTTTGCTAGTAGCTCCCCCTTGGTGGTTGCTCCCCTTTGCTTGGGGCACCAAGTTTGTGAGCTAAGGTGACATGCTACACAAAGGTTAGTAGAAAGGAAAGAAACACCAATGTATATATGATCACTGCCTACTAAGTTACTTGAGAGGGAGAGAGAGAAGAAATCTCAAATTAGAAGCAAGTATTTTGCTAAGTATGTCCAAAGAGGTAATTGACAAAATCAAGCTTCAATACAATGAAGATGATATGCTTGTCAATGGGTTAAAGTTTAGAATTCATGGAATCACCCATAAGCAATCGTAAAAATTAACCATGATCAACTCAAAATAGAACTAATGAAATAACACAAAAATAACACAAAGGTTACATAAAAGAAAAAGACACAACAAAGAAGATAGTCATATACACAATATGAGTATCTAAAAGCAATAAATATGGAAAATAAACCACTAAGCATAAGCTAGTCTAATAGTGATATTTTCCAAGATTGCTTAAAAAAAATAAAAGATTAAAAAGACGACGATGCATCATTCAAAGTTTTGTCCACCGAGACGAAAACTTGGATAGGAGGTCGAGTGAGGAGGAATTCAAGAAAATTTAACTTCTCATACACATGAGCCAGTTCAATTTGTTGAAATCGACAACAAGCACACGAGGATCCATGATGCAACACAAAGTCGTTTGATGGCGGTATGACATCAAACTTAGGGTTTGGTGGTGGTGGGGTAAAGGGTTTGGGAATGTTTTGACAATGCCTTGTGAGGTTTGGGAAGGTTGAAAGGTCATTGAGTTGAGGGGTGTTGAAGGATTGTGGTGGTGGGGGAACATTTTCTTTTGCTCCGGTGATGGGGTTTATGGTATAAGTCTCATTCCAATACTTGATTGGAGAGAAGGTAGGGTTTTTGGGTGGTTTGGACGAAGATGGTTCATTCTTCTTAACCCAAATAGGTCGAAACGAGATTTTCGGTTTCTTTGAAAGCTTTGATGAGGAAGCTTTGGGTGAGTGGGGTTGTGACAAAGAAATGTCAAGGTTAGGAATGTAGGAGTTTGGCATTGTGAGAGTGTGAGAATAAAATCTCAAGGTTGTGTGAGAATGAATTCTCAAGGTTGGGAAGGTGTGAGAATGAAATCTCAAGGTTGTGTGAGAATGAATTCTCAAGGTTGAGAAGGTGTGAGAATGTAATCTCAAGGTTGGGGTATAAGTAAAATGTAATCAAGGTAAGAATTTGAATACAAAAAATGAAGTGTCAAGGAATGTTTAGTCAATTTGAGTAAACAAGGAATCTTGACAGGGTATAGGGTTTTAAAAGTTTTGACCAAAAATTCGTCAAAAACTGATTTCTGCCCGCGGTACCTTAAAGGGACCGGCGGTTCCATATCGCTAGGGAACCGCGAGGCTTTAAGGATCCGCGTCCAGTGGACTTGAAACCAAGTTTTTACAGGTTTTCGAGAAAAACTAAGACTTTTTCAAAAAGTTGCAAATCTTGGAATTTTACCTCTATTAGCACCAAATTATGCTAGGGTTGCATAAAGCAACACATTCACAAAGAATGTCTTGACAAAGGGTGACAAAATAATTTAGATATCATTTTGAACCAATTTTAGTCAAGTTTTTAGAGGTTGTGATAGATTTAGGTTCAATTTTAATTTCAAATTAAAGTTGATTAGTGTGCACAAAAGGATAGAAACACACAAAGCTAAATCCATAGATCAACAACATGAAACATTCATGAAGGAAGCAAGTACAATGACAAATAAAACTAACTAATACATAGCTAGCTTAACATTAAATCTAGATAAGTAGTCTTCTTTGGCTTGGTTTTGTTGAAAACTTTTATTAAGAAAACTCCATCATTCATCTCCTAGGAGGAGGCATGGAGAACAAGGCAAGCAAGAACTCTTGTAACCTCCTATGTAGTCCATACATATCCATCCTAAGGTTATGGATGATGTAGTGGTTGTAAAGACAACATGGACAACTAGGACCATGTGTTTGTTGAAACCCATAGTATGGATCACCCAAAAGGAGGGAAAGTGGAACACCCAAAATTGGAATGTTTGAGTTGGGTGGAGGTGGAGGAGGCATGTTCTCCAAGGGTGATGTGGGTGAGAGTGGAGGCATGTTCCCTAAAGGGGAAATGGGTGAGTGTGGAGGTAAATTCTCCAAGGTTGGTGAAATGGGTGAGTTATGAGGGGTAAATGGTGAAGTCACCAAGTTGTCATCAAAGTCATTCACAAAAGGAATGCTTTGGATTGGTTGGGGTTGTGTGGTCACATCCAAGGGTGCACTTGGAGTGAAGGGTAAAGAGAGCTCATTCATTCTTGAGTTGAATGAAGAGGAGGTAGAACCAATGGAGTGGTTAGTACCATGGGTGGATGATGTCTTGCATGGTGCAAGAGGTGGGGAAGGTGATAAAGAAATGAGGATAGGAACCATCTCATTCTTAGGTGTGTGGAAAGGTGAGGAGTTAGGCTTGGCTACCTTAATCCTTATTTTGAGTGTTTTCCTTGGGGTGGAGGTCTTGGAAGTGTTAGAGGTTTTGGTACACACCATGGTTGACAAGGGTGGTTTAAGGTTTAGGGAAGGATGTTTTGATGTGTGAAGAACATGACTAACAAGGTGGGTTTAAATGGGTGAGGGGATGATCCAAACTAGTAATGGGTTAAAATCATTTTAGGTGAATAATGAATTTAGGTAAGCTAGTTTAGGAAATGTGCAGTTTATTACTGAAAATCATGCAAGGTTTACATAGATTTAAGAAAACAGTGTAAAGCAAAAGATGCTGTCGTGCACAGTGGCCGGCGGTTCCTTATCTAGGACCGGTGGTACCTTATCGATAAGGATCCGCGGGTCGATATGGAACCGCGACCAGAGGGCTTTCAAAAATTTCACCTTCCAGTTTTTGATAAACCCAGATTTTTACCAAAAGATTCACAAGCCAAAGTTAACTACAGATCATAATCTAATAAGCTAACTATCATAACGCATGCACAAAGCTATGTAAATCACACACATCATTGCATAAGCAACATTTAGGATCAAAATAAATAATAATCCAAACATGTAACATAAGTTAATAAACAACTAAACCAAAGTGTTAATAAGCAAATGTTTAAGCTGCAAATGATAACCAAACTTTGACACAACTCAAAGTCTTCACCTCCTTTTCTTGCCTAAATCCTTGATCATTTTTCCCAAATACTTGATTCCCTTTCTTGACTCAATCCGGTGTTCATGCAAATCACCTCGGGTTCGAAGATTTTGACGGTAAAGTTCCTCTAAATTGAGATTATTAGGAACTTCACTAGAGGAATGGTGGGGAGGGGAAGCAATGTCATCTAAACCATCCACGAATGAGTTTGTGGAGTGGTGAGAAGAACTCGAAGAGTCAATGGGAGAACTTGTGCCAATGCCATCACCATCACTTGTTGGCATGTCCATGTCCTCATCATTGAACTCTTGTTGATCGGATTTACGGTCAGATCTTGTCTTTCTCTTATATACCTCTCGAATAGGTAACATGACCCGTTTGACCGGTTGAAATTGAGAAAGATCAAGATTTGGAAAATCACGGCCAACCCTTTTAAAAAGGCGAGTGAGAAGCATTGCGTAAGGGAGGTTTGTTTTAGGCTTGTGAATAGCATAATTGATCCGTTGAGCGAGAAAAATATGCCAAATTGTAATTGGTGTTGGTAAAGATGCAATATAGCATATGCACTAAACACGCCGGAACATGATCCCGGTTTCCACCAAGACAAAACACATTTTCCCTAAGGATATTGATCCATTGAACCAAATTATCATTAAGGTCGCTTAAGAGAACCTCATGACGTTTCACCGAACGTACCTTAGTATGAAGGCTTCTCTTAACGGGTCGATTACGCTTTTTGGAGACAATGTCGACAATGAAGTCAAGATCAATTTTCTCATGATCATTTGGAGGACAATTGTAGGATTCAAGGAGAGCACTAAGCTTCCATTTATCCGTGAAGCGACAAGTGCCTACAAATGGGACATCAAGAATTTGACCAAACACTTCGAGAGAGTATTGAATGAGTTGATCTTTCAAGATGAACCTAACAAATATTCCATCATTTTTTCAATGACGGAGTATGTGCTAAAGAACTCCAATAGGAATCGAGGATAGATGTCTTCCTTAATGTTCAACAAACAATCAAATCCAATGTGTTCAAACATTGACTTGATGTAGACATAATCCTTGATATCCTTTTGGACAACTCTACCCTCATGAAAGCAACGGGATTGAAGAGAGGAAAAAGTGTGGGCAAGGTGAGTTGAGTGACAAAAGTCGGATAGGTTTGGCATAAACTGTTTGGTGAGTTGATGATCCTTTTGGTATTGTGAAGGCATGATTAGTACCTAAATAAATACAAGAAAATATTTTTCCAATCACTCATATGAAAAATAAAATCAAAGATAAAAAAATATGAGAATGTGTTATATCAATTTCTTGACAAACATAGGATTGAATCCATATCATTCTCATGTTCACAATGTGTCTATTCCATCATTAACCAAGAACACATGATCTATGTTAGATCAACAATGTATTAGAACATTGGTTTTTCAAAACAAGGTTTTTAGGTAAGCATTAACAATGTCATTACCTACTTGTTCATGGGTTCATCTCAAATCCATCTTTCAACCAAAATCATTTAGCCTAAATTCGGATTTGTTCTACAAGTGGGTTTTAGTGAAATCTTAATGAATATGAACCTAAGGAATCATAGTAAAATAACCATGTCAACCCACATTCCTATTAAGGTTTTTAATTCAATTTCAATTTTAAAAATCCCCAATTATGAAAGGATGAACCCTAGAACAAAATAGATGAAATTGAAAGAAAATACTTACAATTAATTGATGTTAGATGAAGGATGAGTGAAACCCACAACTTGGAATCAACTAATTTGAGTGATTGAAGGTTATGGAAGCTTCAACAATGGTGGAAAAAGAAGAAAACCGTCGCTGTGTGTTTTTGGGAGAGAGAGATAGTGGTTTGAAAAGGAATAAAATAATCAAACTGGCGCTCTGACAAAAGTTTCTGCCCGTGGTTCCTTATCGATAAGGTACCGCGGGTTTGAGCCGCCTAGATAAGGAACCGCCTACAGAGGCAGGTTTTTATCTATGAAAAACGCCAAATTTTGAAAACCAAGTTTTTCTAAAATACTTAAAATTAAATCATGAACCTTTTAGAATATCATTGGATCATCATAACACTAAGTAATATGCCTTAATGAAGGATTACGAGTTAAATCAAGATCGAAAAGAACCGAAACGGACAAACGACTACTCGTAGCAAAACGGAAAAGTGGAGAGAAGTAAAGGGAAGTGAATCAAGACTAGGACCAATGCTCAAGGGATTAATGACAATCTTCAAATAGTGGTAATGAAGAGCTTGTGTCATATATAGTGGTTTAAGACGTGCCTTTCTGGCGAAACGTTAAACGGCTTTGGTAATGAATAAATACAAAGCAATTATTCATGTATAGACTAAGATCACTTTCAATAATAGTCTTAGTCTAAACCAAAATATGAGCAAGTTATTAATTCACTTTCTCTCTCACAAAGGGCCTACTAACCGTATGGGTGCAAACCATGGAAATCATGCTTGATACTTTAAGCTTCTACTAACTCACTCTACATCACCATAGTGAGTCAAGTATCCAAGCAATGAAGGTTTGAGAGGATAAAAGAAAAGAAACACAAACCACAAATAAATGTCAAGGCAAGGATGCCGAGAACAAGCACATAGTCAAGTAATGATCAAAAGAATGATCAAAGGGCGTGTGGAAGAACGAATGCGTACCTTGGCCACAAAGAGCAATCCATGAAGGAATAAGTGTTATGCCCAATCAATGACTATGATGAGTACTAAGTCTTCAAGGACTAGTATCATTCCCAATCATCTTGGTATCATCATTCAAAGATGTTAAAGATCAATGAAGATGAGTCTTCTACAAGTGCAAGTAACTCAATCCACAATCAATTAAGTGATTGATCTTCATGAGTACCTACACAAAGCAAGATGCAAACTAGTAGATACATTTCAAGAGTATATCTAAAATGCATAAAGGCTACTAATCTTAAGTGGGATGCAATATTATCAATTAAAAGACCTATTTTCAAAGAAAACATAGTTTTGACCAAAAAGAAACTTTAGTATAACTTTACCTTCTAATTTGAGGAGACAATGGATCGATCCAAGTTTCAAAGTACAATATACTTCAAAGATCTTGAGTGACCATCGCTCTGATACCAATTGTAGAAACTAGAAGGGGGGGTTGAATAGTTTCTCTTCGATTGGTGACCAAATTAAAATTACTTTCAATTTGGTTTGTATCAAAACTATCTTTTACTTAAGGCTAAGTTGCATAGTGATTAGGTTCAATTCAAATGCACTAGCATAGATAATAGGTAAGTGTAATGATAATGAAATAATTGAAGAGTAAGGAAGGAGACAACCTAGTGGGAAGACACCAAGATTTATAGTGGTTCGACGACGAGGCTCTATCCTCGTTTCTACTCTACTCCTCGAGTACACCTACTCGAGATTTCCAGTATATCCACAAGCTCCCTTCTTGGCGGAGAAAACCTTACATCGTCGCTTACATTATTTTCCGACACTAAGCTAAATGTCGAGACCTAATCTTTAGCTAGGACCAATCTACACAACGTTGCCTACTTCACAATTTAACGACACAAGGCTAGATGTCGAGTTCTAATCTTAAGGTAGAACCAATCTTCACGACGTTGCCTACTTCACCATTTTACGACACAAGGCTAGATGTCGAGTTCTAATCGAAAGCTAGAACCAATCTTCACGACTCTTCACTTTGAAGCTAAGTGAGAACTTCACACACAACTACTAATCACTTTTAAGTTTAGTGAGAACTCACAAGACACAACTACATCACTTTATAGTTTAGTGAGAACTCCTAATCGAATCTATTACAACTCAACTAGACTTATCTAAGTACACACATGTAGCTTGGATTTACACAACACAAATCCAAGCAAACACATATGCAATGGATGTACACAACAAATCCAAGTATCCATAAATAACTTGGATGAACACAACTAGTCCAAGTATTCATAAATACATTGGATTGACCTAAAACAAAAAGGGTATCATGATGAATATGACTAGCTCATAGATTCATCTTTATCACAACACTAGTGAGTGAGTGATCTTCTCATTGGACAAGGTAAAGGAGGGGATCAAGAGGATAATCATATGTAAACATCCTTAACAATTTAAGTGATCATTTACTAATGATTATGCTATAGAAAATAGAAAGGGGACTGAGAAAAACGTCCAAGAGGCTTGCCGGAGAATGAGATTTGACCCACTATTTAAAGGAGAAAAAGTATAATGGATCTATAACGGCTAGCTGTGCGCGGTACCTTATCTCACCCCGCGGTTCCATATTGCTAAGGTACCGCGTAGGTACTTAAGGTACTGCCACTAGACTACGCTCCGTTTTTTGTCTTTTAGTGGGGTGGGAATATCTGAGGTATTTGAAACCTTCAAAGGATATTCTAACAGCATTTGGAATATGCTATTTTCAAATTTTCATTTTTCATTTTAATAAAACATTTTCTAAAAAAGAAAGTTTATTAAAAAGTCTTTTGTCATATTAACAAAAGTGAGTTTTAAGAATAATCATTTTGATGATCACTAAGTATGATTAAAAAAGGTTAGTGATATGATTATTACCTTGATGATAGTGTTAGTTAAATAATTCATTTTGTGTTTTACACTAAATGTGTTGTATGGTTTGTTGTGATCAAAACTAAGAAAGATTAGTTAACACTAATAATGTTTTTAGGCATCACTTGCATTAACAGAGTTTAATAAGCTCAAGGGTTACTAGATCGGTAGATTTGAAAGTGAGTAGTTTTTTGTTTATGCTTAACCAGTCGGCTCATTGCTTAACTTATTTTGAGCCTCTAATCCATAAATTGCATAACACGTAAAACGAGGGTTGTGATTTCTTTTTTGTTGGTTGTGATGATCCTTTGTGTAGTAAATTGAACTTTAAAATCAACATTTAGACTGAGTTCTAATACTATTTCTAATATTCGGATCAATATTTATTAATTGACTTTTATTTGTCATGTTCGTTCTACGAATAATATTGATTTCTCGGTTAACCGGCAAGGTTAAGGCTTTAACGTATCCGATACGTGTCGTTTATTATTTATTGGCAAGCTTACGTCCGTCATCGATCGTAAATATCCTCGTTATGACATAAAAATATTTTCTATTGTGATCATATATGATATATCATCACTTTTCATATATGATAGATATATCATACATGATAACTGATGATATATCATATATGATATAACTATCATATATGATATATCAAATAAATCATAGGAAAAAACAGATTCTGTATGAGTATTTTTTAGAAAATCAATATAAAGTCTTGAAACTAGTCTTCTATCATATATATGAGTAATTTATTTTGGTGTTAAAATGTTGCATAATTTGTTCTTTTTATCTTTTATAAATGCAGTCTGACAGAGATGGTATGATTGGCCGCTTTGGATCAAAAGAGAGTGGGATATTGATTATAACAAGAGGATGTGCATGGATATGTTTTAAGGATCAAGACGGAGTAGGCGTTGTTCATGAATTCATCATTTGATAATCTGTTTTTTGCATTTTTTTGATTTTGTATAAATTGTTATCATATATGATATCAGAGGTATATCATATATGATTTTACATTAGGTTACGTTCTGTTTGAATTATCATATATGATTTTGTTCAAAAGTACATTTTTTATGTTGTAAAAGTACATTTTTTATGTTATCATAAAAGTATGTTTGATTATTAATTGTGCATACTCTTTGTTGTAATCATGAATTCATCACATTCTTTGTTTAATAAATCCATGTTTTTCTTGAGTGTGATATATGATAGTGCATGATCATATACTCCGTATGACTTAATTTATAAAAACCATCATGACATAATACCAAGAAAGTTAAATCATATTAACAAGATGTTGTACGAGATACCAATTGATTACAAAATCGTCCATATACTTCAAAATTCCATTAGTAGATTACAAGAAAAAACAAACAATAAACGTAAAAGAAAAATTCACGAGCTTCTTCATTAAGCTTCTTGGCCTTTTGGATGCTTGTAATGTTCAACACGCCTTGTAAACAACTTTCTCTACACAAAAAGAAGATTTAATTCAATTTTCAAGCACATAATGATATATGATATATTTGATCATATATGATATTTAGCTTATATCATATATGATATAGCATATCATATATGATGCTTCATTAGCAAGTCATACTAAATATGTTCGACCAGATTAATCCATAAAAAAAGAGTTAATTCAATTTTCAACCACATTATCATATATGATATATCTCATCATATATGATATTTTAGCTTATATCATATATGATATAGTATATCATATATGATACTACACAAACAGGTTACACTAAATATGTTCAGCGAGATTAAGCCAAAAAACCTTATAATTCATGAAAATAAGCTAATAAGTTAGCTTATAATTCATCATAATAAAGTTGATGATTATCAGTAAGCTTATTCACATTAAGCATCAAGTTACCTTATCATTCGACATGTTAAATTAATGTAATTTATCGAATAAGCTAAAAAAATAAGATGAATTATAAGCTTATTCACATCGAATAAGCTAAAAAAGATGAATCAAAACAGATCGAATGAACTTTACCTTATTTATGAAGAGGATGATCGATTTACAAGGGTGATGATTGATTTACGAAGGTGATGATCGATGGATTTGATGTTTGTGTTGATAAATTAAGATGTAAATATGTGTGTGTGTGTGTGTGTTTATGTGCGTTTAAGAGAGAAGAAGAAGAAATCGATCCCAGATCTATGAGAGTGGTAGGTGATATTAGGTGGGAGGGGTAAAATGACAAAACTACCCCTTCGCTTTTTTTTGTTTTTAATCAGGGCTGTTGGATGAGATGAGATGGACGGTCTAGATTTGTCCCCTTATATCCAAAGGATACAAGGTATCTTAAATAACCGGACTCAAAGTAAAAATATGTTTTTTTTTTCTTTTTTCCAAAATAAACTCACTTTTTAACATAAACTCAGTCCAATCACAACTCTTCTTAACAAAATAATTCTATTTTTTTAAAATTAAATATCTCACAACTGTTGATCGTTACGCAAAACAAAAATATCATCGTGATCAGAATTAAATCATATTTTTATCGACGGGCAACTTTCTATACTTTCGACGAACTTTTTTTTCGAGAGAAAATCATATATGATTCGTATCATGAATCATATATGATTCTGGAATATCATATCTGATCCGTGATACGAATCATATATGATTTTCTCAGGAAAATTTTTTTTGTCGAAAGTATACAAAGTTGCCCCTCGATAGAAAGATGATTTAATTTCGTTGTAATGGTGAATTTTTTTCACTTAACGATTTACCGTTAGTGAGATATTTAATTTTTTTTTAAAAAATGGAAAATTGATTTAAATGAATGTGATTGGTTGATGTGGTTTATGCTAAAAGCATGGTCTACATTTATCTCAACTCATTATCCCCTCGATTTAATAAGGGGAATGAGAAAATCTACTAATAAAAAACAATATTTTGGTGTGAGGGAGAAAACTATTAACCCATCTCCACCGTCTATTTTCTTTCTCTCCTATCCATCTATTCACCAAACGAAGATCTTTACCATTCATTGGGTTCTCAGGTATGGGTTGAGGCATGGGTTTTTTTAGAAACCCCTTTTTAACCGTTGATTGGTGTTAAAAGGCTGCCCCATTTCTAACTTTGCATCTCATCCATTGATGAGTAGGGGTCTCATCATTATTTTGTATCTCAGCGATACATGATCCCACCCAGTTGATAAGATCCCACTTCTTAACCTCACAACCACAAATAATTCTCACCCTCATCATGTAATCCTCTCACACACACCACCACCGGTGACTCCTCCCCGCTTTCTCTCACTAAAATGTATGGAGGGAAGCGATCCATCTTGATCATGTTCACAAAATCATGAGGTGAGTTTCTTTTTATCTAATTTATGTGTAATAAGTTCATTGCTTTTTGTTTCAAATTAAATTTACATAAAAAAATTAGGCGTTTTGGTTTTTTCTGTTTTTTTAGATTCGTTGAGTTTGATTCTCTGTTTGATTGATATTTTAATTAAGTGGATGAGTTAGTAATTGGTTCGACCACTTAGTCAGGGTCGTGCTTACATTTTTTTTTACAATGCTCTTAGTGTCAATTGATTTTTAGGTTTTAGAATTGATTTGCTGAGTTTATATTTTCCTATACTCAATTTTAACTTATATCATAGTATAGCAAATGGTGTTTCAAGGCCTAAAGATAAGCCAATGGATGAAAGTGAAGGCTCGCGAGGAGAGTGCACGCCATGCAACGTGGCAACCGCATATTTTTTAATTGAGGATTCATTGACAGGTTTGATATGTATATATACTTAAAACTTTAGTGCTTTGTTTAATGTATTAAATATTTATACACATAGATTTACATGTACACCGAACAAACACCACGTAAAGGCTAAAAGTACATAAAGGATGCTATATAAGTGGAGTTTAATAAGCTCAAGGGTTACTAGATCGGTAGATTTGAAAGTGAGTAGTTTTTTGTTTATGCTTAACCAGTCGACTCATTGCTTAACTTATTTTGAGCCTCTAATCCATAAATTGCATAGCACGTAAAACGAGGGTTGTGATTTCTTTTTTGTTGGTTGTGATGATCCTTTGTGTAGTAAACTGAACTTTAAAATCAACATTTAGACTGAGTTCTAATACTATTTCTAATATTCGGATCAATATTTATTAACTGACTTTTATTTGTCATGTTCGTTCTACGAATAATATTGATTTCTCGGTTAACCGGCAAGGTTAAGGCTTTAACGTATCCGATACGTGTCGTTTATTATTTATTGGCAAGCTTACGTCCGTCATCGATCGTAAATATCCTTGTTATGACATAAAAATATTTTCTATTGTCGTCATTTGAATTTCTCATTTTACGAGCATTCTTTGTAATTTATGTTAAACCTTTAGGTGTCATTCGTTTATTCGACGCGTTGACATTTATTAAATTATAAGATCTCGTTTATTTATCAAAATATTAAAGTTCTCTGAATGTCGATGTTTTTATTATATATTGAGTGTTTTTTATTCTACGCTTATCTTTCAAATCGTTTAACGTTAAAAATATCAGACTTTGATAATACCCGCTTTAACAAATTGTGAAGCAAAATTTAACTTAAGCCTCACCCCACTTATTTAGTATACACATCCAACTTTACTACTCTTTCATAGAACACGTGTATTCTTGAGTGTATCCTAAACATATAAGAATAGACATCATATTTTATGTTACATTCTTTCATTTTCCATCACACATACTTGATCTTCCTATACTCTTTCAGCCGTGAAACATAAACTCCATCACATAATCATTTCTTTAATTTTCTAGCTAGATCATGTGCTCATCTTGAAGGGTTAACTTGTGTTGTTTCTTATCTCCATTTTGTTATAAGGCTTCATTTGATTATTTCTTTATAGTTGTTTATATCTGCATTATTTATTTTATAAATATTTAATAATAATTTGGATACTGATATAATTTATGTAATAATTTATTTGAGTGGTTTGGACAATTGTATATGGGTATTGATGGTTGAAAACTTGATAAACAAGGTCTATCGATAAACTAGTAACAAGGTCAATCTTATTCAGTTAGAAAACGTGGTATTTTGATACCATCAGTAGGATTGGCATATTGATACTTGACTTATTTGGATAGAGTGTTGTTTTGTGAATATTTCTCTGGGTTACACGTCTCGTGATGATTGCCGGAAAGTGAGATATGGCCAAAGTCGAAAATGGGTCAGTTCTGAACATGCTGAATGAACAGACTGAGAACTCATTTTAGAACACCGAACCATTGCAAAAGGTAAAACTATGAGTTGTAGCTAAACTTATGTAGAACACACACGAATCGGATGGTTTTTTACGGATAAACGGTTTGAAAATGGCGGGCAAAACGGTGGAACTGAAGTTGGCTGCGAAAAACAGCCAACTCTTCTAAGTGATAGAATGGGTAATTGAGCTATAATAAGTATAAATTAGGGGTAATTGGACTTATAGTAAGTAAACGAAATAATTTAAGAATGATTTTGGTAAAAATAACTCATCTATATTATTTATGGTTTAAGAGAAACGATCTAATCTACGAGGCATGTCGGTAAATTGTAAGAATTTGATCATATTGAATTAATGTAAAACGTGTTGATTTTTATAAAAACCGAAGTGGTAGGACCCACTTATCGGGAAGTCGAGACTCATTTATATACTGATTTTTATGAAACCCTAGACCCGACCAACGTGAGATGTTAGGTTGACATCGTTATGAGGCGTTTTAGAACTCGTAACGCATATAAAGTGTATTTGGGCCATAAAAGCCCGACATACAATTATAATGGCTATTGGGACATTATTGTACTTGAGATTAATAATGTATTTAGAAATCAATACTGAGTTTGAAATAGACATAGGGTATATAAATGTGTAATGGGCCACTAATGGGATAGAATTGGCTTAATTGTCAAAATGAGAAAATATATGGTAAATTGTTGTCAAAGGTTATATAAAACTTATACAATGTTCAAACTTACTAAAGTGAACTTTTTACATATATGTATGATTTATTACTCGTCTCGAGCCTAAGACGTGTCTCGTCATGATTATGTCTCGTTCGGTCACATATTAACCGTTGGGCATCTCGTTCTCGATTAACGAGTAATTGTTATCTTGTGAAATCGTGTATTGACTATTGGATGTTTGTTCCTCGATAAACATGCAATAGCTATATCAGATGAGTTCATAGCCTCGTTTTTACTGCTTTATATGTGTTTATAAACCCGCGAGGGGGAGTACATGCTCTTGGTATAAAAATATATGTTGTTTATATTCATGATTTTGAGAGAATACATGTTTATGAATAAACATGCGATGTTTGACTATATGCTTTGGAACGAATACAAGTTGTTGTAAATGAATGTAAGATGTTTGATTAAATGCTTTTGAAAGATGAACACAAGCGTTGATTGTATTGATTGTGAACCGCTATTTGCTAAGTGTTGTATTGCCAAAATTTGGAAAGTCCCTAAAACCCATGAACCGTTAACTACCTGTAATGGCTAGGCGCTAGTACTGACAAATGGATCCATTAGGGATGACCCCCACCTGGGTAGGTCGCACCTGTGGGTTGGAGGCTCAGCCAAGTGTGTTGTATGAGAAGTAAGGGGGTATTAGGCAAGATACCTAACTAGGGCATTGTTTATACTTAAGGCTTCGGTGTCATGGCTTAGTAGAATAGCGTGGACTTTAGATATTGTATGTGTTACAATATTGACTGTGGATGAGATTCTTGTGAACCTTTATAGTTTATTTAAAAACACATTATTGTTTATTAGAAACCTATGAATTCACTCAAACATTGTGTTGACTGATAGTTGAGTAAATACGTCTTTTAGGAAAAAGAACGTAAGTAGGGCAAGTATTAACAAGTGATTTAGGAAAACCACAAGTAAGTGACCCAAAGTGGGGATCGTTCTCAAGGAGGCTAGTGTGTTGTGTAAGAAATGATTAATGATGTGATTATGATTTATGAGAAAAGAAAAATAGAAAAGAGATTAGAAGCAAATGACAGTTACGATTTTGAATTAAACTAAGACGATAAGTCGTGCACGTAAAACCGTAAAAAGTGACCAAAATTAAAAATTATCCTAAAAATTCCTAGAAAATTGCAATAAATCCTAAAAAATGTAATTAGAGTTTACAAAAAATCAAAAATCACTCAAACCTTTTATTTAATTAAATATTAATTTTTTACTGTTAATTAAAGTAAAAAAAAATCAGTTTAATTAACAAAAAGCCCAAAAGGAGATTTTTTAACTTGTAAACCTCTAAAATGACTTAACTAAATTTAAAAATATTTTTGAAAATTTTAAATTTAATTAAAACTATTTAAAAACAATTAAAAACTATTAAAAGTTAAAATAATTCTAAAAATTAATCTAATGACAATAAAATTATTCTAAAAATTGTAAAATTCCTAACTTAATGTATTTGAACTAAGAAAAATGAAAAACTTGTAAAAATCTAAATTTTAATTTTTAATAATAAAATAATAATAAAAATCCAAAATTTATAAAAAATTCTAAAAAGTTGCAAACTAGTTTAATTTAACCTAAATAAAACAGAAATGCACCTGAAATTACAAAATACCCCTATTGGGCCTTGAAATGGGCCAAAAGTCCAAACAGACCCCTTAATGGGATTTTTATGGCCCAATAAGAAAAATATTGTCCAAATAAGCCCAGAACTTCCTATATAAAGTACTCATAAGTAAATCGAGGAACGGTTATTTCATGTTCATGAGCTCACAAATTAGTGACTATGAAATGAAATGGTGTTATTTTTGTGTTTTACATATACGTATAAGTATTATAGTAAATCGTTTTTTTTTTCGATTTAGGGTTTAACATTTAGAGGTCTATGGTAAGGTGTTTAGTCATGTGAGTATTTTTAGGGATGGTTTTAAGTCATTTAGGACTTAGTTATAAAGTTTATTTCAAAATGTAAGATTTTTTTTAAAACTGTATATTTTACGGGTTTTTTTGGTATACGCGTAAAATTGACTAGTTTTACGGTTTTAAGGTTTCGGAGGCTTTAGGAGCTGAAATAAATTAAGGTAAATTAAGATATTATTAATAACATAATAATAATTAATAAAAAGAAAAAAAAATAAAAAAATATATGTTATAGTCGGTTTAGGCCGATTAAAAAGAAAGAAAATGGAAAAAAGGAAAAAAGGGAACCGGGCTTTTGTAATGGGCCAAGGACTTGTTAGGAAATTATATAAAGACTTTTTATTAACTAAAAACACATCATAATCCCCTAGAGATCAAGCTTAAGTCGAAATCAATGGAGTCTATTTAGGTTTCTTCATTAATTTTTCTTCTTTCAAAAATTCTAAGGTAAAATCTTCAATACTCTTTTTAATTAAATTGTTTTTAATTCTCTTACAATCAATACATGATGGATCTAGGGTTAAGTTAATTATTAATTCTGTATTATAATGGTATAAACATGATTATATTAATTAGAGATAATAATTATACATGGTGAAGGGTAATTAATTAAGCTAATTGTGTTAAATTCGTTTTTAAAAACTGGGCAAAATTTTATGTCACTTGTTTTGATCATATCTAGAGTTCTACAAACCCTTATTTTGCGATCCAAGCATACCTGAATAGGTATTTGAAATGGATTTCAAATGTAAGAAATGAGAACTAAATTGGAGGACGGGAGGTGGGTCAAATACAGGTTAAACAGTCGGAGGTCAAAACAGTTTTGAAATCAGTCGGGTTTAATTTAATGTTTTAAGGTGATTGGGGTACTTAGGAGTACACTTGAGCCCTATAATGAGCATGGGTGTTGGTTTATATATTAAATAAGAGACCTGGAGGAGGGCTAAGCAAATTGGTTAGGGTAAGACCCCCTAATCAT
This sequence comes from Glebionis coronaria, assembly GCA_025667525.1. Lineage (NCBI taxonomy): Eukaryota > Viridiplantae > Streptophyta > Magnoliopsida > Asterales > Asteraceae > Glebionis > Glebionis coronaria. Next base: position 324,401,928 of record CM046879.1, read on the forward strand.
AACAAACTTTTTGTATGTTCAAAATCGATAAAATGCGGATAGGCAGAAGTATATATATATATCAGGGCCTTAACAGTAGCTTTAAGGTTGGGGCAAAATAGAGGAGTTAGCTAACACATGTAATGGCATAGGGTTTCTTTTATAGAAGATATTTTTTTGGTTAAGGGGGTGTTCGTCCCATAGTTTGAGGACCTAAAAACCGGGACTGTTTTGGGTAAAATGTTAACGAGACGGGTTATGAAGTAAACTAAGTTAAGGGCTTTATAGAGGGGTGTAATGAGATGCTTAGAGCATATAAACGAGGTACATATATGGGAGAAGGTTAGATGTCCATCATAGGTTGATGAGCCATTTTAGTGTTTGGTTCATGTTTTAATTGTGTGCTTTTGTTTGTTAGCTTTTTGCTAGTGCGCGGATTTTTGGAGAAGCTCAATCAGGTGAGTTTCATAGTCCCATATCTTTTTATGTTTTTGACTTCCAGATGGGATGAAATAGACACTGTACGGTTTTATAACTAAGGTTATGAATGTTTTAATGGTTTGTGATGGACTTGTGTGTACACTTATGTGAATAACTGCTATGTGATTCTTGATTGTGTTTATGATTTGGATAGGGGACACGTACCGTCTCAGTTATTGTGGTTTGACTTGGTACCAAAGGGATGTTGACAAGGCGGTGCCTTGGGGAGGTACATAGATGTGATAGCATCTATGGGACCAATGGATAGTGACAAGGCGGGGCCTTGGGTTTGGTACATAGGTGTATGGGCGCCTATGGTACCATGATGTTTGGTAAGGCTAGGAGTCTTGGATTTTGTTTGGAATGATTGATCTTGAATGTTAGTTTTTAATGCATATTTATAGCACATTGTCCATATTTGTAGTGGTTTATGGTTGTTCACAGCTTATTATAATCTGTTTTCGGTTGGAGTCTAAACCTATGACTCTCACCAACATTATGTTGACGTGTTTTAGTGTCTCTTTCAGGTGAGAATGTGGTTAAGCTTAAGAATAGGAGTGGCTAGCTTTGGAGGCATTAGGATTGCATTTAGAAGGAGATAAGTGTTCCTTCTTAGTTTATTTTTATGTTTGTTTCAATAAGTGATACTATGAACCTATATGTTGATTTGTTTGTGTTATTTATTTGTCTTGGGTAAGAGGTAGGACTGTTACCTACTTACCTAGACTCCTGCATTGTTGAGATATTGTCATGACATTTGTGTCACCTTTTATGACATTTCTAATTCATATAGTTCTTTCTATGGACACGCTATTGTTGTGATGATATCCATGCGTCGCGTCCCATATTCCGCCATGGTGGGGTGTGAAAGAATGGTATCAGAGCCAGAGAATTAGGTTGCCTAGTCTAGTAACCTAGTCTATAACTTAAGGGTCCCTGCGTATAGGCGTCATAGGAGTATGTGTGCATTTTATATTAATTAAAGTTTTCTGGATGTTATTGGTTTTTACTTGCGATGTTTGTTAAGTTTTGACTAGTATGGGTTGAACCATAGTAGTTCATACTTAGCCACATGTTAGTTTCTTTTCGGGTTGTCACTAGCGCAGGTTGAACCATAATCATCCACGCTATTCATTGTTGTATTTTGCTTAAATTGTACATTATAGTACATAATTTGGTACATGGTAGTTTCTATCTTTTGTTGGGTTATTTTATGTACCTGAGGTATAATATTTTTCTTTTGATGTTTAAGTCATGTTCCCTAAGAATCATGTGGTGGTTCGAGTTATTAGGAGTAGGTGGATATGAAGGATTTTAAGCTGTTTCCACTCTTATGGGTGACATGACTTATAACTGATTATGTTTTCGTTTTGGATTTAGTCTATGCTGTTTTAGCTAGACTATGGATTTATGTATTTCAAGAGTTTGACTATGTTATTTTAATGGATGGATTTTTAGACTTTTTTTTGGTTATGTGGTTATGAGCTTATGTGAGTAGATAGATATATGTGTTATGTGTTGTATTAATTCTTATAAGTGTCATAATAGGAGGGAGTGCGTTGGGGAAAGGGTAATTGTATAAGTATGGTGGCCAACCTAGTTATACAAGTACCACAACTTCAATTGATTCCTAAGTATGATTGCATGAAAGAGGGTTAATACATGCTTGTATAGTATATGTTGGACGGATTTAAGTATATGTATCCCGATATGCCTACATATGTATGATCCCCTACAATTATCGATTGTATCCTTAGGAGGGTGGCTAGCTCGCTTTTTTTTTGATATTAAACCTCCGTTGTAGTGTATTCTTTGAGTTTCCTATTTCACGTGTCCGTTTTAAAATGGTGTTCTTGGTTTTAAGTCTATTGAAATAACTTGGGATTTCTTTTGAGATAATGAAATCTTTTGTGTTGGGTCTTACATTTCTTTTGGTCGGTATATATTGATATAAAGGGACTTGGAAATCTACTATAGAGTTAGATAGTTGGTTGTATTCGGTAAAATAAGGGTACGGTGTTGGAGTCTTGTCTGAAACAAGATGTAACATAATAAATTTTAATCAACACTTATTTATTTCAAAATTGTAAAAGACTCTCTTTAAAATAAAGCGAAATAAAATTTCTTTCTACTTACATAGTTTATATAATTGGGTTTAACCGATTCACGTCATTTATAATTATGAATACAAGGTTAAATTGAGTTTATGAAGATTTCACATACAATTATATCTTTCATTTAAAAGGATTACATTAATCACTAAGATTATTCTTTAGTTTTTAAAAACAACTAGTATAAAACTGTTTTGTTCATAACTTGTTCGTTTTTAGAGCTTTTTGGGTGATTCAAAAGCCTAAAATTATGTACTCGGAACGTACTTTCAAATATTCAGAATGTATAGTCATGGGAGGTCAGTAGACTGGTCGAAATTGTTGTACAAGTGTCGGGTTCAAGGTTGAGTTTTGAATGGTAGTTTTTTTTATGATTTTGGTTGCTCGGGATACCTAGTCTTTGAGTTGAGTTTTGAGATTATATAGAGGGTTGTCTTTAGATTGTTTGAGTCACATAGATGTGGGGAGGTAAAGAAAAAAAAATATTCTTTTAGGAAAAGTCAATGTCGTGCAAGGTTTGAATAATATTCCGCGGGGCGTAAGATGTTTTGGCAGCCATTAAGTGTTTCTTGGATCATTTTTCGTTGCCATGAGTCATTTGAATTGGTACATGTTTGAGTTTCCCTTTTGAGTTTTTGTGGTTTTGGTCTGTTTTAACTCATGCACGTGAAATGTCGTCAGTTATTCGTGGGTTTGATTCGTTGATCGTATCTGGTGGATTCAAGATGTAGTTTTGGGTTCGTATTCATTGGGAGCGTTGAGGTAGCCATATTAAAGACTTGGTCGCACCTACACGATTGAGTAGGTGGCCATTAGAGAATGGTCGGAATGCCTTTAGTGGGGAGGAAAGAGCTAGAAGTTCGTAGACGAACTAATGTGGTCATGAGGTCTCTTAGGAGTAGCAAGGGAGATGAATGGAGATTTGTATAATGTATGGATATTGGCACAAGTAACGCGCCATAGAGAGTGTTGGAAGGGGATATAATACCTCAAAGGTATTTATGATTGTTCGTAAGGCATGTAAGTTTTCCAAAAATTTCCTGAGATTTAGTAGGTTTACCTATTACTGTGAGGTAGAACCATGAATAGAGCAAGTAGGAGAAGTGAGAGGAGTTGTAGTTAGTGCCTTTCCAAGGCAATCGTTGATGGAATGATTTAAAAACAGGAGTTGTTAGAAATAGCAAGGTATGCAAGATAAAAAGTTGAGTTGCTTAGTAGTAGATTGGATGTGGAAAGCGGTTGAATGGTTTGATAAGAGGAAGTATTGGTCTTTTAGAATGCGTGTAGAATTTTACGAGTAGAACGAGGTAGGAATTTATTCGTATTGCCACTAAGAGAGGGTGCAAGTAGGACGTAGTTGAAAACTGCTAAGGATGTTGTATGAACGCTTTGGGTTACGGTTATGCATTTAGCTTCGCCAGAGCACTAGCGGTTTTCATGGAGTCAATGAACCGAGTGTGCATGAACGTATATAAAGGAGTTGTCATCAGGAGTATCGACGACATCTTGATCTACTCAAAGTCTAAGAAGGAGAGTGAGGCGAATTATGAGTTGGTTTTGGATTTGTTAGGAAAGGGAATTATACGTGAGATTTTTAAGTGTGAGTTTTAGGATTAAGTTGACCAAGATGAGTAGTTAGAGATGATGGTATATCATGGAACCAGCAAGGGGCGAGGTAAAGAAGGATGAGGAAGCGTTTTGGAGGCTGAATAGGTGGATTGGATAATGAGAAGATCTTGGAATTATCAGAAGGACTGGATGAATTCGCGAAGCATGACGATACGTGGAGCAAGGATTTGGATGTATACGATAACGACAAAGAAAGGCGGTTGTTTATACGTTTTGGGAACTAAAGATTTGGAAGAACTAGATAGACTTAGTTAGTGGAGCTGGATTGTTATATCTGCCTAGAATGCTAGAGGCATTTGGGGTACGAGACATAGAGAATGATCTATACAGATCATGAACGTCTCCAACACATATTTAGTCATCTTGATTGAACATTTGGAAAAGGTGATGGGTGGAGTTAAGTGATGAAAGAAAATTGCAAGGCCAAGTACCATCTGGGAAAGGCAAGCATGGTTGATGAGACATGGAATAAGAAGAATGAAGTGAAGCTGAGACGATCTTGAACTATATGGATGACGTATTAGGGTGGTTTGGATGAAGAATGTAGGTTGCACGAGTTGAGTTGTCTAAAGCAGAGAACGCGTCAACATGTATGTTGCGTGGCTTGGACAATCATATGGAGAAAAGGGACGTAGACTATACTTCCTACATAGATAGGAGTAGCTTAGAAAGGGCGATGTAAGGACGAAGTTGGTGAAAGGGATACATAATGGGGTGGAGGAATAAGTACGACGAGAGTTGGGTGATAGTCGATAGACTGACTAATTCAACTCATATTTTAAGAGGAATGAGAAGTCACGTATTTGAGAAGTTGGAAGGATTGCGTACAAATGCGATGGAATAGGAGGTTTTGTGTAAAAGTTAACCTAATAGGTATGGAATGCCTTATGAAGGATTATGGCAAGGGAAGAAACGATGGGAAGCAAGCGTAGTATACCGTTGATAGACTAATGGTTGGTATGAGCATACTATAGGGGTAACTGAGAAAGACGCCTAGAGCATTGGCGTGAGATTGGGAGATAGTTGGAGAACGCGTTATATTAGGAAGAATTCTTTTACAAAAAGAGAGTCACCGGTGAGAGGGGCATATTCCCCATTAATGAGGATGTAGGGAATAAAGGAGGAAACGCCTAAATTATAGGCTGAAGACGGGATATAAGATGGTATGGAAATTAAGATTGTGGAAAGACAAGCGAAAAGTAGTATGAAGGAAGAATGATTAGAGGGAGCAAGAGGTTGTCAAGATAGTGGAGTGGTAAGGAAGGGAAATCCGTTAAAGAAAGAGGTTGGTAGTCACGAACAATGGACCGCTCACCTAGAGAAAATGTGTAACATATGTTAGTATGAAGGATGGTTAGTTACTTGGTGCCGATCATGGAAAGCAAGGATGAGTTGGTGGTTATGACATGTTTCATGTGAATATTATGGGAAGCTTTTGGTTATGCAATCCTGCATATACCACTGGATGTGATTAAGGTTGGGAGAACTTCCGAATGATGGAAAATCCGTAGAGGATAGAATTCGTTAGGTCCGGTGATAGGAATTGTAGTAGAAACTGCTGGAGTTGATTCATAGGAGATGGGGTGGATCACCGTTACAGTGGGATAAAGTTAGAAGCGGCCAACGTATTGGACCGGAGGTGGATCGGAAAACTATGGAGGTGGTGGCAGTGCTTAAGTAGAGGTTGAAAATAGCAAAGAACCGATAAGCGAGCTATGCGGACAAGAGGCGTAAGCCGTTGAGATTTGAGATAAAGTTATGCTAATGGTTTCACCATGGAAAGGGGTGATGCGGTTTGGAAAGAAAAGGGAAGTTAGCACCTAGATTTGTGGGTCCATTTGAAATCCTTGAAAGGATTGGGCTAGTGGCGTATAGGTTGAGATTACCGGAGGAATTGAGTAGTGTGCATGACGTATTTCATGTATCAAACTTGAGGAAATGCTTAGCAAGAACTGACTTGCAAGTACTGTTAGATGATATTAGTATGGATACGAGTCTTCGTTTTATCGAAGAGCCGATAGATATTTTGGGTCGTGAAGCTAGGACGTTAGATAAAAAGGGTAATATACCATAGTCATGGGTAGATGGAATTTGGAACGTGGACTAGAGTTCACCTGGGAACGGGAAGGATTTATGAGGAGCAAGTATCCTCAGCTAATTGATAATGACGATCCTAAGGAGTAAATCTTGGGACGAGATTTCTATTAGGAGGGAGTGATGTGACAACCGTGGTTTTGAGGTTCGTCACTTGGTCTTATTTTAAGGTTAATTTATGTGTGACTATGTCATTTGCGTGTTTACATGTTAATTTGGCGTGAACGAGGTTGGTGTGGATATCATTTATGGGTATAAAGTACTCATAAGTAAATCGAGGAACGGTTATTTCATGTTCATGAGCTCACAAATTAGTGACTATGAAATGAAATGGTGTTGTTTTGGTGTTTTACGTATACGTATAAGTATTATAGTAAATCGTATTTTTTTTACGATTTGGGGTTTAGCATTTAGAGGTCTCGGGTAAGGTGTTTAGTCATGTGAGTATTTTTCGGGATGGTTTTAAGTCATTTAGGACTTAGTTATAAAGTTTATTTCAAAATTTAAGTTTTTTTTTAAAACTGTATATTTTACGTTTTTTTCGGTATACGCGTAAAATTGACTAGTTTTACGGTTTTAAGGTTTCGGAGGCTTTAGGAGCTGAAATAAATTAAGGTAAATTAAGGTATTATTAATAACATAATAATAAGTAATAAAAAGAAAAAAAATAAAAAAATATATGTTATAGTCGGTTTAGGCCGATTAAAAAGAAAGAAAAGGGAAAAAAAGGAAAAAAGGGAACCGGACTTTTGTAATGGGCCAAGAACTTGTTAGGAAATTATATAAAGACTTTTTATTAACTAAAAACACATCATAATCCCCTGGAGATCAAGCTTAAGTCGAAATCAATGGAGTCTATTTAGGGTTCTTCATTAATTTTTCTTCTTTCAAAAATTCTAAGGTAAAATCTTCAATACACTTTTTAATTAAATTGTTTTTAATTCTCTTACAATCAATACATGATGGATCTAGGGTTAAGTTAATTATGAATTCTGTATTATAATGGTATAAACATGATTAGATTAATTAGAGATAATAATTATACATGGTGATGGTAATTAATTAAGCTAATTGGGTTAAATTCGTTTTTAAAAACTGGACAAACTTTTATGTGTTGTGTAAGAAATGATTAATGATGTGATTATGATTTATGAGAAAAGAAAAATAGAAAAGAGATTAGAAGAGAATGACGGTTACGATTATGAATTAAACTAAGACGATAAGTCGTGCACGTAAAACCGTAAAAAGTGACCAAAATTAAAAATTACCCTAAAAATTCCTAGAAAATTGCAATAAATCCTAAAAAATGTAATTAGAGTTTATAAAAAATCAAAAATCACTCAAACCTTTTATTTAGTTAAATATTAATTTTTTACTGCTAATTAAAGTCCAAAAAAAATCAGTTTAATTAACAAAAAGCCCAAAAGGAGATTTTTTAACTTGTAAACCTCTAAAATGACTTAACTAAATTTAAAACTATTTTGAAAATTTTAAATTTAATTAAAACTATTTAAAAACAATTAAAAACTATTAAAACTTAAAATAATTCTAAAAATTAATCTAATGAAAATAAAATTATTCTAAAAATTGTAAAATTCCTAACTTAATGTATTTGAACTAAGAAAAATGAAAAACTTGTAAAAATCTAAATTTTAATTTTTAATAATAAAATAATAATAAAATTAAAAATCCAAAATTTATAAAAAATTCTAAAAAGTTGCAAACTAGTTTAATTTAACCTAAATAAAATAGAAATGCACCTGAAATTACAAAATACCCCTATTGGGCCTTGAAATGGGCCAAAAGTCCAAACAGACCCCGTAATGGGCTTTTTATGGCCCAATAAGAAAAATGTTGTCCAAATAAGCCCAGAACTTCCTATATAACTTACAATTTGATTTTAAGAACAAAACTCTGAAGGCCTAAAAGCTGAAAATGTGTTTAAGCTAGCTTATTTCAAAGCAGCTTATTCTTAATGGGCTTTTTGGCCCATTAAGCTATAAGCTGATGCCATACGCTAAAATTTAACCCACAAGCTTATTTTGAGTTACCAAAGAGATATGTGAAAAGAAAATTTGAAAAAGCACAGGAAATAAGCCTGAAATAAGCTAAGACTCTCTTCACAAAACGACAAAATAGTCGTTTTTGAGTTCTAGACCACCTCAAGTGCTGATTCAAGTTTCAAAAGCTTTTAAATGACTTAATTAAGCAAAATAATCAAAATTTTTTCCAATAAGCACACTAAATAAGCCAGAATAAGCAATTAAGCACATATGTAAAAGTCAACTTGATGAGTTTTCTAGTCAAACTTAAAAGTCAAACCCTAATAAGCTCCAGATCAAATCAATGGGTCAAATAAGGAAGATCTATCACAAAATATAAGTTGTTGCAAGTCTGGATAAGCCAAAATGGCTTATGAATAAGCTGTTTGATATTTAACACTAGCAGGGGCTAGTTTTGGAGGTTTAGCAGTGGGAAAAGTTTCCACTGCTTGACCTTTTTGACTTTTTGTCTTTTGTGACTTTTTTGTGGATTCAGGTTAAGCAAAGGCACCCAAGTGATCAGTTAATCACAAGGAGTCAATAACAACAACAAAAACACAAATTCAATCAGCCAATCTGTGCAGTTAATTCAAAACATCACCAGACATGCACCAGATATGAACAATAAGCAGTTATACTTCAAAAGCTGTTTTAGCAAGATTCAGCCAACCAATGTGACAACCGTGGTTTTGAGGTTCGTCACTTGGTCTTATTTTAATGTTAATTTATGTATGACTATGTCATTTGCGTGTTTACATGTTTATTTGGCGTGAACGAGGTTGGTGTGGATATCGTTTATGGGTATAAAGTACTCATAAGTAAATCGAGGAATGGTTATTTCATGTTCATGAGCTCACAAATTAGTGACTATGAAATGAAATGGTGTTATTTTGGTGTTTTACGTATACGTATAAGTATTATAGTAAATCGTATTTTTTTTTACGATTTGGGGTTTAGTATTTAGAGGTCTCGGGTAAGGTGTTTAGTCATGTGAGTATTTTTCGGGATGGTTTTAAGTCATTTAGGACTTAGTCATAAAGTTTATTTCAAAATTTAAGATTTTTTTTAAAACTGTATATTTTACGGGTTTTTTCGGTATACGCGTAAAATTGAGTAGTTTTACGGTTTTAAGGTTTCGGAGGCTTTAGGAGCTGAAATAAATTAAGGTAAATTAAGGTATTATTAATAACATAATAATAAGTAATAAAAAGAAAAAAAAATATATGTTATAGTCGGTTTAGGCCGATTAAAAAGAAAGAAAAGGGAAAAAAGGAAAAAAGGGAACGGGCTTTTGTAATGGGCCAAGGACTTGTTAGAAAATTATATAAAGACTTTTTATTAACTAAAAACACATCATAATCCCCTGGAGATCAAGCTTAAGTCGAAATCAATGGAGTCTATTTAGGTTTCTTCATTAATTTTTCTTCTTTCAAAAATTCTAAGGTAAAATCTTCAATACACTTTTTAATTAAATTGTTTTTAATTCTCTTACAATCAATACATGATGGATCTAGGGTTAAGTTAATTATGAATTATGTATTATAATGGTATAAACATGATTAGATTAATTAGAGATAATAATTATACATGGTGATGGTAATTAATTAAGCTAATTGTGTTAAATTCGTTTTTAAAAACTGGGCAAAATTTTATGGCACTTGTTTTGATCATATCTAGAGTTCCACAAACCCTTATTTTGCGATCCAAGCATACCTGAATAGGTATTTGAAGTGGATTTCAAATGCAAGAAACGAGAACTAAATTGGAGGACGGGAGGTGGGTCAAATACAGGTTAAACAGTCGAAGGTCAAAACAGTTTTGAAATCAGTCGGGTTTAATTTAATGTTTTAAGGTGATTGGGGTACTTAGGAGTACACTTGAGCCCTCTAATGAGCATGGGTGTTGGTTTATATATTAAATAAGATACCTGGAGGAGGGCTAAGCAAATTGGTTAGGGTAAGACCCCCTAACCATAATAAACTTTTTGTATGTTCAAAATCGATAAAATGGGGATAGGCGGAAGTATATATATATATATCGGGGCCTTAACAGTAGCTTTAAGGTTGAGGCAAAATAGAGGAGTTAGCTAACACATATAAAGGCATAGGGTTTCTTTTACAGAAGATATTGTTTTGCTTAAGGGTGTGTTCGTCCCATCGTTTGAGGACCTAAAAACCGGGAATGTTTTGGGTAAAATGTTAACGAGACGGGTTATGAAGTAAACTAAGTTAAGGGCTTTATAGAGGGGTGTAATGAGATGCTTAGAGCATATAAATGAGGTACATATATGGGAGAAGGTTAGATGTCCATCATAGGTTGATGAGCCATTTTAGTGTTTGATTCATGTTTTGATTGTGTGCTTTTGTTTGTTAGCTTTTTGCTAGTGCGCGGATTTTTGGAGAAGCTCAATCAGGTGAGTTTCATAGTCCCATATCTTTTTATGTTTTTGACTTCCAGATGGGATGGAAGAGACACTGTACGGTTTTGTAACTAAGGTTGTGAATGTTTTAATGGTTTGTGATGGACTTGTGTGTACACTTATATGATTAACTGCTATGTGATTCTTGATTGTGTTTATGATTTGGATAGGGGGACACGTACCGTCTTAGTTATTGTAGTTTGACTTGGTACCAAGGGGATGTTGACAAGGCGGTGCCTTGGGGAGGTAAATAGATGTGTGAGCATCTATGGGACCAATGGATAGTGACAAGGCGGGGCCTTGGGATTGGTACATAGGTGTATGGGCGCCTATGGTACCATGGTGTTTGTTAAGGCTGGGAGTCTTGGATTTTGTTTGGAATGATTGATCTTGAATGTTAGTTGTTAATGAATATTTATAGCACATTGTCCATATGTGTAGTGGTTTATGGTTGTTCACAGCTTATTATAATCTGTTTTCGGTTGGAGTCTAAACCTATGACTCTCATCAACATTATGTTGACGTGTTTTAGTGTCTCTTTCAGGTGAGAATGTGGTTAAGCTTGAGAATAGGGGTGGCTAGCTTTGGAGGCATTAGGATTGATTTAGAAGGAGATCACTGTTCCTTCTTAGTTTATTTTTCTGTTTGTTTCAATAAGTGATACTATGAACCTATATGTTGATTTGTTTGTGTTATTTGTTTGTCTTGGGTAAGAGGTAGGGTTGTTACCTACTTACCTAGACTCCTACATTGTTGAGATATTGTCATGACATTTGTGTCACCTTTTATGACATTTCTAATTCATATAGTTCTCTCTATGGACACGCTATTGTTGTGATGATATCCATGTGTCGCGTCCCATATTCCGCCATGATGGGGTGTGACAGAATGGTATCAGAGCCTGGTTAGTTATAGAGAATTAGGTTGCCTAGTCTAGTAACCTAGTATATAACTTAAGGGTCCCTGCGTATAGGCGTCATAGGAGTATGTGTGCATTTTATATTAATTAAAGTTTTCTGGATGTTATTGGTTTTTACTTGCAATGTTTGTTAAGTTTTGACTAGTATGGGTTGAACCATAGTAGTTCATACTTAGCCACATGTTATTTTCTTTTCGGGTTGTCACTAGTGCAGGTTGAACCATAATCATCCACGCTAGTCATTGTTGTATTTTTCTTAAATTGTACATTATAGTACATAATTTGGTACATGGTAGTTTCTATCTTTTGTTGGGTTATTTTATGTACCTAAGGTATAGTATTTTTCTTTTGATGTTTAAGTCATGTTCCCTAAGAATCATGTGGTGGTTCGAGTTATTAGGAGTAGGTGGATATGAAGGATTTTAAGCTGTTTCCACTCTTATGGGCGACATGACTTATAACTGATTATGTTTTCGTTTTGGATTTAGTCTATGCTGTTTTAGCTAGACTATGGATTTATATATTTCAAGAGTTTGACTATGTTATTTTAATGGATGGAGTTTTATACTTTTTTTGGGTTATGTGGTTATGAGCTTATGTGAGTAGATGGATATATGTGTTATATGTTGTATTAATTCTTATAAGTGTCATAATAGGAGGGAGTGCGTTGGGGAAAGGGTAATTGTATAAGTATGGTGGCCAACATAGTTATACAAGTACCACAACTTCAATTGATTCCTAAGTATGATTACATGAAATAGGGTTAATACATGCTTGTATAGTATATGTTGGATGGATTTAAGTATATGTATCCCGATATGCCTACATATGTATGATCCCCTACAATTATCGATTGTATCCTTAGGAGGGTGGCTAGCTCACTTTTTATTTATATTAAACCTCCGTTGTAGCGTATTCTTTGAGTTTTCTATTTCACGTGTCCGTTTTAAAATGGTGTTCTTGGTTTTAAGTCTATTGAAATAACTTGGGATTTCTTTTGAGATAATGAAATCTTTTGTGTTGGGTCTTACATTTCTTTTGGTCGGTATATATTGATATAAAAGGGACTTGGAAATCTACTATAGAGTTAGATAGTTGGTTGTATTCGGTAAAATAAGGGTACGGTGTTGGAGTCGTGTCTGAAACAAGATGTAACATAATAAATTTTAATCAACACTTATTTATTTCAAAATTGTAAAAGACTCTCTTTAAAATAAAGCGAAATAAAATTTATTTCTACTTACATAGTTTATATAATTGGGTTTAACCGATTCACGTCATTTATAATTATTAATACAAGGTTAAATTGAGTTTATGAAGATTTCACATACAATTATATCTTCCATTTAAAAGGATTACATTAATCACTAAGATTATTCTTTAGTTTTAAAAAACAACTAGTATAAAACTGTTTTGGTCATAACTTGTTCGTTTTTAGAGCTTTTTGGGTGATTCAAAAGCCTAAAATTATGTACTCGGAACGTACTTTCAAATATTCAGAATGTATAGTCATGGGAGGTCAGTAGACTGGTCGAAATTGTTGTACAAGTGTCGGGTTCAAGGTTGAGTTTTGAATGGTAGTTTTTTTATGATTTGGGATGTTCGGGATACCTAGTCTTTGAGTTGAGTTTTGAGATTATATAGAGGGTTGTTTTTAGATTGTTTGAGTCACATAGATGTGGGGAGGTAAAGAAAAATAAAATATTCTTTTAGGAAAAGTCAATGTCGTGCAAGGTTTGAATAATATGTCGCGGGCGTAAGATGTTTTGGCATCCATTAAGTGTTTCTTGGATCATTTTTCGTTGTCACGAGTCATTTGAATTGGTACATGTTTGAGTTTTCCTTTTGAGTTTTTGTGGTTTTGGTCTGTTTTAACTCATTCACGTGAAATGTCGTCAGTTATTCGTGGGTTTGATTCATTGATCGTATCTGGTGGATTCAGGATGTAGTTTTGGGTTCATATTCATTGGGAGCGTTGAGGTAGTCATATGAAAGACTTGGTCGCACCTACACGATTGAGTAGGTGGCCATGAGAGAATGGTCGGAATGCCTTTAGTCGGGAGGAAAGAGCTAGAAGTTCGTAGACGAACTAATGTGGTCATGAGGTCTCTTAGGAGTAGCAAGGGAGATGAATGGAGATTTGTATAATGTATGGATATTGGCACAAGTAATGCGCCATAGAGAGTGTTGGAAGGGGATATAATACCTCAAAGGTATTTATGATTGTTCGTAAGGCATGTAAGTTTTCCAAAAATTTCCTGAGATTTAGTAGGTTTACCTATTACTGTGAGGTAGAACCATGAATAGAGCAAGTAGGAGAAGTGAGAGGAGTTGTAGTTAGTGCCTTTCCAAGGCAATCGTTGATGGAATGATTTAAAAACAGGAGTTGTTAGAAATAGCAAGGAATGCAAGATAAAAGTTGAGTTGCTTAGTAGTAGATTGGATGTGGAAAGCGATTGAATGGTTTGATAAGAGGAAGTATTGGTCTTTTAGAATGCGTGTAGAATTTTGCGAGTAGAACGAGGTAGGAATTTATTCGTATTGCCACTAAGAGAGGGTGCAAGTAGGACGTAGTTGAAAACTGCTAAGGATGTTGTATGAACGCTTTGGGTTACGGTTATGCATTTAGCTTCGCCAGAGCACTAGCGGTTTTCATGGAGTCAATGAACCGAGTGTGCATGAACGTATATAAAGGAGTTGTCATCGGGAGTATCGACGACATCTTGATCTACTCAAAGTCTAAGAAGGAGAGTGAGGCGAATTATGAGTTGGTTTTGGAGTTGTTAGGAAAGAGAATTATACGTGAGATTTTCAAGTATGAGTTTTAGGATTAAGTTGACCAGGATGAGTAGTTAGAGATGATTGTATATCATGGAACCAGCAAGGGGCGAGGTAAAGAAGGATGAGGAAGCGTTTTGGAGGCTGAATAGTTGGATTGGATAATGTGCAGATCTTGGAATTATCAGAAGGACTGGATGAATTCGCGAAGAATGACGATACGTGGAGCAAGGATTTGGATGTGTACGACAACGACAAAGAAAGGCGGTTGTTTATACGTTGTGGGAACTAAAGATTTGGAAGAACTAGATAGACTTAGTTAGTGGAGCTGGATTGTTATATATCTGCCTAGAATGCTAGAGGCATTTGGGGTACGAGACGTAGAGAATGATCTATACAGATCATGAACGTCTCCAACACATATTTAGTCATCTTGATTGAACATTTGGAAAAGGTGATGGGTGGAGTTAAGTGATTAAAGAAAATTGCAAGGCCAAGTACCATCTGGGAAAGGCAAGCATGGTTGATGAGACATGGAATAAGAAGAATGAAGTAAAGCTGAGACGAACTTGAACTATATGGATGACGTATTAGGTGGTTTGGATGAAGGATGTAGGTTGCACGAGTTGAGTTGTCTAAAGCAGAGAACGCGTCAACATGTATGTTGCGTGGCTTGGACAATCATATGGAGAAAAGGGACGTAGACTATACTTCCTACATAGATAGGAGTAGCTTAGAAAGGGCGATGTAAGGACGAAGTTGGTGAAAGGGATACATAATGGGGTGGAGGAATAAGTACGACGAGAGTTGGGTGATAGTCGATAGACTGACTAATTCAACTCATATTTTAAGAGGAATGAGAAGTCACGTAGTTGAGAAGTTGGAATGATTGCGTACAAATGCGATGGAATAGGAGGTTTTGTATAAAAGTTAACCTAATAGGTATGGAATGCCTTATGAAGGATTATGGCAAGGGAAGAAACGATGGGAAGCAAGCGTAGTATACCGTTGATAGACTAATGGTTGGTATGAGCATACTATAGGGGTAACTGAGAAAGACGCCTAGAGCATTGGCGTGAGATTGGGAGATAGTTGGAGAACGCGTTATATTAGGAAGAATTCTTATACAAAAAGAGAGTCACCGGTGAGAGGGGCATATTCCCCATTAATGAGGATGTAGGGAATAAATGAGGAAACGCCTAAATTATAGGCTGAAGACGGGATATAAGATGGTATGGAAATTAAGATTGTGGAAAGACAAGCGAAAAGTAGTATGGAGGAAGAATGATTAGAGGGAGCAAGAGGTTGTCAAGATAGTGGAGTGATAAGGAAGGGAAATCCGTTAGAGAAAGAGGTTGGTAGTCACGAACAATGGACCGTTCACCTAGAGAAAAGGTGTAACATATGTTAGTATGAAGGATGGTTAGTTACTTGGTGCCGAGCATGGGAAAGCAAGGATGAGGTGGTGGTTATGACATGTTTCATGTGAATATTATGGGAAGCTTTTGGTTATGCAATCCTGCATATACCATTGGATGTGATTAAGGTTGGGAGAACTTCCGAATGATGGAAAATCCGTAGAGGATATAATCCGTTAGGTCTGGTGATAGGAATTATAGTAGAAACTGCTGGAGTTGATTCATAGTAGATGAGGTGGATCACCGTTACAGTGGGATGAAGTTAGAAGCGGCCAACGTATTGGACCGGAGGTGGATCAGAAAACTATGTAGGTGGTGGCAGTGCTTAAGTAGAGGTTGAAAATAGCAAAGAACCGACAAGAGAGCTATGCGGACAAGAGGCGTAAGCCGTTGAGATTTGAGATAAAGTTATGCTAAAGGTTTCACCATGGAAAAGGGTGATGCGGTTTGGAAAGAAAAGGGAAGTTAGCACCTAGATTTGTGGGTCCATTTGAAATCCTTGAAAGGATTGGGCTAGTGGCGTATAGGTTGAGATTACCGGAGGAATTGAGTAGTGTGCATGACGTATTTCATGTATCAAACTTGAGGAAATGCTTAGCAAGAACTGACTTGCAAGTACCGTTAGATGATATTAGTATGGATACGAGTCTTCGTTTTATCGAAGAGCCGATAGATATTTTGGGTCGTGAAGCTAGGACGTTGGAAAAAAAGGGTAATATACCGTAGTTATGGGTAGATGGAATTTGGAACGTGGACTAGAGTTCACGTGGGAACGGGAAGGATTTATGAGGAGCAAGTATCCTCAGCTAACTGATAATGAAAATCCTAAGGAGTAAATCTCGCGACGAGATTTCTATTAGGAGGGAGTGATGTGACAACCGTGGTTTTGAGGTTCGTCACTTGGTCTTATTTTAAGGTTAATTTATGTGTGACTATGTCATTTGCGTGTTTACATGTTTATTTGGCGTGAACGAGGTTGGTGTGGATATAGTTTATGGGTATAAAGTACTCATAAGTAAATCGAGGAACGGTTATTTAATGTTCATGAGCTCACAAATTAGTGACTATGAAATGAAATGGTGTTATTTTGGTGTTTTACGTATACGTATAAGTATTATAGTAAATCGTATTTTTTTTACGATTTGGGGTTTAGCATTTAGAGGTCTCGGGTAAGGTGTTTAGTCATGTGAGTATTTTTTGGGATGGTTTTAAGTCATTTAGGACTTATTTATAAAGTTTATTTCAAAATTTAAGATTTTTTTTAAAACTGTATATTTTACGTTTTTTTTGGTATACGCGTAAAATTGACTTTTTTTTTCGGTTTTAAGGTTTCAGAGGCTTTAGGAGCTGAAATAAATTAAGTTAGATTAAGGTATTATTAATAACATAATAATAAGTAATAAAAAGAAAAAAAAGTAAAAAAATTTATGTTATAGTCGGTTTAGGTCGATTAAAAAGAAAGAAAAGGGAAAAAATAGAAAAAAGGGAACCGGGCTTTTGTAATGGGCCAAGGAATTATTAGGATATTATATAAAGACTTTTTATTAACTAAAAACATATCATAATCCCCTGGAGATCAAGCTTAAGTCGAAATCAATGGAGTCTATTTAGGGTTCTTCATTAATTTTTCTTCTTTCAAAAATTCTAATGTAAAATCTTCAATACACTTTTTAATTAAATTGTTTTTAATTCTCTTACAATCAATACATGATGGATCTAGTGTTAAGTTAATTATGAATTCTGTATTATAATGGTATAAACATGATTAGATTAATTAGAGATAATAATTATACATGGTGATGGTAATTAATTAAGCTAACTGTGTTAAATTCGTTTTTAAAAACTGGACAAAATTTTATGTCACTTGTTTTGATCATATCTAGAGTTCTAGAAACCCTTATTTTTCTATCCAAGCATACCTAAATAGGTATTTGAAGTGGCTTTCAAATGCAAGAATCGAGAACTAAATTGGAGGACGGGAGGTGGGTCAAATACAGGTTAAACAGTCGGAGGTCAAAACAGTTTTGAAATCAGCCGGGTTTAATTTAATGTTTTAAGGTGATTGGGGTACTTAGGAGTACACTTGAGCCCTCTAATGAGCATGGGTGTTGGTTTATATATTAAATAAGAGACCTGGAGGAGGGCTAAGCAAATTGGTTAGGGTAAGACCCCCTAATCATAACAAACTTTTTGTATGTTCAAAATCGATAAAATGCGGATAGGCAGAAGTATATATATATATATATATATATATATATATATATATATATATATATATATATATATATATATATATATATATATATATATATATATATATATATATATATATATATATATATATATATATATAGATATATATATATATATATATATATATATATATATATATATATATATATATATATATACATATATATATATATATATATATATATATATATATATATATATATATATATATATATACATATATATATATATATATATATATATATATATATATATATATGTATATATATATATATATATATATATATATATATATATACATATATATATATATACATATATATATATATATATATATATATATATATATATATTTATATATATATATATATATATATATATATATATATATATATATATATATATATATATATATATATATATATATATATATATATATATATATATATATATATATATATATATATATATATATATATATATATATATATATATATATATATATATATATATATATATATATATATATATATATATCGGGGCCTTAACAGTAGCTTTAAGGTTGGGGCAAAAGAGAGAAGTTAGCTAACACATGTAAGGGAATAGTGTTTCTTTTACAGAAGATCTTTATTTGGTTAAGGGGGTGTTCGTCCCATAGTTTGAGGACCTGAAAACCGGGACTGTTTTGGGTTAAATGTTAACGAGACGGGTTATGAAGTAAACTAAGTTAAGGGCTTTATAGAGGGGTGTAATGAGATGCTTAGAGCATATAAATGAGGTACATATATGGGAGAAGGTTAGATGTCCATCATAGGTTGATGAGCCATTTTAGTGTTTGGTTCATGTTTTGATTGTGTGTTTTTGTTTGTTAGCTTTTTGCTAGTGCGCGGATTTTTGGAGAAGCTCAATCAGGTGAGTTTCATAGTCCCATATCTTTTTATGTTTTTGACTTTCAGATGGGATGGAAGAGACACTGTACGGTTTTGTAACTAAGGTTGTGAATGTTTTAATGGTTTGTGATGGACTTGTGTGTACACTTATGTGATTAACTGCTATGTGATTCTTGATTGTGTTTATGATTTGGATCGGGGGACACGTACCGTCTCAGTTATTGTGGTTTGACTTGGTACCAAGGGGATGTTGACAAGGCGGGGCCTTGGGGAGGTACATAGATGTGTGAGAATCTATGGGACCAATGGATAGTGACAAGGCGGGGCCTTGGGATTGGTACATAGGTGTATGGGCACCTATGCTACCATGGTGTTTGGTAAGGCTGGGAGTCTTGGATTTTGTTTGGAATGATTGATCTTGAATGTTAGTTGTTAATGCATATTTGTAGCACATTGTCCATATGTGTAGTGGTTTATGGTTGTTCACAACTTATTATAATCTGTTTTCAGTTGGAGTCTAAACCTATGACTCTCACCAACATTATGTTGACGTGTTTTAGTGTCTCTTTCAGGTGAGAATGTGGTTAAGCTTGAGAATAGGAGTGGCTAGATTTGGAGGCATTAGGATTGCATTTAGAAGGAGATCCCTGTTCCTTCTTAGTTTATTTTTCTGTTTGTTTCAATAAGTGATACTATGAACCTATATGTTGATTTGTTTGTGTTATTTGTTTGTCTTGGGTAAGAGGTAGGACTGTTACCTACTTACCTAGACTCCTTCATTGTTGAGATATTGTCATGACATTTGTGTCACCTTTTATGACATTTCTAATTCATATAGTTCTCTCTATGGACACGCTATTGTTGTGATGATATCCATGCGTCACGTCCCATATTCCGCCATGGTGGGGTGTGACAACCAAGTTGCACCAAAAGCACACACAAGCTATATTAAACTTAAATAAGCACAACTTAAATTGTTTTATACACTAGTTCAAAGAATTAAGCTAGTTTCATGCATAAACAATTTTCTGATATAAGCAGGCAAACACAAGAACTTTTTGATGATATACTTGACCACAAATAAAAAATCCAAGCTTTAAATCTTACTAACAGGTTATAATGGTTATGATTTAGCACTTGTTACCCTAAGTCTAGACCTAGAACTAGGTGTCCCCAAAATCACAGCTCAAAACAACAAGAAATCAAGATTTTATACCCCTTTGTTTGATTTTAGTGTTCAAGAACTCAAAGCATGCAGTTTATCATTCAACTTTATCACTTATATAAGAACAAGAACAACACACCAGCATACACTTAACCAATTACACAAAAACCTCAAACAAGCAGTAGACCCAAACACCCTTTTAACTTTTTCAAATCAAGATTTACCAACGCAAAAATGTTTTCAGGTTAGCACATGCATACATAAGCATCAAATCAACAACCTTAAGCATAAACAACAAGATTTGGAGCACAAGAACAACACATACACAAGCAGAACTAAATATCTCACAAAATCTTCTTTTTTTGACAGATTTATAGGATTAGAGTTCAAACCTCATGGATGTACATCCACACCCACGTATGTTTAAGCTGATGTGCCTAGCAAAACAAGGCACAAGCTTCGAATATCAGGCTGCTAAGAATCAACAAGGTTAGCACAATTATCAAAACAGAAAAATAAAAAATGAAAAGTCTGATTAATGCAAACTTGTTCCCACACCTTGAATATTCCCAAACTACAAGCGCACAACACCTTATCAGGGTGTATAGACCACTTATAATCCAAAGATTTCTAGGGTTTGAATCAAGGATTTAACAAAATATCAGATTTTTGAACTTTGAGCAATTTCTTGCACAAAGTTCGAAAACACGTTTTAGGATTCAAGAAACACAAACATATAACAATAATCAGCAAATAATAAGATTGGCACTTGTATTTTCTTCAAACATTCAAACACTTTTCATTCAACATGAACAAGGCTTTACAGAATTTTAAACAAAGGAAAAACCAAGAGCAAGCCTCAATGTATGAGGTCCTATGCCTTTTATAAGCTACAATGACTATCTAGAAAACATAAAAACATAAACCCTAATGTTGTAGAAGTCCCAATTTGCCCTTGAGGATTTTGAATTTTTGCTTGAACATGTGAACTTCTTTACAGTTTGTGAAGCTATAAAGTGTGAAGGAATTTGATCAATGGCTCAAAATAAGCTTAAGTTTCAAGCAAGGATCTTGGACGTTGGATGGCTGGCAGGGTTTTGGCATCTTCCCAAAGGTGGTATAGTAGGGTGATACATGTGAGCACATGAGTGACGTGGCAAGGGTTTTAAAGATTGGGTTATGAATAAGACCACCCTAATTGTGATTCTAGATAATATGGTGGTCTAATTTCAAGCCATTAAAGAAAACCCAATTTTGTTCATACGTTAAACAGTACAAGGTTTGTTCTGATTTAGGATTTAAAAGTGGTGTTAGGCGCCATTTATTAAACTAATTAGAGATTAGTTAATATTGTTGTGAGTGGAAGGCTGAGGTGGAGGAAGGGTGGGTTTTGATTGGTTGTGGGAGGTGAGTGGGGGCACATGGCAAGCTGCCACTGGTTAAGGTATCTCTTGTGTCGTCCATATTTAGCCCCTCTTTTCTTCTTTATTTGTCATTTGAAGTTTAAACAAGCCAAAACCAAATTCCTTTGTATTAGAAGTTTTCTTTTTCACACTTTTACCCCAAATACTTTTCCAAAGTATTTTCAGGGGTATTTCTTGCCATTTGATAATTCTTGAAGGGTTGTTTTGGCATTTTCTTCAAAGATTATGGTCTTGACTTGTATTGTTGACTTCTTGGAGGACTAATATTGACAAGTCTTCATTTTTGAGGGACCATTCTTGCCAATTCTTCAAAGTAGAGGGCCCTTTTTGTAAATTTGACAAACTTTAAGGACCAAACTTGTAATTATGAATATACAAGGGTTTAAAATGTCAATTCTTCAATATTGGAGGACCCTTCTTGCATAATCTTCAATTCTTCAAGGGTTTTTCTTGAAAATCTTCATTAGGGCTTGGTTCTTTGTGCGGCTTCGTTTCCCGTGTTCGTTTTTGCTTGTTCTTTGTGATCTTTTGTCATTTTCTCAATATCCGTACCTAAAATACACAAGTAAAAAACACAAGCATATATTTGGCATTTTTCATGATATTTAATGCATTTTAAGCCCGTTTTGGACGATGAGACTATGTATAAAAGCAGTCTCATCACTCCCCCATACTAAACCATTGCCATGCCCTCACGCAATGCTAGAATAAAGTATCGTAGCACCTCCAAAATTCATTTTTATTCACTTTTATTGAATGATAAACTAGCTACACTACTACCATTACTACTACTTGTGTTTTAGACATAATGTATGATTTTCATCACAAAATGGGACGTTTAGGTTCATAGAACAAGAACACGTGAATGCTTCCTTAGAAATAATTTCACCATCCTCGATTTTCACCCCAATTCCATGCTAAGCGTGCAACGAGATCATTGTAATTATAAGTTAGTAATGCTAACACTACTCATATGCCCTAATCACGTACTTATCCTCCCATTTTCCTAAGTTGTATCTCTTATATTTTATTTTGTCTTGAATGTTTCACGAGGATACATTTTTTACTTATGCGATAATAGAGATTTAGGTCTAAAAATAGAGTCCTAACGGTGTAAACAAGACCGTCGAATTAATAACCCCTCCTAATAGACAACGATGTCAAAAAATTAAGTCAACAATAAGGATCGATAAACACGGTTTTATAACGGTTTTGAACATGAGACTTATTACCAAGACTTTTATACACCCCCTATGTAAAACCCCCTGTTTTTACCTTTTGACTTTGTCCCATTGTGTGCACAAGCTATTTGAACTTAGTATAATCTCACTTCATTAATTCTATGAAGCTTCAATCTCTTATTAAATTTTACTGTTGATTTAGTATATTTATAAACGTATGAGACTTCCGTCATATTTAATCTTTCTAAGGCCACAATTCACACATCTAGTGTATGTCATATATTTAAAGTTAGAAGGTTTCCATCCACCTTATGCCTTGTCATAACCAAGTGATCACACTTAGCTCCTACTTAATCATGAAACCTTGTATATATATTACACGGCTACACTTCACTTTTGAAGCCCTAGGTTACACGGCTAGAAACAAGTATACAAGTTACATTTGACACAAACCTTATACTAAACACTACTTAACACTCAACATATACTAGATACTTTGAAACCTACATTTTCCCCACATGTGTTATACAACACACGGCTAGGAACACTCCAACAAAAACCAAGCATCACACTTTTCATACTAAGGATCTTGTACTAGGATTTGTCAATAAATGCAAGTACTTGGTTGTCCCCTAGAAACCCCCCATTAGCCGAATACTCCTACCACCTCACTTGTACAACACTCCCACATTATGGCAAGAACCTAGTCACCTTGACCCCTTGCCAAAACCATCGGCCTAATGCCCAAACCATGGGCCAATGTACATTTTGAGCATTTAAGGAAGTGTACTAAAAATCTATGGCAAGGATATGCATAGTACCTAAGTAAACAAGGCAAGAGCCTTCCCATTCCTCTCTCTTAGACGTGTAACCCTCACTCACCACACTCATCTTCTTAGCAACTTCATATCTACCTTAAAAACACTCCCTTTTGAGCATAAACCTTCAGCAAAAATAAGTAACATGAGCATGACATCCTAGAGCATTTACTCACATCTCATTTACTCCCAATCATTCTCAAACAATCCCACATTTACTCCCTAGCATTAAAGTTAGTCTAATCTAGCATTGAAGAAGATAGAGGGTCACGGTTTACTCAAGTCTTGACTAGGAGATCTTCTCAACCTAACCCTAGGTCACGGCTAAGCTACAAACCTTACATAACTCTCGGTTACTACTTGATTTATCATCACCACGTCTAAGCAAGTAAGTACCCACCTCTTTTCCTTCCTCGTTTATTATACTCGTATGCATTGACATTCACGTGACTACTTATGTATGCACACGTAAAAATCATACTAAAACCCTCCTAGAAAACTCTCGGTTTGAATAGTTGGTCATAAGTAATACATGCTTATGGGTTTGATCTTATTCCCAACGTGTGTAGTCAAGTAAATTGCTTAGATTGACTTCCTAGAACCCTAGGAGGCTCGGCTAGATATTCTAGCCAAAGGTGAAACACCTTGATTTATGCATCTCGGATTAACTCCTACTAAAATGAATAGATGGATTAGTTATAATCACTAGAAATGCTTAATCCATAAGCTCCTAATATTCGGCTTATATTAGGAACCAAGTATGTTTCATAACCTATTAGATCTTGAGTTGATTACTAGTAGGATATAATGGAAACCCTCTTTGTGATAAGTAAAATCAATACTTAAGCTACACGAATAAGCCATAGCCGAACCATGCTTGTGAAAATCGGATAAGCCATAAGCTCATTTGGGCCAAGACATATTAGGCCCAAATTGTGTGCATTGGTTATTAAATTTAACTAGGGTATGGTAAAATATATAGGCCCATTGATAAGCCCATGAGCCCAAGTAAATATTTTGGCTGAATAAATATTTGTAGTAAAAGTTACTAAGTATAAATTAGCCCACTAGGAGCCCGTTTGGCCCAAGAAACATAACCGGACCCTTAATGGGCCATACGAGCCCATTAATCACTAAATATATATATATTGGGTACTTTTTGTGCCAATTATGCAATGTGATGAAAGTACTAGATTGAAAATGAAAAGGTATAGAAAGTATGAATACTTTTTGAAACTTGAAACTAGTACAAGGACTAAACTTGTCAAATTGGAAAGTATAAGGTCACGGTTATATATAGACAAGCCTTATTTTAAACTCCAAGGACCAAACGTGCCATTTTGTAA
The DNA here is from genome assembly GCA_025667525.1 of Glebionis coronaria. NCBI lineage: Eukaryota > Viridiplantae > Streptophyta > Magnoliopsida > Asterales > Asteraceae > Glebionis > Glebionis coronaria. The sequence continues at coordinate 324,426,874 of CM046879.1, forward strand.
ACAAATTGAATGCCCTAAAACCTTTTCGTGCCTTATCCGAAACTTGAGGGACTTAAATTGACATTTTGGAAACTTATAATAAACTAATTACTCTTTGGGCCCCTTTTGTACTTAACCGAAACCATAGGGACCCCCCTTTGCCAACTTAACAAACATGTATAAACCCTAGGGGCCTGTTTTGTAATTAGCCGAAACATGTATAAACCCTAGGGGCTGTTTTGTAATTAGCCGAAACATGTATAAACCCTAGGGGCTGTTTTGTATTTAGCCGAAACTTATATAAGCCCTAGGGGGCTGTTTTGTAACTTGGGAATACCTATAAAAACTTAACCGAAACTACAAGGGATAGAAATGTCAAACTGTGAAACTTATATAAACCCTAGGGGTGTTTGTGTAAATACCGGGGGTATTTATACTAAATTGGGGGGACTAGTTTTGCCATTCCCTAAACTTGAATAAACCTTTATTAAACCCTAATTATATATATATAATAAATACTAAAAGGGAAAAAAAATTAAATGTAAAGGTCCGACACTTGTATATATTTTTCCCAACCTATAATGTGATAACTATACATATCGGAAACATTGAAATTAATTAAATGGTATATTTATAATAAGGTATAAATTTAATATGACTGCTTACAAAAATTAAATATATTAATTATATATTTTTCCTTCAAATTAAATATTTACAAGACCCTTTTTAAATCACGTTATGAATAGTACAAGTTCAAGTATATTAATTAAACTAGATTGATTAAATTAAACTATAGTATTTATTTTATACCTAAAATAAATACATCTATTACTTGTACAACTATAAATCAACTACGGATATCCTAATAAAATGCTTAAAAACTTGTAGAAGCATATATTGATGTTCAGTAACCTTTGTACAACCTGTTATACTTTTACTGAGACTGTATAATTATCTAGGTTGTTAACTGTGTGTTGAGCACTACTCCAGACTCTTGTGACTATCACTGTACTGTTAAGGTGAGTTCATGGCCCCACTTCTCATATATTGACAAACTTTTAAATCCTTTTTGGGGGAGAAAACATGCAACTGATTTATGGATATAAACTGAACTGTATCAACTTTGATTATATAAGAATTCCTCATGACCCGTGAACTGAAATTGTTAAAATCGTTGGATTACCTGAATGTTATAAATAGATCTATTTGGGATTGAGCATCCCCACCTGGGTGAGTCATGCTCACTGTGCCTTGGCCGGGACAACATGTGTTTACCATGTCAGCACTTATTATTGATGGGTGCCTGTTTAGATGGCGAAGCGCTCTCATTTGTTGAGGGCTCAACTATGTCAAGTGTCAGTTTCGGGCAATAGGCAGTATAATTACCTTTAAACATTAATGCTTTGTGCCTTACTGTTTCAGTGACTATTTATATCCAAACTATATATCCAAACCTATGAATTCATCAACATTTTGTTGACCCTCAAAAGCATGTTTTTCTCAGGTGTATGAAGCAGGTAGTTACTATATGCATGGACTGTAGGATTTGCGTAGACAACATCTTAGCAAGCATCTAGGGATTTTCATATGGGACTCATGAACAATCTTTAATTTATGTCAGAACTATTTTAAATAATGATTTGCACTCTTGGTCATGTAATAAATGTTTGATAATCTTTTATCTGATGCTCTATGTACTATTTGCTATTGATCCACCCACGTGACACCCAAATATTATATCCGCTGCATTTTGACCAATTTGGGGGTGTCATAGAATGGTATCAGAGCAAAAGTTATAGAGAACCAGACTCAGAAAAATTTATAAATATAAAAATAATTTTTTTATATAAACTGGACTATAACTACATTAAAAATCTTTGGGATTTTTCTTTTGGGACTAGAATAGTTAAGCATATAGGACGTAGAGCATACATTTCTTATGTGATCTATGTGTGCATTGATTTTAACCTTGGTTAAATGATCTGATAAGTATTAACTAAACACTAACATGTTATGTCAAGGGAATACTCACTACAACTATTATAACATAATGTTAATATTTTAAAACTTTTAAGCATACACTTACGTCAGTTAAAAATGATAATTTTTCAGAGGTACTATGACATCACCGACATCCGTGCTACCAGGGTGGCTGTCCGCCTCGGATTCTGAGGACAGTCAGCCTGCTGGAGTGGCCCCCACTATTTCTTCCTCGCCTACTGCTTTGACCCCTCCTGCTGAGGAGGAGGACCCAGTGACCCACACCCTGCCGCCCTTAGCACCCTCGTCATCACTCTAGGGTTATGCTTCTGGATCTCTACCCCTTCGTAAGAGAAGGTATGAGACGACCTTGGCCTCCATCTTTGAGGTCGGAGAGGGATCTGGGACTAGACAGGTGGATCCTGTCCAGGCTCAGATAGCGGCTTTGACAGCCCAACATGCTCAGGACATGGCTGATGTTCACGGTCTACTAGCGGCTAGTCAGGCTGAGCGCTCGATCTTGAGAGAGCGCCTGGATTCCCTGACCTGGACTACGTGGGCGGAAGCCCAGGTTGCCAGGGGGACATGGACTACAGTTTATGATGCCCTTCAGTGGCTCATGACGGAGTATGACCACGCCATCCACCGCATCTACACCTTGGAGAGCCGACAGCAGCAGACTCATGCTTCCCTCTCAGCCCAGGAGCAGTCTCTATCCATGTTCTTTGACTTGGCGATTGTTCATCTCGATGGGGTCACTTCAGAGACAGCTCACCTTAGGGGAGCTTTGGACACCCTCAGGGCTCAGCTAGTTCAGACTCTCCGCCACGTCAAGAGGACCAGACTTGCTATGATCGCTTTGCAGGACGCTATACCAACACCAGCAGCTCCACCAGAACCCACTGTACCAGGCATCTCCACCGGATCCGTTAGACCAACATAGATTAGATGTACTAGATCTCATGTACATCATGATAAGCTTTGGGTTACATCCCAGCTATCATGATATAGGATTTCATGTACTTTTATTTTCATGCAGCTTTTTTAGCCTATTAGTACTGTACTCTCTTAGATAGGTGTCTGTATATATTTCATTTTAGACTGTGCGTACCACCACCCCAGACAGACGTACTGTGCTTCTATCTTGGATCGGTTGTACCTTATGTTATGTGTACTTTCCCCTACGAAATGACATATGCTCACTCTCTTTTGTTATATCATGTGTTGTATCATTGAAATGTGACAGGTTATTCAAATTGTTGTAATTATTGTATACAGGTTTGCCCATGCGAATAGTATATAATTGTACTGACATTGAAGCTAACGATTTCATTTTGTGTATGACTACAGACGAATGGCAATCACTAGGCAGAATCCTGCCACTAATCCTGCCAATAATCCTGCCAATAATCCAACCAATAATCCGGCTAATAACCCCACTGATAATCGCCCTAATGACGATGCCACCCGTAATGTCACCACTGCCCAACTTAGGGAATTGATTGACCAAGGCATCGCCACCGCTATGGCAGCTAGCCGAAACATGGACGATAGCGAGAATTCCAATAACCGTAGGAATAATAATACCACCCGAGGTTGTTCATACCCTGACTTCCTCAAGTGCAAGCCATCCTACTATCGGGGCAACGAAGGTGTGGTAGAGCTGATGCAATGGTTTGAAAGACTAGAGACCGTATTCCGCATCAACGACTGCGCCGACAAGAACAAAGTTAAGTTCTCCACCTGCACACTGCTTGAAAGTGCGCTCACATGGTGGAATTCTGTGGTTGTTACTCTAGGACATGACGCTGCCTACACTTTGAACTGGACAAATCTGAAGGAGAGAATGACGGAAAAGTACTGTCCGAGGGGCGAAATGAAGAAACTGGAAGTTGAGCTATGGGATCTTAGGTGTAAGAATAATGACATCATGTTATACAACCAAAGATTCCAAGAATTGACCCTCATGTGTACCAAGATGTTTCTCGAGAAGGAGGAGAAGATTGAGAAATACGTTGGAGGACTCCCTGATGCCATCCATGATAGCGTTCTCGCCTCGCGGCCCACTACCGTCGAGAAAGCCATGGAATTTCCTGCCGAATTGATCAACAAGAGAACCCGCACTATCTCCGAGAGAAATTCTGAGAACAAGAGGAACTTGGACGACAATGTCCGTGGTCATCACCACCCAACTCCAAAGAGGCAAAACGCCGGACATATTTATATTGCAATCTCCCCCACTGGTTCAAAGATTTACGAAGGCACCAAACCTATATGCACGACGTGTCATTTTCATCACAAGGTGGGTATTCTATGCAAGACTTGTTACAAATGTGGAGAAGTTGGCCACTTTGTTCGCGATTGCCGGGTAAATGCCGTTACTCAGGTCCGACCCAACCCTATTGCTAGGAGCAATAATCGAGGTGGATCTAATGGCCGTGGATTTAGGAATGGACAGTCAGGGAACCGTAGTGTTACAGGAGGAAGTAACAGTGGCCCAAAAAAAGGAGTCGTATGCTATGAGTGTGGAGCACCCAGACATGTGAGACCAGGCTGCCCCAAGTTGACCAATCAGAACAAGAGAAATGGAGGATCCACATCCAGAGTATACGTGGTGGGCAATGCAAAAGCCAACCCAGACTCCAACGTGGTTACTGGTACGTTTTTACTAAATAATCGTTACGCATCTATTCTATTTGACACTGGGGCAGACATGAGCTTTATTTCTACTGAATTTAGTAACATATTAGAGGTTATCCCTTCCACATTAGACCGCCGTTTCTCAGTAGAATTAGCAGACAGTAAGATCGTAGAAGCCGACACTATTGTTAGGGGTTGTACCCTAAACCTTTCCAACCACCCATTTAATATTGACCTAATTCCAGTGAATCTAGGCAGTTTCGATGTCATCATTTGTATGGACTGGTTAGCTAAGTACCACGCAGTAATCGTCTGCAACGAGAAACTAGTCCGTTTGCAATGGGGAAATGAGACCTTGATTATTCGAGGCAATGGTAATACTGACCTTGCGGACACTAGACTCAATGTTATATCCTGTACCAAAGTCCAGAGATATGTATTGAGAGGATGTCCCATCTTCTTGGCACATATCTCCTAGGTAGATGAAGAAGACAAATTCGAAAAGAAGCAAATCAAGGACGTGCCTATTGTCCGGGATTTCCCCGAAGTTTTTCCTGAAGAATTACCAGGTCTACCACCAGCCCGACAGGTGGAATTCCATATCGACTTGATTCCAAGACCTGCACCTGTATCAAAAGCTCCTTATCGATTAGCACCATCAGAGATGAAAGAACTAGCAGAACAACTTCAAGAATTGTCTGACAAGGGATTCATCCGACCTAGTTCCTCACCATGGGGAGCTCCAGTATTATTTTTCAAAAAGAAAGATGGTTCGTTTCGAATGTGCATTGATTACTGAGAACTGAATAAGTTAACTGTAAAGAACCGTTATCCACTCCCCCGCATTGACGACTTATTTGACCAGCTGCAAGGGTCAAGTGTGTATTCCAAGATAGATCTGCGATCTGGGTACCATCAATTGAGAGTTAGGGAGGAGGATATTTCAAAAACCGCTTTCAGGACTCGTTACGGCCATTACGAATTCCAGGTCATGCCTTTTGGGTTGACCAACGCTCCTGCCATCTTCATGGACCTTATGAATCGTGTGTGCAGGCCATACCTGGATAAGTTTGTGATCGTATTCATAGATGACATACTCATCTATTCTAATAATCAACATGAGCACGAGGAACACCTTTCCCAAGTTCTGAAGGTACTTAAGGAGGAACAGTTGTACGCCAAGTTCTCCAAATGTGAATTCTGGATCCCCAGAGTACAATTCCTCGACCATGTTATCGACAACGACGACATTCATGTAGATCCAGCAAAGGTTGAATCTGTCAAGGATTGGGCATCTCCTAAATCACCAACAGAAATTCGCCAATTCCTAGGCCTTTCCGGATATTACCGTCGATTCGTCGAAGGTTTCTCTAAGATAGCAAAACCAATGACCAAACTCACGCAGAAGGGAATAAAGTTTGATTGGGGAGAAAAAGAAGAGTCAACTTTCCAACTAATTAAGGAGAGCTGTGCAGTGCTCCTATTCTGGCCTTACCCGAGGGCAACGACGACTTTGTGGTATATTGTGATGCGTCACACAAGGGCTTGGGTGCAATATTGATGCAAAGAACGAAGGTGATCGCGTACGCCTCCAGGCAGCTAAAGAAACACGAGAAGAACTTCACTACCCATGATTTAGAACTCAGATCTGTGGTTTTTGCTTAAAAAACTGGAGACACTATCTGTACGGAACCAAGTGCACGGTGCATACTGACCATAAGAGTTTACAACACATACTGGATCAAAAGGAGCTAAACATGAGGCAACGTCGTTGGATTGAACTGCTAAGTGATTACGATTGCGAGATCAAATACCACCCCGGAAAAGCAAATGTGGTTGCTGACGCTCTAAGCCGTAAGGAGACCGATCCTCCTATGCGGGTCCGAGCACTAGTCGTAACAATTAGTCTGGACCTACCCAAGCAAATTCTAGAAGCTCAGACACAAGCCCAAAAACCTGAAAACCTCGTGAAGGAAGATATTGGAGGTATGCTTAAGGCCGACCTCACCAAAGAAAAGTTAGAGCCAAGAGCGGATGGAACTTTGTGCTTGCATGGGAGAAGTTGGTTGCCTTGTTATGGGGATTTGAGGAACGTGATCATGCACGAGTCCCATAAATCCAAGTATTCCATACATCCGGGATCTGAAAAGATGTATCATGATATGAAGAAGTTGTACTGGTGGCCAAACATGAAGGCAAACATCGCCGCTTACGTCCAGAAATGTCTGACCTGCTCTCGCGTCAAGACCGAACATCAAAGACCATCCAGTTTACTGATTCAGCCGGAGATACCCAAGTGTAAATGGGAGAATATCACTATGGACTTCATCACCAAGCTTCCAAGGTCATCCCACGGTTAAGACACCATTTGGGTGATCGTCGATCGACTTAACAAATCCGTGCACTTTCTGCCCATCAGGGAGACTGACTCCCTGACAAGACTAGCCAAGACATATCTGAAGGAGGTAGTGACTAAGCACGGAATACCCGTCTCAATAATCTGTGACTGGGACGGTAGGTTCACATCAATTTCTGGAAGGCTTTCCAACGAGCTTTGGGAACAAGCCTATATATGAGTACCGCTTACCACCCGCAGACCGACGGTCAAAGCGAACGAACAATTCAGACCCTTGAGGACATGCTACGAGCATGCGTGATTGAATTTGGGAATGATTGGGTCGATCACACCCCTTTGGTGGAATTTTCCTACAATAATAGTTACCATGCTAGCATCAAGGCCGCCCCATTCGAAGCATTATATGGTAGGAAATGCCGTTCCCCAGTATGTTGGGCAGAAGTAGGCGAATTCCAACTCACAGGACCAGAACTAATCCAGGAAACAACTGACAAGATAGTCCTTATAAAGCAAATAATCCAAGCTGCCCGCGACCGACAAAAGAGCTATGCGGACCAGAGACGAAAACCTATGCAGTTTGAAGTAGGTGACCGTGTAATGCTCAAGGTATCGCCATGGAAGGGAGTTGTAAGATTCGGTAAATGTGGAAAACTGAACCCACGTTATGTAGGCCCCTTTAAAGTGATAGCCAGAATCGGAGAAGTCGCTTACCGTTTGGAGTTACCCCAACAATTGAGTCGAGTGCACTCCACCTTTCACGTGTCTAACCTGAAGAAGTGCTATGCTGATGAGCCTCTAGCCATGCCATTGGAAGGAGTACACTTTGACGACAAGCTCCAGTTCACGAAAGAACCTGTGGAAATCATGGAAAGAATAGTTAAAAAGTTGAAGAATAGCCGGATCCCATTGGTCAAGGTACGATGGAACTCGAGGAGAGGTCCTGAGTTCACTTGGGAACGAGAAGACTCGTTCAAGACCAAGTATCCACACTTGTCCACCTGACCAATGACGTTGATCTAAGCTTTGAGGATAAAGCTAAAATAACAGGAATGTGCTGTAAAACCCCTGTTTTAACCTTTTGACTTTGTCTCATTGTGTGCACAAGCTATTTGAACTTAATATAATCTCACTTCATTAATTCTATGAAGCTTCAGTCTCTTATTAAATTTTACTGTTGATTTAGTATATTTATAAACGTATGAGACTTCCGTCATATTTAATCTTTCTAAGGCCACAATTCACACGTCTAGTGTATGTCATATATTTAAAGTTAGAAGGTTTCCATCCACCTTATGCCTTGTCATAACCAAGTGATCACACTTAGCTCCTACTTAATCATGAAACCTTGTATATATTACACGGCTACACTTCACTTTTGAAGCCCTAGGTTACACGGTTAGAAACAAGTATACAAGTTACATTTGACACAAACCTTATACTATAAACTACTTAACACTCAACATATACTAGATATTTTGAAACCTACATTTTCCCCACATGTGCTATACAACACACGACTAGGAACACTCCAACAAAACCAAGCATCACACTTTTCATACTAAGGATCTTGTACTAGGATTTGTCAATAAATGCAAGTACTTGGTTGTCCCCTAGAAACACCCCATTAGCCGAATACTCCCACCACCTCACTTGTACAACACTCCCACATTATGGCAAGAACCTAGTCACCTTGACCCCTTGCCAAAACCATCAGCCTAATGCCCAAACCATGGGCCAATGTACATTTTGAGCAATTAAGGAAGTGTACTAGAAATCTATGGCAAGGATATGCATAGTACCTATGTAAACAAGGCAAGAGCCTTCCCATTCCTCTCTCTTAGACGTGTAACCCTCACTCACCACACTCATCTCCTTAGCAACTTCATATCTACCTTAAAAACACTCCCTTTTGAGCATAAACCTTCGGCAAAAACAAGTAACATGAGCATGACATCATAGAGCATTTACTCACATCTCATTTACTCCCAATCATTCTCAAACAATCCCACATTTACTCCCTAGCATTGAAGTTAGTCGAATCTAGCTTTGAAGAAGATAGAGGGTCACGGTTTACTCAAGTCTTGACTAGGAGATCTTCTCAACCTAACCCTACGTCACGGATAAGCTACAAACCTTACATAACTCTCGGTTACTACTTGATTTATCATCACCACTCTCGTCTAAGCAAGTAAGTACCCACCTCTTTTCCTTCCTCGTTTATTGCAATCGTATGCATTGACATTCACGTGACTACTTATGCATGCACACGTAAAAATCATACTAAAACCCTCCTAGAAAACTCTTGGTTTGAATAGTGGGTCACAAGTAATACATACTTATGGGTTTGATCTTATTCCCAACGTGTGTAGTCAAGTAAATTGTAACACCCCCAAATTTATACAACTCAATACAACGGAAGACTAGTTGGTGTTACGGGATAGCACATTACTCACATCATAGACAACGCATAAAAAATCGCGTCGTTTAATAATAAAGCATTTCCATTCATAAATATCAAAGTTACATCGGTCCCAAGTCATATTATTTCATACAAAGTTTTACAAAGTATTTGAATGGAAAAATATTGTTTAGGTGCGGGCCATGAATTCTTGTCGTCTTCCCGAGAATTACCTTCAAGTACCTGAGATAAAACATGTTAAAAGAAAAGGTCAGCGATAACGCCGAGTGAATTCATAGAGTTTAATAAAATCCATCAATATAATATCAGTATAAAATTATTACTAAAAATCATTTTGTACAAATTATTTTAATAGGCCATGAAATAGCCCAAGTCATTTTATACAAATCTTTATCAAAATCATAATATAGGCATTTGCCTTAAAAATCATTATACGAGCCAATGTCGTAAAAACATCATACAATACGTCTTATGACGTTGTATAAAAATAAAAACCGTTATATGAATATGGTTATGCAAACCAAAACACAAACAATATATCAATAGTATGACCCTGTATTGCTAGTCAGGCAATACATCGTAATACGGAGCATCTAGTAGTATTTCGTTAGTTTTGGATTATTATAAGCCGCATGATATTGTTACCTTACTAAACCAACAACGGGTAGCTAACCCGATACTCAATATGCCCATCTAAAGTAGCGTGTCGTCACAAATGTCATGCTATGGAAATATTCTCATACATAAATTCGCTTACCAATCAATGTGGCACGACGGGGATCAACCGTCAAGGCGCGAACTGGGGTGATCGTCCCTAAATAGTACTATTAAATGCATAAGCGTCTACCAAATCCCGGTAGTTCATAATTCATGCTAATGGGACTTTTAGTGACATAACCTAACTTTAATAATCCATTTAATTTCATCTATCGGGTCCTTTAATCATTCATCGGGTCATACATTCGGGTCATACAATCTTTCGGGTCCAAATCAATAAACAAGCAATCGGGACAAATGGTGTCCTATTTTATAAAAACTAACATGTTATCTCCCTCGCGGGTTTATAAAACATTTATAAAACATTTTAAAAGAGTGCGAGGCTATGAACTCACGTTGATGTGGGAAGGCGGGTTATCGGTAATTCGGACGTACTGTACGTGCTTCAATCACGGAAACCTAGACAAATAATACTCGTCTTAGACTCATGTCCAATGACTTTATAAAAATAACAATTATGTATACATATGATGATTATTTATATATGATGATCAAGTGGGTTCACATATTCTCATTAACTCGTTTTAGTGTTTACGTTTGGTATCTTTTTACTAGTTTACTAGTTTTACCTATTTATGCGTTTTAAGTCCAATAAACTTATTATAAGTTCTTTAACTTGTATCAATCCATTTTAACTTATATTATCAGTATCTATACTTTATATGTTGGGCCTAAATGGGTTAAGCCCAATAAATAAGTTTACAAGTGTTTTAGTCCATTTTGTTGTATTATTAGTCCAATAACGTTAACGTAGCCCGTTAATGTCCGTATGTTATATAGTTCGGGTTTTATCGGTTTTTACTTGTTATACATGTCTATATATCAGTATATAAGTTTTATAAAGTTTTCATTAGACGGGTCCAACCATCTAAGTTTTATTTAACAAAAACGTTAATTTTACGGTAATAGCCGAAAAAGTCGTAAAAATCAAGTTTATAGTTTTTAGTACTTATAAGTATTATTCCACTTACCATTTTTATAATTTATACACTTATTTAACCTTTTACATATTTATATAAATGTATTATATAAGTTAGTGGGTTTTAATTTATATTTTATACTATTAAATTTTCGAGTGCTTATATAATAGTATTATTCTTTAATTTCCAAAATCTGATTTTTATCTTCACTTTCACCAAAACTGCCATATCTAGAGTTCTATATGGAGATAGAAGCTTAAATTTTTATCACATAAACTACATGATATGTTCTACATTTAACTCTACTATAGCTACTGTTGAATCATCCTCTAAGTATTTTCTAAAAATCGTCCAAAACAGTGAACTCAGATTTGTACCTTAAACTTGTTTTGATCATATCTCACTCATCACAATGATTCCATTGCATGGCCAACTCTCACATGTGTACAAGACATATAGCTTACTGTAAATGGATTCTAATTCATCATTTTATCAGTCCATGACCTGTTTCTTTACTGTTTTATACAGCCATCACTTTTTAAGCAAGATTTTAGCCTTGTTCTTTATAGTTTTTCACCTTTTTAATCATGTTTATCAACACCAAATCCCCACATAACATTTTTATCATCATATAATCATCATATACATATACAATAGGAAATAAAATACATGTTTACATAATCAAAATAACAAGAAGATGAGGAGGACAATCTTTATACCACCAAGTTGATGTAGGTTATGATTTGGACATGGTTTTTAATGGAGAAACTTGTGCATAGCCAAGACCATCTTCAAGACCACCATCCTTCATAAACACCTTGTGGAAAATCAGCCCTATTACTCCATGAAAACTCCTCCTTGGATGTTATAAGGACCACCAATCAATAGGGTTTCAAAAGGGCTTCAATATATGTGTATATAACATAAGATTTCATGGTTGTTTTTGATCAAAATTGGTGTTTAAGGGGTAATATGGGATGGCATAGGTAAGGTGGTTGAGAGGATTTTTGATCTTGTTTACATGTGTAAATGATGGTAATGAGAAGTGGCTAGTGGTTTTGATTTTAGTGGAAGCTTAAAGTGTAAGCTAAGGACATGTGTAAGCTAAGTTAACTTACACTTGACACATCAAGTGTGTGGTGCACTAGTTAGGCCGGTTTTGGAGTGGGGTGGGACAAGTGTCGCACTTGTCTCATCCCCATTTATTTACGGGTACTCCTCGATTCTAGTTTCCTCGATTTGCGTGCCCTCGGGTCGTTTTATGAAAAACATTTTTATAAATTATGAATCAACGGCACAAAACGAATCTAATAAAAATTGTCTCATCAAAAACAGAGTTCGAAAACGTAAATACGTAATCCTAGGGTTTCCGGTTTAGTCGTAAAGGACGTTAAAATAAAATCGTAAGTCCTAATCTCTTCTCGTAAATTGGTGAGTTTATGAATCAACACAAATTAAAAACTCCAAAATAATATTCACAGATAAATTTATTTTCTGGAATGTCGGACTGTCACCAAAGACGGTGTATGTAAACGTAAGCACGTAATGTAGAATCCTCCGGTTTAGACGTAGTCGACGCTACTTCAAGACGTAAATCCAAATTACTTCCCAAAAATAAGTGAGTTCATATTGTAACATTAAAACAATGTTTTCAAATAAATATTGAGAATAAAATATCAACCATAAATTGACGGGTTGTCACAGCATTTACCCCTAAACAGGATCTTTGTCCTCAAAGATCATCTTACCTTACTACTCGCTCCTTATAGAGTTAAAACCATGTGGGTATTCCTTCCACATTCGGTCTTTTCTCACAAGTGTAATTCATTATAATACGCGAGTTTCATCAAACATAACTACGGGAATAAGATCAGGCTTAATGTTGACTTACTTTCTCTATCCATGATGTTCATGGGTTTTTGATGAATGCAACTTTTCGCCGATCTAAGCTCTACTAAGAATAATCAGATTTTCACTTGATAGATATTCCATCAAGTTCGATATACGAAACATAATTCACGCATCTCTTGAAGTCCTTGGGTAGATCCAGCTTATATGCCTTTCAAACCAATCTTTTACATCATCTCAATAGTCCCATACAACGGGGACTTATATCCCATGATTTGTCAGATCATGAATTCATTTTTCCAAGTTTAAAATTTTTGGCATAACTTCGCTACCCATTTGGCACTTCAAGATCTACATTTCATATTCACATAACCTCCTGCCCACTATCGGCAGTTAATAATCAAATCCTAATTTCAACAATCATTTCAGATCTCGCGGGTCGGGTATTTTGCAAGGTTAGGTTCGCCATCATAGAAAACCTTAAACCTAAAAGACATGTCCAACTCACAATGGGTGTATGTCGGATGTCTTCATCTCAACTCCTGCTTACAAATGCTCTAAGATTCAGATCCTAACAAGATTCGATCTCAATCCTAATACGATAATTATTAATGATAATCTCTCCAAAGGAAAATGATTGTACGGTCTATAACCAAAGGTCAATCATTTAAACATAAAACAACACTTATATTACTTTGTATCGTTACTTTACATCGTCCCTTCGATTTGGGGTGGTACATAGTACTCTCATCAAGGTTCGTTCTCAATGATTTCTGAGCAAATCTCTAGAAATTCGATGCGAAGCGAGGATCTTGATAAAGATGTTCGATACAGGCACACTATGTTTACATAACTCTTTTGCATTTATCATTAACGGGAATGATGTTAGCAGATTTGGTCAGTCTGTCGACAATGACCCAAATCGAATCAAATTCAGATAATGACCTTTGAAATAGCTAGACGTTTACTAATGTATGAGGCGATGTCTGCCTTCATAATTTCCATCAGTACAACTTCTTCAGACAAAGATACTTTTAGTCAAAAATGACATACATATAATACTTATACTTACAATTTTCAACATAACTATATCTCACAATCTCCATATTTAGGCAACCACAAGTGGCCTTTCATACATTTAATGCCATCAGCTCCTTAATTCTAATGGTTCACACTAGCCGCGAACCCCTTTTTTTTTATCTATATTATCTCTCTTTTTTTTTTTTACAATCATTGTTTATTTTTATATTGTTCGGCAAATTATTTTGTACCTTCATTATTAAGGAACACATCCTAATTGGTTCTTTATTCTTTTTACATAATGCGTCGGTATCTATATTCACTTCTCATGATGATGTAATTATCATCTCCACAATTCATTCAGATATTCTTTCTATATTATGCGTCAGAAATTACGTTCACTTTCCTGATGAAATAAATATCATAACCGTATTTATTCAAAATTTCTTTCTTCATAATTTCCAAGTTTTAGTTTCGTCTTTACTATTATCTTTATCTGTTTTACTCAATCTAACGTTTTAAAGTGTTGATAATTATTACAACTAATTAAATAATTATTAGTTAATTTTTACGAAGCGTAAACGTAAAAGTTTTAAATTTCTTAGTTCGACCAATTATATAAAATGTTCAAAATAAATTTGAATTTAATTAACACGATTTTTGTTGATTTATTGAAAATAATTAATAAGATTCGTAAATATTTGAAAAATCTTTGGTTATACTTTGGTCAAAATTTTCTTAGTTGAAAAGCAAAAATTGTCGTTTCAAATTTCAAGTTTTGGTTTAAATGAGTTTCCTCAATCCTTCTTAGGTTGTCTTGAGGTATGCAAAAACATTTACCCCTAAACAGAAGTTTAGTTAAATGTTTTGGTTATAAGGGAATGATTCCTTAAATATTCTTTGTTAAAACATTTGTCATAATATATTTGCACTTTCTTTTTAGTAATAATCCAAAGTCTTAAAAGGGCTCTTAATTTTTGAAGAGTCAATATATATATATATATAAATATATATATATATATATATATATATATATATATATATATATATATATATATATATATATATATATATATATATATATATATATATATATATATATATATATATATATATATATATATATGTCTTACCATCATTAATCAAACGGTCACTTTATGTAAAGGATTAAGTCTTAAGTCTTATGTTAAATATTCAAGGTTCAGGTTTTCATTGTTCGGCCAATTCAGGGCAATCTATAAGTAATTATTAACTCATTCTTATTCTTATAAACAAATGGTCCTTAATGATCACGAGCATGAATTTATCAAATTACAGCCTACACACGAGATTCACCAAATTTATGAATGCTACATGTGCATTGGTCAATCCAAACGTCACCACGTGAAACTCATAACGTTCATTACAAGTACCGGATGTAGTGATTGGAATAGATAATCCTTTTCGCAGATGCGAAGTTGATGATAACCATGCTGAGGATCAAAAACCTTGTAAATGATCGAACAAATCTTCCATTTCGAGTTATGGATATCGTTTTCGATTGTCAATTTACTCAGTTCACAGTAGTCTATAAATATAAGGAATGATAACACCATAGCTCTTCATGATGACGAGCTCGGTAGAATAAAATCTTTCTCCGACAGCTCTCTCAGTTGTACGGTAATTCCTTTAATTCAGATGGTGCTGACGTACAGTGCACAAGCCACAGGTGCAGCACCAGGAATATAATCAATACCAATTTCAAATTGCCTTAATGGCGAAAGTCTAGGTAATTCACCAACAAATACCTCCTAAAGTTTCAGATAAGATAAACATCTTTTAATAAATACATATTAGGTTCCTTCTAGATTATAATATCTATGACTAATTCACAACCATTTATGGTATAATTTCAAGTCAAAATGCGGGATATGGTCATCCATCAAGAATTATTTAGATCACTTTTGATAATCATCATCTTACCTTTCAGGGAATTCTACTCGAGTTCCCATCAATTAAGACAATGTCGTCATGTCATAATCAATCAATCCATTTTACTGGCACTATCAACTTTTCAGTTTCATTGCCGTTGATAAGATGTGAACTTCTCAAAAGACTAATAATAACTCATAATCCTTCACAAATTCAAGGATATATGGATACACAACTACTATTAAAAGAGTAAGGTCAACGCATAATCTATGCGAGAGAATTTCAAATCAGATACGGATGAAAACATTTAACGAATATGAATATATCTCATGTTTTCATAATTTGAGTACGCATTCGAAAGCTCCTCGGATCGTTACCCAGGTCATTCAAATGAAATCAAATCATAAGAAATGATAAGAACGTCAATACATCCAGTCGGGTATCAACACTCAGTAATCAGATACTTTTCCTAAGAATCTCAATACGGGATAATTGGACAAGAAAGAATTGTCAATTGTCAAATAAGACAATGTCCATATATGAGTAAATTCGACTCAGAAGAATAGGTGTTACAGGCACATATGTAGGTGTCCCTAACATTATGTCCTTATTTTTCACTTCTTGCAGATCTCATAAAATTTAATCTTTCACAATCTTCAAAGAAAATGTAGTGTTTATTAATCAGTTTTATGGTGACTACTAATCAGCCTTGCATGGTCCATTCCAAATTGTATGTAGGCGCGCAACTATATACAATTTCAAGATTAACGATGCAATACTCAGTTCGTCAAAATTTTATCATCACGTTTATAATAAAAACATTTTCATGCTTAATTCTTAAATAAGAATCAAGAATAAATTTACAAAGATTTTCTTTGTTATGGAAATAATTAAGTTTCCAAATCGTCTCTTAAACAACTTCATTTTGATATCAGTCACTTATAAATCTCACTTTGAATAATCCTTATTATGATGAAAATTAAATTTTCTCAAAGGATACCGTTTTAACTTTATAAAAATAATGTGTGATCTGCAAAAGAGTGATGAAGAGTTGTTCACCGAGAACTAACTACAATATGATAAGAAATGAGCTTAGCCAAATAATTATGAGGTTCATGACCTTGATGGCACTCACGAAGAATGATTCACATCGTAACTCAAATCAAGATGAGTACTTGTTCAATGGTTTCATCACTAATGCGAACATTAGGGCGAAACAATAAAAGATAGATAACATCGATACATGTAGAATTTAGCAATCAAAGGTAGTCTTTTTCATTAATCACAAACAAGTCAAAATTGTACCGTAACACATTACGTGTCACTATGTCATACAATTCTCAGAACTCATCCTACCAACTGATGTCTCAGTTAAGTTAGGGATTATTTTTAAAAGATACCACAATGAATACTAATCTACAAGAGTCATTAGGTGTTCCACATATCCCAGAAGATCCATCGGTCTCAATTCAGAAGAAGATTTCTTCAATTTATTTCTTGGACACTGGGCATCCTCGTTAGTAGACAATGGCCTAGGAACAACCCTTAACACGAATCAACAATCAATTAAAACCTTATAATTCAATCACAAAACTTAACGACTTTATTAATAATCTCATATTCCATATGGGTTAAGTTTCACTTTATTCAAGTTTTTAACCAATGTTATACTCAATTCGACATCCTGCCTTATTCTCCAATACTTACAACCTTATTCTTCGGCCTTGTAAAGGCAATACAATCTCAATATGAATCAACACTTAATTTCCAATCCTATAACTCCTTTATCAATAATTATCAAATGAGTCATTAGTATGAGATGACTCATACATTCAATTAGACTTCTCGGAAAGGTACTAGTGGCATGAGGCTTTTGGGTAATGGTTCCAATGACAGCCTCAAGTGCAACATTCACCCTTTCGATTTCAATTTAAGAATTGGATGACAACGAATCAGATGACATATTTCTAGGTGGTAACGTTTTGTCAAACTCCACTTTATAAGGAAAAATCGTCATGACATCGATATCAGATTTAATTTCGCCAATTCTTTTTCAATATCACCATCAACTAATATCTACATTTCTACGAATATCAACCATTTGTTGGGATCATAAATATCCACAACTTGGTTTAGATCTAGGATAGCTAGAATTCCTATGAGAATAGCTTCGATTAATTTACTAGGGGATTTAGGGTTACTTGTGACAATCTACGTCGTATAAATACCTCGTATAAATATCAAAATAATCATCAAATAATTATGTAATAAAATTACATCATATATATATAATCCAAGTTATATATATATTAAAATAACACTTCTCAGTCTGGCCTTGTCGGTAACTCGGGAATTCTTCGGCACCGTTATAGTCAAAAGATTTTTAGACATTTTTAGAAAAATGTTTATAGTTAAAAGATTTTGAAATGTTTTATTCAAAACCTTGGTTTTAAAAATCTTTCGTTCTCTATAACGAGAGCTCTGGTACCAAACTGTAACACCCACAAATTTATACAACTCAATACAGCGGAAAACTAGTTGGTGTTACGGGATAGCACATTACTCACATCATAGACAACACATAAAAAATCGCGTCGTTTAATAATAAAGCATTTCCATTCATAAATATCAAAGTTACATCGGTCCCAAGTCATATTATTTCATACAAAGTTTTACAAAGTATTTGAATGGAAAAATATTGTTTAGGTGCGGGCCATGAATTCTTGTCGTCTTCCCGAGAATTACCTTCAAGTACCTGAGATAAAACATGTTAAAAGAAAAGGTCAGCGATAACGCCGAGTGAATTCATAGAGTTTAATAAAATCCATCAATATAATATCAGTATAAAATTATTACTGAAAATCATTTTGTACAAATCATTTTAATAGGCCATGAAATAGCCCAAGTCATTTTATACAAATCTTTATCAAAATCATAATATAGGCATTTGCCTTAAAAATCATTATACGAGCCAATGTCGTAAAAACATCATACAATACGTCTTATGACGTTGTATAAAAATAAAAACCGTTATATGAATATGGTTATGCAAACCAAAACACAAACAATATATCAATAGTATGACCCTGTATTGCTAGTCAGGCAATACATCGTAATACGGAGCATCTAGTAGTATTTCGTTAGTTTTGGATTATTATAAGCCGCATGACATTGTTACCTTACTAAACCAACAACGGGTAGCTAACCCGATACTCAATTTTCCCATCTAAAGTAGCGTGTCGTCACAAAGGTCACGCTATGGAAATCTTCTCATACATAAATTCGCTTACCAATCAATGTGGCACGACGGGGATCAACCGTCAAGGCGCGAACTGGGGTGATCGTCCCCAAATAGTACTATTAAATGCATAAGCGTCTACCAAATCCCGGTAGTTCACAATTCATGCTAATGGGACTTTTAGTGACATAACCTAACTTTAATAATCCATTTAATTTCATCTATCGGGTCCTTTAATCATTCATCGGGTCATACAATCTTTCGGGTCCAAATCAATAAACAAGCAATCGGGACAAATGGTGTCCTATTTTATAAAAACTAACATGTTATCTCCCTCGCGGGTTTATAAAACATTTTAAAAGAGTGCGAGGCTATGAACTCACGTTGATGTGGGAAGGCGGGTTATCGGCAATTCGGACGTACTGTACGTGCTTCAATCACGGAAACCTAGACAAATAATACTCGTCTTAGACTCATGTCCAATGACTTAATAAAAATAACAATTATGTATACATATGATGATTATTTATATATGATGATCAAGTGGGTTCACATATTCTCATTAACTCGTTTTAGTGTTTACGTTTTGGTATCTTTTTACTAGTTTACTAGATTTACCTATTTACGCGTTTTAAGTCCAATAAACTTATTATAAGTTCTTTAACTTGTATCAATCCATTTTAACTTATATTATCAGTATCTATACTTTATATGTTGGGCCTAAATGGGTTAAGCCCAATAAATAAGTTTACAAGTGTTTTAGTCCATTTTGTTGTATTATTAGTCCAATAACGTTAACGTAGCCCGTTAATGTCCGTATGTTATATAGTTTGGGTTTTATCGGTTTTTACTTGTTATACATGTATATAAGTATATAAGTTTTATAAAGTTTTCATTAGACGGGTCCAACCATCTAAGTTTTATTTAACAAAAACGTTAATTTTACGGTAATAGCCGAAAAAGTCATAAAAATCAAGTTTATAGTTTTTATTACTTATAAGTATTATTCCACTACCATTTTTATAATTTATACACTTATTTAACCTTTTACATATTTATATAAATGTATTATATAAGTTAGTGGGTTTTAATTTATATTTTATACTATTAAATTTTTGAGTGCTTATATAATAGTATTATTCTTTAATTTCCAAAATCTAATTTTTATCTTCACTTTCACCAAAACTGCCATATCTAGAGTTCTATATGGAGATAGAAGCTCAATTTTTTATCACATAAACTAAATGATATGTGCTACATTTAACTCTTCTATAGCTACTGTTGAATCATCCTCTGTATTTTCTAAAAATCGTCCAAAACAGTGAACTCAGATTTGTACCTTAAACTTGTTTTGATCATATCTCACTCATTACAATGATTCCATTGCATGGCCAACTCTCACATGTGTAAAAGACATATAGCTTAATGTAAATGGATTCTACTTCATCATTTTATCAGTCCATGACCTGTTTCTTTACTGTTTTATACAGCCATCACTTTTTAAGCAAGATTTTAGCCTTGTTCTTTATAGTTTTTCACCTTTTTAATCATGTTTATCAACACCAAATCCCCACATAACATTTTTATCATCATATAATCATCATATACATATACAATAGGAAATAAAATACATGTTTACATAATCAAAATAACAAGAAGATGAGGAGGACAATCTTTATACCACCAAGTTGATGTAGGTTATGATTTGGACATGGTTTTTGATGGAGAAACTTGTGCATAGCCAAGACCATCTTCAAGACCACCATCCTTCATAAACACCTTGTGGAAAATCAGCCCTATTACTCCATGAAAACTCCTCCTTGGATGTTATAAGGACCACCAATCAATAGGGTTTCAAAAGGGCTTCAACATATGTGTATATAACATAAGATTTCATGGTTGTTTTTTTTTTTTTTTTATCAAAATTGGTGTTTAAGGGGTAATATAGGACGGCATAGGTAAGGTGGTTGAGAGGATTTTTGAGCTTTTTTGCATGTGTAAATGATGGTAATGAGAAGTGGCTAGTGGTTTTGATTTTACTGGAAGCTTAAAGTGTAAGCTAAGGACATGTGTAAGCTAAGTTAGCTTACACTTGACACATCAAGTGTGTGGTGCACTAGTTAGGCCGGTTTTGGAGTGGGATGGGACAAGTGTCCCACTTGTCTCATCCCCATTTATTTACGGGTACTCCTCGATTCTAGTTTCCTCGATTTGCGTGCCCTCGGTTCGTTTTACGAAAAACGTTTTTATAAATTATGAATCAACGGCACAAAACGAATCTAATAAAATTTGTCTCATCAAAAACGGAGTTCGAAAACGTAAATACGTAATCCTAGGGTTTCCGGTTTAGTCGTAAAGGACGTTAAAATTAAATCGTAAGTCCTAAATTCTTCTCGTAAATTTGTGAGTTTATGAATCAACACAAATTTAAAACTCCAAAATAATATTCACAGATAAATTTATTTTCTGGAATGTCGGACTGTCACCAAAGACGGTGTATGTAAACGTAAGCACGTATCGTAGAATCCTCCGGTTTGGACGTAGTCGACGCTACTTCAAGACGTAAATCCAAATTACTTCCCAAAAATAAGTGAGTTCATATTGTAACATTAAAACAATGTTTTCAAATAAATATTGAGAATAAAATATCAACCATAAATTGACGGATTGTCACATAAATTGCTTAGATTGACTTCCTAGAACCCTAGGCTCGGCTAAATATTCTAGCCAAAGTTGAAACACCTTGATTTATGCATCTCGGATTAACTCCTACTAAAATGGATAGATGGATTAGTTATAATCACTAGAAAGGCTTAATCCATAAGCTCCTAATATTCGGCTTATATTAGGAACCAAGTATGTTTCATGACCTATTAGATCTTGAGTTGATTACTAGTAGGATATAATGGAAACCATCTTTGTGATAAGTAAAATCAATACTTAAGCTACACGAATAAGCCATTGCCAAACCATGCTTGTGAAAATCGGATAAGCCATAAGCTCATTTAGGCCGAGACATATTAGGCCCAAATTGTGTGTATTGGTTATTCAATTTAACTAGGGTATGGTAAAATATATAGGCTCATTGATAAGCCCATGAGCCCAAGTAAATATTTTGGCTAAATAAATATTTGTAGTAAAAGTTACTAAGTATAAATTAGCCCACTAGGAGCCCGTTTGGCCCAAGAAACATAATCGGACCCTTAATGGGCCATACGATCCCATTAATCACTAAATATATATATTGGGTACTTTTTGTGCCAATTATGCAATATGATGAAAGTACTAGATTGAAAATGAAAAGGTATAGAAAGTATGAATACTTTTCGAAACTTGAAACTAGTACAAGGACTAAACTTGTCAAATTGAAAAGTATAAGTTCACGGTTATATATAGACAAGCCTTATTTTAAACTCCAAGGACCAAACGTGCCATTTTGTAAACAAATTGCAAGCCCTAAAACCTTTTCGTACCTTTTGGGGCCTTATCCGAAACTTGAGGGACTTAAATTGACATTTCGGAAACTTATAATAGACAGTTACTCTTTGGGCCCCTTTTGTACTTAACCGAAACCATAGGGACCCCCTTTGCCAACTTAACAAACATGTATAAACCCTAGGGGGCTGTTTTGTAATTAACCGAAACATGTATAAACCCTAGGGGGCTGTTTTGTAATTAGCCGAAACATGTATAAACCCTAGGGGGCTGTTTTGTATTTAGCCGAAACATATATAAGCCCTAGGGGGCTGTTTTGTAACTTAGGAATACCTATAAAAACTTAACCGAAACTACAAGGGTTAGAAATGTCAAACCGTGAAACTTATATAAACCCTAGGGGTGTTTGTGTAAATATCGGAGGTATTTATACTAAATTGGGGGACTAGTTTTGCCATTCCCTAAACTTGAATAAACCTTTATTAAACCCTAATTATATATATATATAATAAATACTAAAAGGGAAAAACAAATTAAATGTAAAGGTCCGACACTTGTATATATTTTTCCCAACCTATAATGTGATGACTATACATATATCAGAAACATTGAAATTAATTAAAGGGTATATTTATAATGAGGTATAAATTTAATATGACTGCTTACAAAAATTAAATATATTAATTATATTTATTTTTCCTTCACATTATATATTTACAAGACCCTTTTTAAATCACGTTATGAATAGTACAAGTTCAAGTATATTAATTAAACTAGATTGATTAAATTAAACTATAGTACTTATTTTATACCTAAAATAAATACAGCTATGACTTGTACAACTATAAATCAACTACGGATATCCTAATAAAATGCTTAAAAACCTGTAGAAGAATATACTGATGTTCAGTAACCTTTGTACAACCTGTTATATTTTTACTGAGACTGTATAATTATCTAGGTTGTTAACTGTGTGTTGAGCACTACTCCAGACTCTTGTGACTATCACTGTAATGTTAAGGTGAGTTCATGGCCCCACTTCTCATATATTGACAAACTTTTAAATCCTTTTTGGGGGAGAAAACATGCAACTGATTTATCGATATAAACTGAACTGTATCAACTTTGATTATATGTGTCTATTGTAGAATCGTTGGATTACCTTAATGTTATAAATAGATCTATTTGGGATTGACCATCCCCACCTGGGTGAGTCATGCTCATTGTGCCTTGGCCGGGACAACAGGTGTTTACCATGTCAGCACTTATTATTGATGTGTGCCTGTTTAGATGGAGAATCGCTCTCATTTGTTGAGGGCTCAACTATGTCAAGTGTCAGTTTCGGGCAATAGGCGATATAATTATCTTTTAACATTAATGCTTTGTGCCTTACTTTTTCAGTGACTATTTATATCCAAACTATATAATTAAACATATGAATTCACCAACATTTTGTTGACCCTCAAAAGCATGTTTTTCTCAGGTGTTTAAAGCAGGTATTACTATATGCATGGACTGTAGCATTTGAGTAGACAGCATCTTAGCAATCATCTGGGGATTTTCATATGGGACTCATGAACAATCTTTAATTTATGTTAGAACTATTTTAAATAATGATTTGCACTCTTGGTCATGTAATAAATGTTTGATAATCTTTTATCTGATGCTCTATGTATTATTTGCTATTGATCCACCCACGTGACACCCAAATATTATATCCGCTGCATTTTGACCAATTTGGGGGTGTCACACCCTACCGGATGGGCCTTATTATCATAGGTTTACCTCCATCTTTTATTCAACTTCGCCATGAAGCTTTTATTATGACTTCGGTCTTGCCTTGCCTTTTATTTAACCTCGCCATGAGGTGTTTATTATGGCCAAAGACGTATATCCTCATGCTAAAAGCGAATTTTGGATCTTTAAAGCTTCAAAGATTAAGGCTTGATTCACTTTCAATTTCACATAGATTTTTCGGCCTTGTGAGCTTGAAATTGTTTGCTTGATTTAGGTGAGCACTTGAAATCTTATTATTAGGTGAAGCTTTCGATTATTCGGGTTGCCAATACTTCAAAACCGTGACGCTGGCGATACCTTATGTCTTTCCAATTTAATTACATGGAAGCTACTAGAAAAGACTAGAAACCAACAATCAAGACTAAACCGCTAAGTCAATACTTATTAAGCAAAATATATTTACAAGCGAAGGGAGAATAAGCAAACAACGAGAACACATGAGTTTTTGAAAGAATACGAGTACTCTACGTTTAGCATAGTAACTTATAATTAACTCTATCATTTCTCGTCCTCATTTAAGAGACTTAGCCTAATATAAAGTTAAGGAATCGAAGCTAAGTGATCAATACGCACGGTCGAGTCAAAAATTACTCTTATTCTCGCCATCAGAAAATCTACATTCGTGTCTTCAAACACTTATAAAACATGAGAAAAAATTTTAAAATTGGCCATTTTTAGCCTTATTTTGCAACAAAACGATAAGAAAAAAGATAAACTTTGGAAAGCGTGACGGTTTGGCAAGGCAAGTATCTATTCACCCCCCATACTAAAGTTAAACATTGTCCTCAATGTTTCGAGTCTAAGGGTTGGAAAACCCCCATACTAGAGACGTAGTCGAATGCTTAATCTAGCATGGGAAGGGTGTAACCGTTAAATTTTAAGCCGTTATGAAGTGTGCTATAAACCTAAGGTTAGAACATAAAAGGATATATCATGGATATTGAGAAATTCTTCAAAGCAAACGATCGAGTGCTCCCATAAAACAAACACGAGAGGCTCCAATCGTGAAGATCATGATCATCTAAGAACCACATATCACAAACAACCACGGAACAAAGGTTGGAAGGGCATAAATCCCCACACGTTACTACATTAGAAAGCGATAATATGTACATAGGATAAGCATGGGACTCCCCCACGAGGCACCTCGTTTTTGATTACCGAGTCATGAGCTCGACTCGATCCCCTCAATACTAATTATCATTGGGGAAGGTGATTTGGTCGAGGTAGTTCAAGGATGGAACTTCCCCGCCAAAGTAGTGCTTCAACCTATGTCCATTCACCTTGAAATTGGGGCCATCATTTTGAGCTAGCTCGATGGTCCCATAAGGAAAAACTTGAGTCACGGTGAATGGACAGACCAACGGGATTTCAACTTGCCAGAAAATATTTTCAAACGAGAGTTAAAAAGCAACACTTGATCATCAATGTTAAAAACCCGGTTTTTAATTTTTGAGTCATGAAAATTTTTA
This sequence comes from Glebionis coronaria, assembly GCA_025667525.1. Classification (NCBI taxonomy): domain Eukaryota; kingdom Viridiplantae; phylum Streptophyta; class Magnoliopsida; order Asterales; family Asteraceae; genus Glebionis; species Glebionis coronaria. Next base: position 324,452,666 of record CM046879.1, read on the forward strand.
GTTTTTTCTTTATAAATCAATGAATTTTCATAAGCAATGTCTCTCAATTCATCCAATTCATTTAATTGCATTTTCTGGTGTTTTCCCGCGGTCTCCATATCATCATTACAATGCTTAAGGGCCCAATAAGCTTTGTGTTCGAGTTCAATTGGCAAGTGACAATTCTTCCCATACACAAGCTTATAAGGAGTGCACCCGATGGGCGTCTCATGAGCGGTCCGAAAGGCACATAAAGCATCGTCCAACTTATCCGACCAAGATTGTCGGTTTTCCCTAATCGATCTCTCCAAGATCCTCTTCAACGCTCGGTTTGAAACCTCGACTTTCCCACTCGTTTGTGGGTGATAAGCCGTCGAAAGCCGATCGAATTGGTCGTTACAAAAATGGGTTCCACGATCGCTTATGATCGCACGAGGGGTTCCAAACCGAGAAAACAAGCTTTTCAAAAACTTGACTACCACACGATCATCGTTCGTGGGCAAAGCCTTAGTTTCCACCCACTTGGATAGGTAGTCAACGGCGACAAGGATGTACTTATTACCACGAGATGATGGGAATGGCCCCATAAAGTCAATGCCCCAAACGTCAAAGATCTCACACACTTGGATGATATTTTGTGGCATTTCATCGTTTTGTGAGGCCTTTCCTTGTCGTTGGCATGAGTCACATGACTTCACAAGTGCATGTGCATCTCGGTAAATAGTAGGCCAAAAGAAACCAGCTTCAAAGACCTTCTTAGCCGTGAGATTAGCACCGTGGTGACCACCCGTGGGTCCCTCGTGACAAGCTCTAAGGATGTTAGAAGCTTCGGTACCAAATACACAACATCGCATAGTTTGATCCGCACAAGTTCGAAACAAGTAAGGGTCGTTCCAAAAGTAGAACTTGACGTCACGAAAGAATTTTTGTTTTTGTTGAGTCGTCATACCCTTGATGATGAAGTTCCCCGCATGGTAATTTGCGATGTCCGCAAACCATGGGGTGGATGAATCAAGCTTAGAATTCACTACACCAAGTGTCTCGAGCGGAAATGTTTCGGTGATTTCCTTTGGCTCGTAAACACTTTGGTGAGGATCTTCCAAACGAGAAAGATGATCGGCCGCTAGATTCTCGGCTCCTTTTTTGTCAAGAATTTTGTGATCAAATTCTTGTAGGAGGAGAATCCAACGAAGTAATCTCGGATTTGCATCTTGTTTAGCCATAAGATACTTGATAGCCGAATAATCCGTATACACTATGCATTTAGTCAAGACGAGATAAGGTCGAAATTTATCAAATGCATACACCACGGCAAGGAATTCCTTCTCCGTTGTAGTGTATTTTAGTTGAGCCTCGGTTATCGTCTTGCTTGCATAGTGGATAGGTAAGAAGTGCTTATCATGACGTTGCCCCAATACGGCCCTAATAGCGTAGTCACTAGCAGCACACATGAGCTCAAAGGGGAGGTTCCAATTGGGAGCAACAAGAATGGGAGCTTCGGTAAGTTTCTTCTTAAGGATTTCAAAGGCTCGTATACAATCTTCGTTAAAGATAAAAGGTGCATCTTTTTCGAGGAGATGTGTAATAGGTCGAGAAATTTTTGAAAAATCCTTGATGAATCGACGATAAAAGCCCGCGTGGCCTAGGAAACTCCTAACCCCCTTAACGGTTTTGGGATGTGGTAATTTGGCGATGAAGTCTACCTTAGCTTGGTATACCTCAATCCCCGCTTTCGAAACCTTGTGCCCTAAGACGATTCCACTTTTAACCATAAAATGACATTTTTCCCAATTAAGCAAAAGGTTGGTTTCCTCACAACACTTCAACATTCTCTCAAGATTCGACAAACACGAGGTGAACGAACAACCAAACACGGAAAAGTCATCCATGAAGACTTCCATCGTCTTCTCGATCATGTCATGAAAAATAGCCATCATGCACCTTTGAAAGGTTCCCGGTGCATTGCAAAGTCCGAATGGCATTCTACGATAGGCAAACGTTCCATATGGACACGTAAACGTAGTTTTTTCTTGATCACGAGGATCGATGGGGATTTGGAAGTAACCGGAAAAACCATCTAAAAAGCAATAGAAATCGTTTCCCGCAAGACGCTCCAACATTTGGTCCATGAAGGGCAAGGGAAAATGGTCTTTTCGAGTGGCGTCATTCAACTTACGATAGTCAATGCACACTCTCCATCCGGTCACGAGTCGAGTTGGAATTAACTCGTTGGCATCGTTTGGCACAACGGTCATTCCTCCCTTCTTAGGGACACAATGAATAGGACTCACCCAAGGGCTATCGGAAATAGGGTAAATCATTCCCGCGTCAAGGAGTTTTAGGACTTCCTTTTGATGACGTCGTGAATTTTGGGGTTCACCCTCCTTTGACATTGGATTGCGGGTTTGTAATCCTCCTCCATTAAGATTTTGTGGGTACAAAACTTGGGATCAATACCCTTAATGTCGGATAACTTCCACGCAATTGCCCCTTTGTGATCCTTTAGAACATCGACAAGTGCGGTTTTTTCATCACTCGAAAGATCTTTCGCAATAATAACCGGCAACGTGTCGTCTTCCTCCAAAAATACATATTCAAGATGAGGAGGTAAATCTTTCAATTCGAGGATAGGTGGTTCCTCAATTGAAGATTTGGGCTCGATACTCATAACCTCCTCGGGTGGAGGAAATGGGAAATCGTTAAGAAAATCCCTGATAATCGAGAAGTCCTCATCGTTGTAGTGGTCTTCGTCACAAGTACGTGGAACATCAAATTCTTCCAACGTAAAACCACCACCTTCAAATGGAGTGAAGGTTGGTGTCGAGTTATCAAGAATGGGATCAAGATAGTGGGATTGCCACTATTTTCATCATCACCAAAACCTAAAAATTCTTGTGAAAATTCCTTGCAAACAACGTCGATCATATCAACGAGGTTTATGGTTGCGACGGAATAAACATGAGAAATTGGAGAATTTTAAGTTGCGTTTATAACAAGTTCCTCGTCGTTGAAACGTAAGGTGCTATTTCTAGCATGCACATTACTTAAAGCCATATACGTATCTAAAAACGAACGACCTAAAATAAGAGGAACTTGAGGATCCGTGGGAATATCGACAACGATAAAGTCTACCGGATAATAGAACTTTCCCACTTTCACAAAAACGTCTTCCGCCAATCCACATGCGGGAATCGTGGAATGATCGGCCAACTCGATAGACATTAGTGAAGGAGTAAGATTAGGAAGATTGAGCGACTTGAAGATTGCAAGTGGCATCAAGTTAATACTAGCACCAAGATCGGCCAAGGCATAACATTCTTCCATATCTTGGATTGCACATGGAATCAATAATTTACCAGGATCACTGACTTTTGAGGTATGCGGTTAAGATAAACCGATGAACAACTAGACAATTGTTGCAATTTCTCCTTGTTGTTCAACATACTCTTGAAGTTAGCGGCAAATCGAGGCATCATGACCAAAGCATCGGCAAAACTCACATTAAAATGAACGCCACGAAACATTTTCATAAAAAGCTCAAATTGGTAGTTATCGCGCTCTTGACGTTTATCCTTCCTAAGTCTCGATGGATAGGGTAAAGGTGGTGCGGGTTGAGGCATAGGCATAGCCTTTGGAATCTCGGGTTCCAAATGTGGTAATGGGTCAACCGTAGGTGTGGCATGACTGCGTGGGATTGGGACATGCTCCTTTTCGACCACCACCTAGGGTTCTTCCTCAATTGCTTCCTCCGTAGGAGCAATTGGTTGAGGAGTCGGTTCCTTAAGTGTCTTACCACTTCGTGTGGTAATCACTTTCATCTCTCCCTTAGGGTTTGATATGGTATTGCTAGGAAGACTACTCGAAGACGGTTTGCACATTATAGCCTCAAACATGGATGAAATTTTATCCTCAAACATAGATTGCCTCTTCTCAGCCTTAATCATCTCTTGTTTTATTTCATGTTGCCCTTGTTCCATTTTGTTGGTTTTGTTGTAACCTAGTTACATTCCCTTCTATTTTGTTTGTATGGATTTTAAGCTCATTTGCTAACTCATTTTTCAACTCCTTTTTTAAGTCATTCTTAAACTCGGATCTTAGGCTAATGATCTCTCTTTGAATATTATCAAACCTAGCATCGTTCCATTTACGTATTCAACAAATCCATTTGGAAGATCTTTCAAAGTTTGCAAACCCTTGTTGTTGTTTTGAAAATCATTGTTTTGATTTTTGTTTGAAACTTGATTGTTATTAGCCCCTTGATTCCCATAGTTGCTTCCTTTGTAATTGTTTTTGAAACCAACTTAATTGTTTCGATAGTTGTTATTAGCATTTTGATTGGGAGCAAAACCCGGTGGAGTCAACTGATTAGAGCGGGTAACTTGACCGTTTTGGTTGTAAGTTCCCGTGGCCGCGTAGGCACTCGAAGAGTTACCACCGTTGGTAATGCACTCGGAGAAATCATGACCTCCACCACAATACATACATGAAACCTCAACCGCTTTAGCCGTAGCGGGAGCACTTTGTTCACCAACTTTGAATTCAATTAAAAGTCCTTTAAGCTTATCAAAGCTTTTGTTTTCCAAGTTCGCCTCAATTTGGCAAGCATCGATGGTATTGGACAAAGAAGGTGAAGCCGAAGACGAAGCCTTATGAACACTCGATGTGTTACGAGGGCTATACACCTTAGATCTATTCTCAATTATCAACAACGCTTCCTCAACCGTTTTACACAAAAAATTACCACCCACGGCGGCATTTAGATAATCCCTTTCATGATCATTTAAACCATTGTAAAACGTGTCAATTTGATGCAAGTAGGAAAAACCGTGATGAGGACATTCATGTAACATTTCCTTAAACCTATTCCAAGCCGTTGAAAAACTCTCATTAAATTCTTGTGAAAATTTTGAAATCTCGTTTTTCAAATGCGTAGTCTTAGAGGGCGGGAAAAATTGGTTCACAAACTTAGAAACGAGATCCTTCCACGTCAATATAGAATTGGGTGGCTCTTTCTCTAACCAAATTTTAACGGGCCCCGCTAAGGAATACAGAAAAAGCATCATCTTAATCGAATCATTAGCAACATCCTTAAACTTGGTGGCGGTAAGACGATTGAATTGGAGGATATGGTTGTGCGGGTTGTCCTTTTCATCACCACGGAATTTGTTGTTTTGGATCATCGACAACAAACCCGTTTTCAGTTCAAAATTCTCCGCAAGGATAGCGGGATTAACAATAGCCTCTCCATAACCCTCGGTGGGTGCTTGAAGTAAATCCATCATAGTTCGATTCGCCATGGTTGGTTCTTCTTCTACGATAGGTTCGTCAATAGGAGACTCCTCACTAGAAAGATTAGGAGTAGGTGTGGACTCCTTTCGGTTTTTTCGTTTACGTACACGTCTTGCTTGATTACGAGTAAGCATAAACGTCACGTACAACGTGGGGATGAGCAAAGAAGATTCTTTTTGGTGTTTTTAATTTTTCCAATTTTTTTGTGGCTTTTGATTGTTTTTACTTTTTTTTTGGATTTTGTGATTGTATTAGGTAGACAAAAATCTACAAATCAACTCCTTAATCAAATCTCTTGATTAAAGAAGCCTCAAGGAATGAAAACGATCACGTGAAGTGAACGTCTTCGATGACTTTAGAACGTTGGTGGAACACCAAAACGTTCAAGAGGGTTTAATCAAATGAAACCAAGAAAATATATACGATACTTAGATAATACTTTGGTTGGCAAACCCTCGATTAGCCCTTTTTATCTAAACACGCACAAGCAAGCGGGGAAACGAGGCGGCGCGAAGCACTTAAGAGCCTTTTTCCTTAGGGTATATTTTATAATACCCGCTTTATACCCACCTTATAGTTTGTGTTTTTCAAAATTAAGCTTCACGAAAGTATTTATCTATTTTGCATTTTCTTTTTTTGTTTGAGATTCGAATACAATGATTGAGTAATGACCTCCCAATCAAGGTTGAGTTTTCACACTTTTGGAGTACTTGTGAATTTATTGTTCCACGTATATAATATAGTAATAGTATTCACAAAAAACGAAAACCGATAATACGTATTAGTAGAGTGCTACTAATACAAATAGCTATTATGGCTATATAAAAACAACAATTGTTCAAATCAAAACATAACACGCCTCCTCGGCAGCGGCGCCAAAATGATAGTTGAGTAAATACGTCTTTTAGGAAAAAGAACGTAATTAGGGCAAGTATTAACAAGTGATTTAGGAAAACCACAAGTAAGTGACCCAAAGTGGGGATCGTTCTCAAGGAGGCTAGTGTGTTGTGTAAGAAATGATTAATGACGTGATTATGATTTATGAGAAAATAAAATAGGAAAGATATTAGAAGAGAATGACGGTTACGATTATGAATTAAACTAAGACGATAAGTCGTGCACGTAAAACCGTAAAAAGTGATCAAAATTAAAAATTACCCTAAAAATTCCTAGAAAATTGCAATAAATCCTAAAAATATAATTAGAGTTTACAAAAAATCAAAAATAACCCAAACTTTTTATTTAATTAAATATTATTTTTAATGCTAATTAAAGTCTAAAAAAAATCAGTTTAATTAACAAAAAGCCCAAAATGAGATTTTTTAACTTGTAAACCTCTAAAATGACTCAACTAAATTTAAAACTATTTTTGAAAATTTTAAAATTAATTAAAACTATTTAAAAACAATTAAAAACTATTAAAACTTAAAATAATTCTAAAAATTAATCTAATGACAATAAAATTATTCTAAAAATTGTAAAATTCCTAACTTATTGTATTTGAACTAAGAAAAATGAAAAACTTGTAAAAATCTAAGTTTTAATTTTTAATAATAAAATATTAATAAAAATCTAAAATTTATAGAAAATTCTATAAAGTTGCAAACTAGTTTAATTTAACCTAAATAAAACAAAAATGCACTTGAAATTACAAAATACCCCTATTGGGCCTTGAAATGGGCCAAAAGTCCAAACAGACCCCTTAATGGGCTTTTTATGGCCCAATAAGAAAAATGTTGTCCAAATAAGCCCAAAACTTCCTATCTGACTTAAATTTTGATTTTAAGAACAAAACTCTGAAGGCCCAAAAGCTGAAAATGTGTTTAAGCTAGCTTATTTCAAAGCAGCTTATTCTTAATGGGCTTTTTGGCCCATTAAGCTATAAGCTGATGCCATACACTAAAATTTAACCCACAAGCTTATTTTGAGTTACCAAAGAGATATGTGAAAAGAAAATTTGAAAAAGCACAAGAAATAAGCCTGAAATAAACCAAGACTCTCTTCACAAAACGAAAAAATAGTCGTTTTTTAGTTCTAGACCACCTCAAGTGCTGATTCAAGTTTCAAAAGCTTTTAAATGACTTAATTAAGCAAAATAATCAACAATTTTTCCAATAAGCACACTAAATAAGCCAGAATAAGCAATTAAGCACTTATGTAAAAGTCAACTTGATGAGTTTTTTAGTCAAACTTAAAAGTCAAACCCTAATAAGCTCCAGATCAAATAATGGGTCAAATAAGAAAGATCTATCACAAAAAATAAGTTGTTGCAAGTCTGGATAAGCCAAAATGGCTTATGAATAAGCTGTTTGATATTTAACACTAGCAGGGGCTAGTTTTCGAGGTTCAGCAGTGGGAAAACTTTCCACTGCTTGACCTTTTTGACTTTTTGTCTTTTGTGACTTTTGAAATTGAGATTTTGCTAGTTGAAAAAGTTCGTTTTCTCGGTGTCTAATCGAATTGATTTCCGGTTAAATGTGTGACTCAGTTGTTTTTAGTTAAGAAAAAGGGAAGTTGATTATCTAAAACTAATTACAAAGTTAATGCGAAAAGTATTTAAAAACAAACTAAAGACAAGTACAATTAATAAAAGTAAAACAAGGTGAATCTTAAAAACTAAAAATTAAAACGATATTAAAACGAATATTAAAACAAATAATAAAACGAAATTTAAAGCGAAACAATTAATAAAAATAAAACTAAACGAAGAAATTAACTTTTGACTGAAAATAAAATTAACCTAATGAAAAAGGAGAGAATAAAACTAAAATGGTACTTTAAAGCTAAACGAGGCAAAAACTAAAGCGGGTACTAAATAAAAGATAAAACTTGAACTTTACGAAAAAATAGTAATTTTAAAATTAGAAGAAAAATTCAACTAAAAATACGTAACTTTCAGAAATAAAATTGGAACAACTTTCAGATTAAACTAAACGATTACGGAACAAAAATAATAAAAAAAACAAGCTAGCAGGCAGCTAGCTCAAGCTAGCAACCTGCTAGCTCAATTTGGCGCCAAGACTTTATGCATGCATGCATGCATCGCAATATGTCAAAGACTCCATCGGAATATAGTACTACAAAAAAGATTTCCATCGTAATATAGTACTAGAAAAAAAAGTTCCATCGTAATATATATATAAATTTTTTTGTTGTGTCGCAATGTTTTATTTGGATCTATCGTAATATGTAAAAAAATAAAAACTGTCTTAATAATAGAATATAACAAAGTATCGGAATACTAAAAGAAAACTGTCGGAATGTTTTAAAAAAAAAGAACTATCGGAATGTCTAATAATAAAAATTGTCGGAATAATTAAAGTGCCAAATTCTATCCGAATGTGGCAATCAAAATTTGGGCAGCACTTCGTCGCAATATACCTTAAACTCCGTCGGAATATGCGATCGCAATGAGCGATCGCAATCCCGATCAGAATAAGGGGGATAGTACAAATGATCGCAAAGTAGAACCACAAGGGTTATTGCGATACAAACAAGCAATCCATCGGAATGTGTATTACCCTCAATATTGCGATGAACACCAACAAATCCGAAAATGGAGATAAACAAAAATCTCAATAAGCACTTTCAATAAGCTCACTTAACCAAATCTAAAACAACTCACTGAGCATAAATTTGACAACTTTTGAAATATGATATTCATAAACTTTATAAAAGGAACTTTAAAAAGATAAACTTTTTTAGAAAACTTTAAAATCAAATAAGCTAAATACAAAATAAGCCAATAAGATTGTCAAACTTATAGCTTAATTCGTATACAAGCCTAGATGAAAATAAAAAGATGAACTTTTTAATCAAATAAACAATAAGATTAAGCAAAATCAATGCTTAATCCAAACCACAATCAAATCAAAGACAAGAAAAGTAGGATGAGAATGATAAAGAAAATCTTGATTAAAGGAAAATAAAGATTAAACAACAAAATTAAAAACACTTACTTGAATTAAAGGAATTAAAGTGCAAGACAATTAATTAAAATGACATGAAAAATAAAGTTGCAAGAAAATGAAAATGGTGGAAGAGCTAATTTGTCAAGTTAGCCAACAACATAAAAATGAACTAGGCCTAATCTATTTATAGGGGTGATTAGGGAGGAGCTTAGGAAGCTTCCTCCCTCTTTCCTCTTTGCCTTAATTGCACACTTAAGTCCTTTTCTTCTTTATCTTTTGTTAATCTTGGACTTTGTCTTTGGATTTCTTTAACTCGTCTTGATTTTTCTTTATAAATAAGACTCGAGTTCTTCGGCTTTTAGTAAACTTCCGTCTTTTGACTTTTTCTTCGATAAATCTTCAGAATTGGTCTTGGACTTCCGTTCTTTTCACACTTTTGATCTTTCGACTTCGTCTTTCGTCTTTTTCTTCGATAAAAGCCCGTGAATGCCGTGTTTTCTCCACTTTTCACCTTTTCGTCCTAAATCACAACAAAAACACAAACCACGCATAATTCCGACATAAATGACATAAAATACACGTTTTGGCTCGGTTATTATTGTAATTAAGTGGTAAAAAGGATGGGTGTTTTCACACCTATCAAATCCCCTACACTTAACCATTGCAATGTCCTCATGCAATGCATTAGTTACAAAGCACGTTTTACACTTTCCATCATAATCAACCTACCTTGGCCTTTATTAAACAACTAAGGAAAATAAAAAAGATAGAAAATAACAAGATACAACAAGGAAGAAACTTGTAAAGAAATCTAAGACTTACATTAGGGCTTGTGTGTCATGAATGTTCATCACCCTCAAGTTTCACGTTCCCCATGCCAAGCTTAAAAACAAGATCATTGTTAGTACAAGTTAGCATAACAAACATTTACTCATGTGGTTCAATTAATCACTTAAACTCCCTTATTCCTACGAGTATCTCTTATATTTTATTGATGTCTTGAATGATCACGAGGATGCATTGTTGACTTATTTCGATAATTTATTTAGGCTGAAAGCAAAGTAGGACGATTTGATCAATAGTTAGCTAAAGGACAAAATCTCTTAAAACTGCTTCTCGGGATATCAAAAAGTTCATATCATGGCATAACTTGGTTCACGATTTGAGACCTTTCTCGGGCCGATATTTGTCATGTACTTCATACTTCATATCTTCGAGAGACGTTTTTGAGATAATGGTCTTCTCTTCGTTATAGAGTTTCTTCACTTGGAGACTTTTGAGGGGTACTCCAGCTTTGTTGACCACGACTTCATGATTATTTCTTCAATCTCTAATTGGGATTTTGAGATACAACGATTCGCCTCCTTTTCGGACTTGGATCTATTTATCCTCATACCTTTTTAGGGTCTTTTCGGATAGACTTCTCCATGATCTTTATGGGAGTTGATTGCTTTTCGTCGTGAGTCTTGATCCTTCAAATTGATTTTGGGAATAATGCTTTTCACATCACTTTGGATCTTCAGCAATAAAATTGAATCCTCATGCCTTGTTAGAGCCTTTTCGGACTCGCCAATCTTCGCGCCCCGCTTCATAAGTTATGCCTTGGCTATGAACTCTTATCATTACCGAGCAACTTTTAAACGATCTTGGGCTAGAAGCTAAGTAACTTTTCAAATCGTACGACCTTACTTATTGCATTTATTTATTTACAAGCGAGGGGAGAAAAAGATCATAATTAACTCACATAAGTTAATGAAAGAATACCAAACTTGTAACCAACTCTATCATTTCTCGTTCTCCACAATTTAAAATCTCAAGGAATGAGACTCGTGGATGCTTAGCCCAATAAACCAATTAAGGTCTACACGGTTAAGGATACTAGCTAGAGTGAACTTGGATAAGTAAACTCGGTTTGAGTCAAAAAATTCACAACGGGCCTAATATATCTAAGATAACTAAAGTTGTTAAAACCATTTTATTAAAATAAGAGAAAAATAACAAAAATAAAGGGAACTACAACTAGGCCAAAATAGATTAAAAATTTTGAAAAATGTCGAAAAATCGGTTTTCCGGTTAAAATGAGGACAAATACAAGGAAAAGGCCACTTAACTTCGATAGAAGTCCCCCCTACACTTAATATAAACATTGTCCTCAATGTTTAAGCATGTGGGATTAAACTCCCTTACACTTAGGACATTGTGCACTTTGTTTAAATCTTGCTAAGGAAGAGACAACTAAAGAGATTCCTATTTTAATATTGAGAAATATAAAATAGTGAATCGAAAAGAGTTTAGGATAGAACCGGGAAGAAGGGAACACGGAATCACGGTTCGTCAAAAGTCCTCAAGAGTGTGTTTTTGAAGCTCTAATCCCTGCACATGATAAGAAAGAAAGCAAGAAATACCACGGGGCTCCCCCTTACACTTATGGTGAAAATAGATAGATAATTGGGTTGCCTCCCCAAAAGCGCTTGTTTTTGTTAACCGAGTCACGAGCCTGACTCGTCCCCGAATTAAATGGTCCATGGGGAAGCCTCGTATGTAATACCGGGATCAAAGACCTTGTCCTCGTTCCCGGAGGACATCAATAAAGGAGAGGCAGGAGGATAAGTCTTGAATGGTAAAAAGGTCCTCTCAATAAGGGGGATGGTACAAATGATCGCAAAGTAGAACCACAAGGGTTATTGCGATACAAACAAGCAATCCATCGGAATGTGTATTACCCTCAATATTGCGATGAACACCAACAAATCCGAAAATGGAGATAAACAAAAATATCAATAAGCACTTTCAATAAGCTCACTTAATCAAATCTAAAACAACTCACTGAGCATAAATTTGACAACCTTTGAAATATGATATTCATAAACTTTATAAAAGGAACTTTAAAAAGATAAACTTTTTTAGAAAACTTTAAAATCAAATAAGCTAAATACAAAATAAGCCAATAAGATTGTCAAACTTATAGCTTAATTCGTATACAAGCCTAGATGAAAATAAAAAGATGAACTTTTTAATCAAATAAACAATAAGATTAAGCAAAATCAATGCTTAATCCAAACCACAATCAAATCAAAGACAAGAAAAGTAGGATGAGAATGATAAAGAAAATCTTGATTAAAGGAAAATAAAGATTAAACAACAAAATTAAAAACACTTACTTGAATTAAAGGAATTAAAGTGCAAGACAATTAATTAAAATGACATGAAAAATAAAGTTGCAAGAAAATGAAAATGGTGGAAGAGCTAATTTGTCAAGTTAGCCAACAACATAAAAATGAACTAGGCCTAATCTATTTATAGGGGTGATTAGGGAGGAGCTTAGGAAGCTTCCTCCCTCTTTCCTCTTTGCCTTAATTGCACACTTAAGTCCTTTTCTTCTTTATCTTTTGTAATCTTGGACTTTGTCTTTGGATTTCTTTAACTCGTCCTGATTTTTCTTTATAAATAAGACTCGAGTTCTTCGGCTTTTAGTAAACTTCCGTCTTTTGACTTTTTCTTCGATAAATCTTCAAAATTGGTCTTGGACTTCCGTTCTTTTCACACTTTTGATCTTTCGACTTCGTCTTTCGTCTTTTTCTTCGATAAAAGCCCGTGAATGCCGTGTTTTCTCCACTTTTCACCTTTTCGTCCTAAATCACAACAAAAACACAAACCACGCATAATTCCGACATAAATGACATAAAATACACGTTTTGGCTCGGTTATTATTGTAATTAAGTGGTAAAAAGGATGGGTGTTTTCACACCTATCAAATTTTTTGTGGATTCAGGTTAAGCAAAGGCACCCAAGTGATCAGTTAATCACAAGGAGTCAATAACAACAACAAAAACACAAATTCAATCAGCCAATCAGTGCAGTTAATTCAAAACATCACCATACATGCACCAGATATGGACAATAAGCAGTTATACTTTAAAAGCTGTTTTAGCAAGATTCAGCCAACCAAATTGCACCAAAAGCACACACAAGCTATATTAAACTTAAATAAGCACAACTTAACTTGTTTTATACACTGGTTCAAATAATTAAGCTAGTTTCATGCATAAACATGTTTCTGATATAAGGAGGCAAACACAAGAACTTTTTGCTGATATACTTGACCACAAATCAAAATTCCAAGCTTCAAATCTTACTAACAGGTTATAATGGTTATGATTTAGCACTTGTTACCCTAAGTCTAGACCTAGAACTAGGTGTCCCCAAAATCACAGCTAAAAACAACAAGAAATCAAGATTTTATACCCCTTTGTTTGATTTTAGTGTTCAAGAACTCAAAGCATGCAGTTTATCATTCAACTTTATCACTTATATAAGAACAAGAACAACACACCAGCATACACTTAACCAATTACACAAAAACCTCAAACAAGCAGTAGACCCAAACACCCTTTTAACTTTTTCAAATCAAGATTTACCAAAGCAAAAACGTTTTCAGGTTAACACATTGATGTGATCGTGATAGTATAGTGATAATTAGATACGTTATAGGGTAAATTAGTAAATTACCTTTAGGGAAAAGTAATAAACTAAAATTACCAAAGACGAATTCAATTAAACACGTGATGAACCAAGTTCGTTGTACACGAAGATCTTATGAATTTTAGACGTTTTTGTTTTGAATTGGACAATCGATTTGAATTGATTTTCGGTTTTTAAACTAAAAATTAAATCTACCAATTTAAAACTTATTTTAATCCTAAAGTGCATGAATCGAAAACCCCCAAGTTATTTAATCTAAAAACAATTATTAAAATCTATATAAAATTTAAACTATTAAAAAAATTAACAATCTATTTAAAAATCAATTATAAATTTAATCTAATCAATTAAAATAATTTTATACTATATAAAAAAAATCTATTTAAACTATTTTACTTCTACAAATTTAATTAAATCTAATTCTATTTAAACTAATTAAACTTTTAAAATTAGTAAAAACATTTTAATTCTATTTTGAAACTATTGATTATTTTAAAAACTCAAAATTACTTTAATTAAAAAAACATTTATTTAAAACGGACATTTAATTAAAACAATTCTTAAATCAAAATCTGCCAGAACAAATAACTATATTAATTTAGTAACAGAAAGTAAACACAAAAGAACGTTTAGCTCAGTTGGTAAAAGCGTGAGGCCCTTGACCAGGAGGTCATGGGTTCGAGTCCTGATGGGGACAATAATTTGTGATTATATTTTTGGACAACGAAAATAAAAAGGATCACAGGAATGATCAAATTGTAAAGCTTATTTTATGTAAACTGATAGGAATCAGCCTTTAAGTTTATCAGATCAATAGAATCTGATAACTGATAGCTATATAAACTCAGCAAATCTAAATGGAATAAACCAAAATGCACAAACTAGCTAACAACTCCAACGTTCAAGTGAAATAAATCAGAATCAGAATAAGATATAACAATCTAAATTACAACTCAGTAAGCATTTTACATCAGCAAATCGACAAGTACAGTTTAATAAACTACAAAGCAGTAAGCAGCAGGGTTCGGATGCACAGTAATATCCATCAAACTCTACGAACATCCTCACAACATTCAGATTTTGCAGCAATATACACCACCAGATTCACAACTTAATGAAATTTCGGCATCAAATTAAACAACTAACGTGAGTAGTCATATCAATTTTAGCAGCAAAAAGTATTTCAGAAAGTATGAACAACTCCAACTCTTGAGTTTACCGAATTCTTCTAACTAAATAAGCAGACTCGTCAACGAGATTAAATCAATAGCATTCAGAATGACCATCAAGACCCAAAAATGACTGATATGACAGCAACAAATCATATCTATAAGTCACACGTGAAATTTAACCTGTAGATCTCTAAACTCAAAGAAAACTCAGAATATATCAACAACTAGCTTAACCCAAACAGTCACAAGCCATAAGAACGCTGATCTTAAACAAATTAAAAATACCTTCAGTCAACCAGTAGCAAGTTACAACGGACCCAATTATCTTAACAGATTCAATTAATCATTAGAACTAAATAATCCAGCAGATACAATCACATAAACAAGCAGATAATTCTACTTAATCTAACTCAGCTTAAACAAATTCATAACTAAAAAAAACATGAAAATAACTAAAAGGATCTAAAAACTTTTGAAGAAAGCCATTGAGAAGTGACACAGCGTTGAGCTGGCCTGAATAACTCGCTGCTCAAACCGTAACACCATCAGCCAACAAAACATCACTAATAATCTCGAACCATCACTATTGTTTATATTTAACCAGTGGGGTTAAATAATCTTTTTCCCAATCTCATTCTAATATTTATAAAAGCTATTAACATCAGCTTATATAAACATTTACTTATATAATTTTTTAGCTTAGAGATTAAACTTGCAAATATTTTAAATAAAAATAAAAAGACACAAGATCAATGTTATCAAACTAAAACTTTTATTCAATTCATTCGAAACATTACAATTTTAATAAAAACAAAAATACAATTAATTAATCTAAAACTAACATTATAACAGTAAGAAAAAGAAAGGGATACTTTTACATGGAAAAGATGAGGGTTTTTATAGGCGAACACAGAGGGGTGGGTTGGAGGTTGTTGGTGATGAGATGAAATCTAGACCCTTGATGTAGCATCTTCACTTTCTCTTTCATCATTGTTTTGATCCAAAGGCTGAGATATGCCTCTTTTCACACGGATTGCCAGCTTGGCACGCATCTGTGCTTCTTGTGCTAGTTGGAGGCTGACTTGGCTCTCTCTTATTGGTGAGTGATGATGGATGAGGTGTTTCAGCCAGTTGATTGTTGCCACGTAACCATGCTCATTCCATCTTCTGCCTTCCGAAAACATGGGGGATTATTTACTCCACTTGTGTGAATCATACGAGTACATGAAAACCCCCAAATTAATTTTATCTTTTGGGTATTTTATGAATAGTGATTCGGGTTAGGGAAGGGTAAAAGTTACTGGTTTTATTTTGTGGAGGAAATAGATGCATAGAGGATATCGAAAAATGGATATTTAATTGTGTGTGAGTGAAAAGTTGTGAGATGTGACAAATGTATGAGTGTAAAGTTAATATGTTTGACTGAATAAACTTCACAATTCGTTTGTCAACTAAACCCTAAGGCCCATAACTTAAATTCGTTTCATTTACTTTGGGCTTCACTTGGGCTTATAAAACTTCATCCATCTTATATTAGCAATTGGGCTCTATTTGGGCCTTGTCCAAAAGTAATTCAATTTCTATCCAATATTGGGCTTTTATGCCCAAATGCTCCAATGTGGGACCCACTAGGCCCAAATCCTTCTTGAACTTAAATCCGTGAATAAAATCGACTTGAATTTGGCTTCCTCGATCTTTTCATCAAACTTGTGTCGGTTTTGCCGGTTTTCGCGATCTTGGTACCTACACACATCAAACAACAAAACAAGCATATACGAGGCGATATTTGAACATTTTATGCATATATTCATCGTTTATAGATACAATTGATATGAGTAAAATCACTCATATCAAACTCCCCCTTGCTAAGCAATTGCCATGTCCTCACGCAATGATAAAATAAAGCATTGATTACACCATTATTCAACTTTTTGACACTTTATTTTGTAAAGACATAATGTATTGCTTTCATTATTTGAAAAATAACTTTAAGGATCATAAAACTCAAATAGATTCATCGTCCCCGACTTTTCACTTTTCCATGCCAAGTGCAAAAACAAGATCATTGTCAATCATAAGCCCCAAAATTAAACCAACTCATACAAGTAATTTGTGTTAAACTCAATCTCCTATTATTCCTAAGTGTATCTCTAGATTTTATTTGTCATTCACCCAAAGGCTCATGTGACTTTATTTGATATTTATTAGTCCAAAAATGAAGGCAAGAACGGTGTAAACTCAACACTCAAAACCTAACCTCGACTTCAAAAACCGTTGTTACTAAAGAAAGCCCACATCAAGGATAACTTAACACGATTTGAGGGATAAATCCCCTGACCTGAAATTTGGCTAATATGGCTACTTAAAAGCAACAATAAAACCTCCAAAGTCAATTATGACCTTATTAATGGAGTTAGCAACAACTACATTATAACACCTTTTGGCTCTTTAAGATGCAATTGTGCTCCTTATTTAAAATCCACACCCTAAGGCTCCTTGGACAAAAATAAGGGAATTGACATCACCATCCCACCTTATGGCTCATGATGATGAAGCAATTTTTATTCAACACGTCCCCTTGCCATACACCCTAAGGCTCTAATGACAAGGTTAGTGTTACATGACTCTCACCCGAAGGCTCCTAGAGAACATGTTTTTATTTTTTCTTCTTTATTATTATGATATTTATAGTAATCCAAATTTCCGCAATCCCATGATTAAAAGTCCATGACGCTGACACCCTTAATGTGTTCTCACTTTAATTACAAGGGAAGAAAAAGAAGGAGTTACGAGTTAAGATATCAAGCCTAAACCGCTAAAAACTTCATTTATTAAGCATTTATTATTCAAGCGTGGAAAGTAAATACGAGGAGATTAAATCAAACACAAAAATACTTGCACAAAGAAGAATTAATTTTAGAAACTTATGATTGAACTCTATCATCTCTTCTTCTCCATATTGTAAAATTTCAAAAATGTGAAATCAATGGATACTTAGCCTATTAAATCAAAGTTTTGGGTTTTCAAGTCATCTATAGGATCTTGCATTTTCTTATACTCTTTCAAGTTTTAGAATTTGCGTTTTAAAGTTCCCTTGATAAACGACTTTCTAGGATCAATTATAGGAACTTGTGAAAAGTTCTTGTTCTTAACTCGTATGAATTAAGACTTTCGCGTTTTAAAGCTCCCTATATAAAAGCCTAGCAAAACTTAATTCAAATACGTTAAGGAAAAGCTAAGGTAAAAACCGAGTCGAGTCAAAAACTATTTTTATTTTCACCAACGGAAAGCCTACATTTGTGTCAAAAGCACTTATTTTCTTTATTAAAACTTAAAAATAACACTAAAAATTTAATTTTTTTATGAAAAATGAGAAAAAGATTACGTTTGGACATGACAAAAGCAATAGCAAGCGATTATATCGATTGACTCCCCATGCTAAAACCAAACATTATCCTTAATGTTTCTTAGCTCAAGAGTAACACCCCCTTGCTAAAATACGAAGAGTCTAATGCAAAATCCTAACATGGAAAGAGCACGCAAATCTATAAGCCGTTTATTAATTATGCCTCAAGATAAAACGTTAGTCGATAAAAATCAAAGGATAAAGAGTGTGCCCCTTTTTGGCATTCAAAGAATGGAAGATCAAGTGGACCGGCAAAAACCGAACACGAGAGTCTTCAATGATTAGGGTCATACCTAAGATTCACAACACAATAAAACACAAGCACGAGCTTGAAAGATCATGCCTTATTAGTGTTAGAAAATAAATAGAAGATAGAATGTATGGGACTCCCCCACAAGGCACCTCGTTATTGTTCACCGAGTCATGAGCTCGACTCGATCCCCGCATTCATTGGTCCTTAGGGAAAGTTTGAAGATCCAGGACAACCTCCGTAGGTATGTCCCCTCCAAAGTAATGTTTCACACGATGACCATTCACCTTAAAGTTAGGCCCGTCTTATTGAGCTAGCTCAATGGTGCCATAAGGGAAATCTTGTGCAATGGTGAATGGTCCGGACCAACGGGATTTAAGCTTGCCCGAGAAAATCTTAAGTCTAAAGTTGAATAAGAGGACTTGATCACCAACATTGAAAATGCGGTTTTTGATCTTAGAGTCATGAATCCTCTTAGTCTTCTCTTTATAGATCAAAGAATTTTCATAAGCTTGATCCCTTAATTCACTTAGTTCATTCAATTGAACCTTGCGATGATCACCCGCGGTCCTCAAATCAAAGTTACAATGCTTAAGAGCCCAATACGCCTTATGTTCGAGTTCAATTGGCAAGTGGCATGCTTTTCCGTAGACCAAACTAAATGGTGTGCAACCAATTGGCGTCTTGTGAGCCGTACAGAAAGCCCATAATGCATCGTCTAATTTATCCGACCATGAAGTGCGATTTTCTCCAATAGAACGCTCCAAAATCCTTTTAAGAGCTCGGTTTGAAACCTCCACTTGACCACTCGTTTGAGGGTGATAAGCCGTAGAAAGTCGACGAGTGACACCATATTTCTTTAAAACTTTTTCAAATTGTTCATTACAAAAATGGGTCCCAAGATCACTTATTATAGCCCGTGGAGTTCCAAACCTAGCGAAAAGTTGTTTCAAAAATTTCACCACAACTCGAGCATCATTCGTGGGCAAAGCCTTAGCTTCGACCCATTTAGACAAATAGTTCACGGCTACGAGAATATACTTATTTCCTTTCGAAGATGGAAATGGCCCCATAAAATCGATCCCCCACATGTCAAAGATTTCACAAACTTGGATAATGTTTTGAGGCATTTCATCCCTTTGTGAGTTCTTTCCTTGACGTTGACAAGCATCACAAGTCTTGATCAAGACTTGGGCATCACGATATATGGAAGGCCAAAAGAAGCCGGCATCAAAGACTTTCTTCGCGGTGGCGTTGGCACCATGATGTCCCCCGGTGGGTCCTTCATGACAAGATTTAAAGATATCTTGAGCTTCTTTGCCAAAAATGCACCTACGAATCACTTGATCCGCGCACATACGAAACAAATAGGGGTCGTCCCAAAAGTAATAGGATATATCCTTGAAAAACTTTCGTTTTTGTTGGGGCGACATACCCTTGATCACAAACTTCCCCGCATGGTAATTTGCGATGTCCGCAAACCATAGGGTACTATCATCACCACGAAAAGCAATCATACCAAGCGTCTCGAGAGGAAATGTTTCATTGATTTCCTTGTTCTCTCAATCGCTTTGGTGAGGATTCTCAAGTCGAGATAAATGATCGGCCGCGAGATTCTCAGCTCCTTTTTTGTCGAGAATTTTGACATTAAATTCTTGAAGGAGGAGAATCCACCGGAGCAACCTCGGCTTAGCATCTTGTTTATTAAGAAGATCTTTGATAGCCGAGTGGTCCGTATACAATATGGTTTGAGACAAGACGAGATATGGTCTAAACTTTTCAAAAGCATACACAACGGCAAGAAACTCCTTTTCTGTTGTAGTATACTTTGTTTGAGCATCTGTCATAGTCTTACTTGCATAGTGTATAGGCAAGAAGTGTTTTGATTTACGTTGCTCCAAAACCGCACCTACCGCGTAATCACTAGCATCACACATAATTTCAAAAGGTAGGTCCCAATCCAGAGAAACTAAGATTGGAGATTCGGTTAATTTCTTTTTAAGCATCTCAAAGGCTTGAATACACTCATCCGAAAAGATGAAAGGAGTCTCTTTTTCCAAAAGATGGGTCATAGGCCGAGCTATCTTAGAGAAGACTTGTATAAAACGTCGATAGAAGCCGGCATGGCCAAGAAAACTCCTAACTCCCTTAACGGTGGTGGGTGGAGGTAATTTGGCAATCACGTCGATTTTAGCCCTATCAACCTCAATACCGGCCTTAGAGATCTTATGTACTAACACAATTCCCTCTTTTCACATGAAGTGACATTTTTTATAATTAAGCACAAGATTCGTTTCCTCACAACGTTGCAACATTCTTTCTAAGTTAGAGAGACATGAAGTGAAAGAATACCGAAAACCGATATGTCATCCATGAAAACTTCCATGGTTTTCTCGATCATATCATGGAAAATGGCCATCATACACCTTTGGAACGTCCCCGGAGCATTGCATAGTCCAAAAGGCATGCGACGATAAGCAAATGTTCCATAAGGACAAGTGAATGTGGTCTTTTCTTGATCACAAGGGTCAATGGGGATTTGGAAATAGCCAGAAAATCCATCCAAAAGCAATAGAATTCATTTCCCGCTAGTCTCTCTAACATTTGATCCATAAAAGGTAATGGAAAATGATCCTTCCTAGTGGCATCATTAAGCTTCCTATAGTCAATACAAACACGCCAACCGGTCACAAGTCTAGTAGGAATCAATTCATTATCCTCATTAGTAACATCCGTCATTCCTCCTTTCTTTGGAACACAATGCACGGGGCTAACCCATGGACTATCCGAGATAGGGTAGATCATTCCGGCGTCTAGAAGTTTAGTGACTTTCTTTTTTATCACCTCATGAATCTTTGGATTGACCCTTCTTTGATTTTGGATAGCGGGTTTATAAGCATCCTCCATTAGAATTTAATGAGTACAAAATTTTGGATCTATACCCTTAATGTCAGAGATTTTCCATGCAATTGCCCGTTTATGTTTCTTAAGCACTTTAATAAGTTCATCATTTTCATTTTCCTTTAATCCCTTAGCAATAATCACCGATAACTTATCCGTTCCTTCAAGAAAAGCATACTCCAAATGAGTGGGAAGTTCCTTAAGTTCTAATTCGGGTGCTTCTTCAATAGATGTTTTCACTTTAGTCTCATTAACACTCACAACTTTTAATTCTATAGGTGGTGATTCAAAAGGATCCATATTCAACAACTTTTCAATTAACGCAATATCTCTCTAGGGATCAAAATTCTCACTATCAAACTCACTAGGATCGAATGGTTTGCTAAGATAATCATCAATTTCCTTATCGATTTTTGAATGACCATTATTCTCAAGCTCTTCAAGAATGAAGTCCCCTCCCTCAAATGGAGTGAGTGGAGGTTTAGCCAAAGCGATAATAGGATTCAATGAAGTGGGATTGCCACTTTTGGAAGTATCCGAAAAACCAAGCATATCTTGCGAAGCCTCTCCACTAGCAACATCAATCACATCGATTTTATTGATTGATTCCTCGTCGTCCTCGGAAGAAGGCTTCGAGATATTACCAACATTAAGAGTGATACTTTCATCATCAAAACGTAAAGTCAATTTCCCTTCTTTCATGTCAACTAAAGAACTAGCCGTATTTAAAAGCGGTCTTCCCAAAATAAGAGACACACGAGAATTTTTCGGATAACCACAAATCACAAAATCCGCTAGGAAGATGAGCTTTCCTACTTTGACTAATACGTCTTCGGCTATACCTTTTGGAAAGGCGGTCGATCGATCCGCTAGCTCGATAGTCATATTAGTAGGTGTAAGCTCGGGAAGTGATAACCTTTTCCACACGGAAAGAGGCATCAAATTAATGCTAGCGCCAAGATAGCTAATGCTAAGCATTCTTTCATATTAGGGAAATCACATGGTATCAAAAATTTACCGGGGTCTCCAAGCTTTTTGGGAAACTTTTTTGAGAGAACCGCGGAACAACTTTCATTTAAGGACGTAGACACTTCAACCAATTTCTCCTTATCGTTCATCAACCTTTTGATTGTTGAAGCAAACTTAGGCATGCTAAGCAATGCATCCGCGAAACTAAGATTAATATACATTTTTTTAAACACGTCAAGAAACGTAGAAACTTGAGCATTGGTCTTTTCGCGGAGCTTCTCTTTGGTAAGTCTCGAAGGGTAGGGTAGTGTGGGTTTAGTCTTCGGAAGCTCGGGTTCCGGAATAGGCAATTGGTCAACCTTTGGTGGAATAGGAATTTCCTTTTCTTTAACCACCTCGGGTTCTTGCTCCACTTCCCTTACCGGAGAGGTACTCACATGTGGAAGCAAAGGTCCGTCTAAAGCCTTCCCACTACGTGTGGTTATAGCTTTCATCTCACCCTTCGGGTTTGGAATGGTGTTACTAGGTAAGCAACCCGAAGAAGAGGAGGGTTTGGTCATAAAAGATTCAAACATCGAAAGCAATTTATTTTGACCTTGTTCCATACTTTGTTGCATACGATTTTGACTTTGCTCAAACATTTGCTCAAATCTTTGTTCAATTCTTTGTTGGTTAAGCTCAATCTTATTATTTTACCCTTTAATCGTATTTTGAAACTCATTTTTCAAAGTTGCCATTTGTCCTTGCATATTATTTTGAAAAGCCTTCAAATTTGCCTCATTCGTTTTAATGTAGCTTGACAAATCATTTTGGTTATTGTAAAAACCTTGATTGTTTTGATTAGCATTAAACCCATTTCCTTGATTATAATTCCCTTGGTTACCACGGTTAAAATTATTCCCATTGTTTCCATTGTTGTACCTATTTTGAACCGGTGGAAAACCCGGTGGAGCAACATGATTTTGACGAGGAACTTGACCGTTGGAGCCATAAGTTCCCGTCGTGGCAAAAGCATTAGCTTGATCAAACCCCGTGGTAAAACAAGCATAATTAGGATGTGCTCCACCACATGATACACAAAAACTCTCAACCATATTAATTGATCCATGAGGATTCTTCCTAAGCTCATTCAAAAGCGTGTCAATCTTAGAGTCCAATCTAGAAATCTCGGTATTAGACGAATTCACATTGGAAGCACTCGGTGTGTTTCGTGAATATTGCACTCTAGATTTATTCTCAATTATATCCCACGCGTCTCTCGGAGTTTTTCTTAAAAGATTACCACCCGCGGCGGAATTTAAAGAATCTTGTTCAATCATTTAAGCCCATTATAAAAAGTATTTATTTGATGCAATTCCGAGAAACCGTGGTGTGGACATTGTCTTAACATATCTTTAAACCTTTCCCAAGCAACCCCAAACGATTCATGCACTTTTTGTTCAAATCTAGTGATCTCGTTCTTAAAGTGTGTTGTCTTAGATGGTGGAAAGAAATAATTCATGAACTTAGATACTAAATCATCCCATGTTAAGATCGAACCCGGTGGTTCTTTCTCATACCAAATCTTAGCATTACCCTCGAGCGAGTACGGAAAAAGCATGAGCTTAATCGCGTCATTCGGCACATCTCTAAACTTGAGAGTCGAGGTAATTCGAAGAAAATTCCGTATGTGAGAATGCGGGCTATCGGTCTTATTGCCATGAAATTGGTCGGCGCGAATGAGCGATAAAAGACCCGTCTTAATCTCAAAATGATCCGCCAAAATAGCCAGTACAACGATTGCTTCCCCATACCCTTCGGTGGGTGCACGGAGCAATTCCTCCATTGTTCTGTTATCGGCCCTCTCTACAACAATAGGTGGAAGCTCGGGTTCCACTATTCGTTGTTGACGATTTCTATTTCTACGAGGAATATTTTCAAGCCTATTAAAATCAATCACAAATCGAGAAGAACGTAATTGCATACACTACAAAGACGAGAATTTAGAGGATTTAAGAAAAGAAATTAGACAAGAAGAAGATTATTTTTGGTATTTTATTTGGTATTGCTCAATAAAAAATGATCGATAAAAAACAAGGGATAAGGATAACTACTATGGAAGTAAATTACCCTCGGTCGACTTTGAAACGATAGGTGAAAACCTAAACGTCTCGAGGTTCAATAAGTAAACTACAAAAATAAAATTTAATACTACTTGAGTCGGCAAACCAATAATAGGTCGTCCCTCTCAATATACGCACAAGCAAGCGGAGAAACGAGGTGGCACAAATCACTTAAAAACCTTTTTCCTTAGACGACCTTTTATAGCACGTCGCCTTATACCCACCTTATAGTTTGTATAAATCGAGCTCAAACTTCTTATTAGTATTTATCTATTTTGCCTTTTATTTTTGTTTTGGATTCGACTACAATAGCTAGGTGATGAAATCCCAACTAAAGTCTTATTTGAAAAGTATGTAAATTTATTGTTCTACGTAATACAATATATTAATCACAAAAAACGAGAAAAACGATACATACTATATTATAGAAAAATAACAAAACTTTCCGAGGACGGAAAGGGTCTTCAAATCAACGATCAACAAATCTCAACGAAAGCGAATCGTACACAAGATCCCCGGCTGCGGCGCCAAAATTTTTGATGTGATCGTGATAGTATAGTGATAATTAGATACGTTATAGGGTAAATTAGTAAATTACCTTTAGGGAAAAGTAATAAACTAAAATTACCAAAGACGAATTCAATTAAACACGTGATGAACCAAGTTCGTTGTACACGAAGATCTTATGAATTTGAGACGTTTTTGTTTTGAATTGGACAATCGATTTGAATTGATTTTCGGTTTTTAAACTAAAAATTAAATCTACCAATTTAAAACTTATTTTAATCCTAAAGTGCATGAATCGTAAACCCCCAACTTATTTAATCTAAACACAATTATTAAAATCTATATAAAATTTAAACTATTTAAAAATTAACAATCTATTTAAAAATCAATTATAAATTTAATCTAATCAATTAAAATAATTTTATACTATTTAAAAAAAAATCTATTTAAACTATTTTACTTATACAAATTTAATTAAATCTAATTCTATTTTAAACTAATTGAACTTTTAAAATTAATAAAAACATTTTAATTCTATTTTGAAACTATTGATTATTTTAAAAACTCAAAATTACTTTAATTAAAAAAAACTTTTATTTAAAACGGACATTTAATTAAAACAATTCTTATATCAAAATCTGCCAGAACAAATTACTATATTAATTTAGTAACAGAAAGTAAACACAAAAGAACGTTTAGCTCAGTTGGTAAAAGCGTGAGGCCCATGACCAGGAGGTCATGGGTTCGAGTCCTGATGGGGACAATAATTTGTGATTATATTTTTGGACAACGAAAAATAAAAAGGATCACAGGAATGATCAAATTGTAAAGCTTATTTTATGTAAACTGATAGGAATCAGCCTTTGAGTTTATCAGATCAATAGAATCTGATAACTGATAGCTATATAAACTCAGCAAATCTAAATGGAATAAACCAAAATGCACAAACTAGCTAACAATTCCAACGTTCAAGTGAAATAAATCAGAATCAGAATAAGATATAACAATCTAAATTACAACTCAGTAAGCATTTTACATCAGCAAATCGACAAGTACAGTTTAATAAACTACAAAGCAGTAAGCAGCAGGGTTCGGATGCACAGTAATATCCATCAAACTCTACGAACATCCTCACAACATTCAGATTACGCAGCAATATACACCACCAGATTCACAACTTAATGAAATTTCGGCATCAAATTAAACAACTAACATGAGTAGTCATATCAATTTTAGCAGCAAAAAGTATTTCAGAAAGTATGAACAACTCCAACTCTTGAGTTTACCGAATTCTTCTAACTAAATAAGCAGACTCGTCAACGAGATTAAATCAATAGCATTCAGAATGACCATCAAGACCCAAAAATGACTGATATGACAGCAGCAAATCATATCTATAAGTCACACGTGAAATTTAACCTATAGATCTCTAAACTCAAAGAAAACTCAGAATATATCAACAACTAGCTTAACCCAAACAGTCACAAGCCATAAGAACGCTGATCTTAAACAAATTAAAAATACCTTCAGTCAACCAGTAGCAAGTTACAATGGACCCAATTATCTTAACAGATTCAATTAATCATTAGAACTAAATAATCCAGCAGATACAATCACATAAACAAGCAGATAATTCTACTTAATCTAACTCAGCTTAAACAAATTCATAACTAAAAAAACATGAAAATAACTAAAAGGATCTAAAACCTATTGAAGAAAGCCATTGAGAAGTGACACAACGCTGAGCTGGCCTGAATAACTCGCTGCTCAAACCGTAACACCATCAGCCAACAAAACATCACTAATAATCTCGAACCATCACTATTGTTTATATTTAACCAGTGGGGTAAAATAATCTTTTTCCCAATCTCATTCCAATATTTATAAAAGCTATTAACATCAGATTATATAAACATTTACTTATATAATTTTTTAGCTTAGAGATTAAACTTGCAAATATTTTAAATAAAAATAAAAAGACACAAGATCAATATTATCAAACTGAAACTTTTATTCAATTTATTCGAAACATTACAATTTTAATAAAAAGCTAAATACAATTCATTAATCTAAAACTAACATTATAACAGTAAGAAAAAGAAAGAGATACTTTTACATGGAAAAGATGAGGGTTTTTATAGGCGAACACAGAGGGGTGGGTTGGAGGTTGTTGGTGATGAGACGAAATCTAGACCCTTGATGTAGCATCTTCACTTTCTCTTTCATCATTGTTTTGATCCAAAGGCTGAGATATGCCTCTTTTCACACGGATTGCCAGCTTGGCACGCATCTGTGCTTCTTGTGCTAGTTGGAGGCTGACTTGGCTCTCTCTTATTGGTGAGTGATGATGGATGAGGTGTTTCAGCCAGTTGATTGTTGCCACGTAACCATGCTCATTCCATCTTCTGGCTTCCGAAAACTTAGGCGATTATTTACTCCACTTGTGTGAATCACACGAGTACATCAAAACCCCCAAGTTAATTTTATCTTTTGGGTATTTTATGAATAGTGATTAGGGTTAGGGAAGGGTAAAAGTTACTGGTTTTATTTTGTGAAGGAAGGAGATGCATAGAGGATATCGAAAAATGGATATTTAATTGTGTGTGAGTGAAAAGTTGTGAGATGTGACAAATGTGTGAGTGTGAAGTTAATATGTTTGACTGAATAAACTTCACAATTCGTTTGTCAACTAAACCCTAAGGCCCATAACTTAAATTCGTTTCATTCACTTTGGGCTTCACTTGGGCTTATAAAACTTCATCCGTCTTATATTAGCAATTGGGCTCTATTTGGGCCTTGTCCAAAAGTAATTCAATTTCTATCCAATATTGGGCTTTTAAGCCTAAATGCTCCAATGTGGGACCCACTAGGCCCAAATCCTTCTTGAACTTAAATCCGTGAATAAAATCGACTTGTATTTGGCTTCCTCGATCTTTTCATCAAACTTGTGTCGGTTTTGCCGGTTTTCGCGATCTTGGTACCTACACACATCAAACAACAAAACAAGCATATACGAGGCGATATTTTAACATTTTATGCACATATTCATCGTTTATAGATACAATTGATATGAGTAAAATCACTCATATCACACATGCATACATAAGCATCAAATCAACAACCTTAAGCATAAACAACAAGATTTGGAGCACAAGAACAACACATACACAAGCAGAATTAAATATCTCACAAAATCTTCTTTTTTGACAGATTTTTAGGATTAGAGTTCAAACCTCATGGATGTACATCCACACCTACGTATGTTTGAGCTGATGTGCCTAGCAAAACAAGGCACAAGCCTCCAATATCAGGCTGCTAAGAATCAACAAGGTTAGCACAATTATCAAAACAGAAAAATAAAAAATGAAAAGTCTGATTAATGCAAACTTGTTCCCACACCTTGAATATCGCCAAACTACAAGCTTACAACACCTTGATAAGCTCCTTATCAGGATGTATAGACCACTTATAATCCAAAGATTTCTAGGGTTTGATTCAAGGATTTAGCAAAATATCAGATTTTTGAACTTTGAGCAATTTCTTGCACAAAGTTTGAAAACACGTTTTAGGAGTCAAGAAACACAAACATATAACAATAATTAGCAAATAATAAGATTGGTACTTGGATTTTCTTCAAACATTCAAACACTTTTCATTCAACATGAAAAAGGATTTACAGAATTTTGAACAAAGGAAAAACCAAGAGCAAGCCTCAATGTATGAGGTCTTATGCCTTTAATAGGCTACAATAACTATCTAGAAAACATAAAAACGTAAACCCTAATGATGTAGAAGTCCCAATTTGCCCTTGAGGATTTTGAATTTTTGCTTGAACATGTGAACTTCTTGGCAGTTTGTGAAGCTGTAAAGTGTGAAGGAATTTGATCAATGGATCAAAATAAGCTTAAGTTTCAAGCAAGGATCTTGGACGTTGGATGGCTGGCAGGGTTTTGGCATCTTCCCAAAGGTGGTATAGCAGGGTGATACATGTGAGCACACGAGTGACGTGGCAAGGGTTTTAAAGGTTGGGTTATGAATAAGACCACCCTAATTGTGATTCTTGATAATATGGTGGTCTAATTTCAAGCCATTAAGGAAAACCCAATTTTGTTCATACGTTAAACAATGCAAGGTTTGATCTGATTTAGGATTTAAAAGTGGTGTTAGGCGCCTTTTATTAAACTAATCAGAGATTAGTTAATATTGTTGTGAGTGGAAGGCTGAGGTGGAGGAAGGGTGGATTTTGATTGGTTGTGGGAGGTGAGTGGGGCACGTGGCAAGCTTCCACTGGTTAAGGTATCTTTTGTGTCGTCCATATTTAGCCCCTCTTTTCTTCTTTCTTTGTCATTTGAAGTTTAAACAAGCCAAAACCGGATTCCTTTGTATTAGAAGTTTTCTTTTTCATACTTTTGCCCCAAATACTTTTCCAAAGTATTTTCAGGGGTATTTCTTGCCATTTGATGATTCTTGAAGGGCTGTTTTGGCATTTTCTTCAAAGATTATGGTCTTGACTTGTATTGTTGACTTCTTGGATGACTAATATTGACAAGTCTTTATTTTTGAGGGACCATTCTTTCCAATTCTTCAAAGTGGAGGGCCCTTTTTGTAAATTTGACAAACTATAAGGACCAAACTTGTAATTATGAATATACAAGGGTTTAAAAGGCCAATTCTTCAATATTAGAGGACCCTTCTTGCATAATATTCAATTCTTCAAGGGTTTTTATTGGAAAATCTTCATTAGGGCTTGGTTCTTTGTGCGACTTCGTTTCCCGTGTTCGTTTTTGCTTGTTCTTTATGATCTTTTGTCATTTTCTCAATATTTGTACCTAGAATACACAAGTAACAAACACAGGCATATATTTGGCATTTTTATGATATTTAATGCATTTTAAGCCCGTTTTGGACGATGAGACTATGTATAAAAGCAGTCTCATCATTGACATTTTAGCATGTATTCTCAGGTGTATAGGTTTAAGAGCAGTTGGAGCATGTAGCCGCGTAGGAATAAAGTAAAGGAAAAAGAAACAGTTACCATTTGATAACTTTGACAAACTTTTCTATTTTTATTAAAGTTTGTAATAAATTGTTGACCCCTCTTTTTATTGAAACTCTGATTTTAATTTATCGAGTATATTAACATTTCAAACGTCTCTTTTGAGGTCGTTTCTATGACTGTGTGTGGTATGCTATAAAGTAACACCCAAAGTTGAGTTTCCACTACCTTGTGAATTTGGGGGTGCTACAGACTGGTATCAGATCACTTGTTATAGAGAAGTGGGTCGTTTACAAAACCTGGACTATGCTCTTTCGTAAAATTGTTTGGTTGCCTTACGAAGTATCCGCGCGCTCATCCCTCCTAGAAACCAATTCTTGGTTGTGATAATGTGATCCTATGTGTATGTATGAATGATTGTATATATTTGTATATATATACTATTGTATTTAAACGCATTGCGCGTAAAGCAATGGTCCTTGCGTGATTATCGTATATTTTATAGTGCGGTTTTGTATAGAATTTGGCCTCACCGCCAATCACCGATCTCAATAATTAATTTATTATCCGAATACGGTATGGAACTCGTTTGATACATTGGGTATGTATATATTGTTTCGTAATCTATCACATATCGATAAATTTAAGCTCGATTGTTGTTATCGCATCTTGATTTGCCATTTTAGGACATCCCCTTTTTAAACATAATTGATTAATGTGATATTCATACCTCCGTTAGTCCTTATGATTTTGAAGAATCATTTCTCCGAAGAGACCTCTTCTACGTAATGTAACGTTTAATTTGATTGTGTATGATTACGTTTTATTGGCGAAAAGGAAGATGCCAATGTTGGAAATAAAATTATATATACCCAGATCAACTATATATAATTTGGGTACAAGAAAGATATGCTCATAGTAGTCATTAGTTGAGCAACTTAATACTTTGTATTTAAATGGAATGAGACATATAAATATAGAGATTTTAAATCGCCCAACTATGTGTCGTTTAAATTTCTCTTATTGAAATGGATTAGGACATTTGAATAAGAAAGTTTTAAACCACTGGACCTTAGATTGTTTATGGTTTCTTTATTCAGATGGAAAGAGACGTTTGAATACAGAAATCATGAAGTAAGTTTGTTGACACCCTGTACTTGCTATGATATGTAATTTGGTTATGATATCGTGTTTGTGACGGTATTACCTGAGTAGGATGATTTATAATCGTCTTGTTGAAATAAATTGGGAATCCTTTTTATTTGAACTAGAAAGTTATAAATTCCCGGACCATAGATCTATAATTCATGTTTACATGGATTGGGACGCCTTTTGATGTAAACAAAGAATTATAAAGGAGTGGGGTCAAGCGTGCCCGACTTGGTTTGTAATTATTTTGTATATGGACGCATTTCCTTTAACGTGTGTTTTGTTGTTGCGAATTGTTCATTACCGTCATCATTGCGGTTATTATTGTTGGAAACTCACTTTATGTGACGACATTTAAGAATTCCCGTTAGTTATCATAGTCACGCACATTTAGACTAGACTAGGCTCTTTGTAAAGTGCGTGACTATATATACCCCTCCTTAGCTTCCAAGGAGGGGTGTTGATTGTTATTTTATTCATTTGGGAATACACACATTTTACTCTCAACCTCTCTTTCTCTCTCTCTCTAAGCCATCAATGGCTTCCACCACCACTTACCACCACATTAGACCACCGGATCCACATTAGACCACCGGATCCGAAATGCTAAATCGGATCCGGTGGTCTAATGTGGTGGTAAGTGGTGGTGGAAGCCATTGATGGCTTAGAGAGAGAGAAAGAGAGGTTGAGAGTAAAATGTGTGTATTCCCAAATGAATAAAATAACAATCAACACCCCTCCTTGGAAGCTAAGGAGGGGTATATATAGTCACGCACTTTACAAAGAGCCTAGTCTAGTCTAAATGTGCGTGACTATGATAACTAACGGGAATTCTTAAATGTCGTCACATAAAGTGAGTTTCCAACAATCTTCCCCCATGGGACGACGTGTAGAATTCCTTACAATATTCTACCTATCAAGTACAAAATAATTAAGAACAAGAGCTTTTATGAAGCATCCAATGCTGATGAAGTCTTCTGAGGCATTCGTCTTCAAAACGACTCATCTTTAAAGTGACTTGTAGTAGAAATACTGTAACAGCACGAGCTAAGTAACCCATACACTTCTGGTTAAGGAGAAGCTTCTGAATTAGCTTCCCCCCTAATTCATGCCACGTAAACTTGATGTAGAAGCATTTTAAATAGCTTCCCCCCAAGTAGATCAACAACTTTTCATCTCACGCTTGAATAATTCTTCTGAATTTTTCTTCCCCCTGAGAGTTCAAGTTATGCATACCAGAAAGAATCAAGACACTTCTTCCCCCACATAGTTGAAGAAGGTAAATCAATCCCAATTATGAAGCTCAAATACTGAAGTGGACACTTTATCCCATTCATGAAGTTGACATCGTAACACCAGAGTCAATTAAGTCCCGGAAATGCACACGTCTTCTTCCGGAGATGCACCAGAGTCAATTAAGTCCCGTGAATGCATATAGGATAATGATGATGTTTAATTGCAACAATCAAACAATTAAACCTCGAATCAGTAGTGTACCGTTTGGAGATTGATAACGACACGAGTTAAAACACTGATTTTCTCTGCGGCTATGACAAATGTCATCCCGGAATATCTTCAAATCAAAAGAAGGTATGAAGTTCATCACGTGTACTCGTTGTGCGTTGAATGTGTCTTCTTCTTCCCCCTTGATGGTTTCGAAATTCGGAACCATCAATCAATTGTACGCACATGAACCTGAAATCTCGTGAGAATAATAAATAAGCTGAATTATATATTTGGTGAGAATCAGCTGTTGATCGAAAATCTCTTCTCATAAACTCTCCATGGCCACCTTTACCATACCACATGAAAGCAATTTGAAGTGACCACTGAAAGAATGAACCGGATACATCAAACGTGAAGCTGAATAAAAATCCTTCGATCTTGTGACTTAAGCTTGCACTATTGTTGAATGAAGAACGGTGGAGAAATCTCTAAGTACTCAATGCATCACTTAAGAAGTCTATAAGCACAACACCTCTTGAAATTATCCACGTCGACTAAGCGCGTGACACTAAGTACAACAATGTAACCCCTTTAAGTGATAGTTATCCGAGTCATCAACCATCCACCCCGAACCCGGAAACCAGATAACCAAGTCTTCATTCTAGGATTAAGTACGAGCAAGTTATCTAGTAAAAGATAAAATAAATACACGCCTTCGAAAAATCCGTCTTCAACGTCACGTAATTAATACCCGATCAAACAAAATCTGTAGCCACTAAAAAATCGCCCATTCTTTCTTGGTCTCGTTAAAATAAATTCTTGTCACATTAGTCACGTCAATTTTGTCGCGTCATATTTCTCGTCAGCCCATCAGTGTCAAGAAAGAACGAAAGAACCACAAATGCGACAAAAAAAAAACTACAAATTCAAAAAAAGGAATTTGCTTGTTTGAGCATCTATTCTCCTTAACAATGTCTCGACACTTTTTGTCCCGACGGAGTCCCGAAAAAAAATTAAACATTAAATTCATTTAAATGATAAAATTTTAAAATTAAAAAAATTATCATTAGAACTTAATGATACTAATTCTTTTCGTCCCATGGCAAATACTCAAAGTCCGGCCCACATTTTCATGGCATTGTTTCATGGCCCATTGACCATTGCAATACGAGTACTTGTGTTGTAAAGCAAAAATCCCAACCTTTTTCATTTACCGAGCCCATAAAAACTTTCGGATATAATGGCCCATATGTAGTGTATCCAAAAATCAGTAAACCTAATTTAAGGATATATATAGCACCGTATACCCTAATTAGCTCAAATGCTAAACCTAATCTCACTAACTTAGTAAGATCCGCCCCCTTATCTCTCTCACCTAACTACATCCACACCTCGTTTCCTCCGTCCCCCAAAATCTCTCAAATCTCAAACCTTAAATCACAACACTAATCTCATCTCATCTCATCATTCTCACAATGATAATATATTCAGTACAAGAACCCATCTACCATCTATAAATCCCAACGGCTGTAATCAAAAAACGAATATATG
This sequence comes from Glebionis coronaria, assembly GCA_025667525.1. Lineage (NCBI taxonomy): Eukaryota > Viridiplantae > Streptophyta > Magnoliopsida > Asterales > Asteraceae > Glebionis > Glebionis coronaria. The sequence goes on from CM046879.1 coordinate 324,486,776, forward strand.
AACCAGCTTCTAGATCCTCAAGAGGGTCTCGGGTAAGGTTTGATTTCGTTTTATGAGTCGAGTCCCAATCGAAATAAATTAATTGATTATAACATGAATGTTATAAATCATAATTTGGTTTCGTATAGTAAAATTTCGGATGTACCCAATATATATCTATGAAGATTGATTGATTCGTGTGGATCATTAAATATCTTTGGTTTGCATGTTGATACACGAATGAGATCTGAAATCTTTTATGATTTTGAATTTGATTGAGTCTAGATGGGGATTAAGTGACGAAGGGAATTAGGATTAGTTTTGGAGATTGAGGTGATAAAAGGTTGGAGGTGAGTCTGACTCAGTGAGTTTGACTGAGTCAACTCGGTAATGACCGAGTTGACTCGGTTGGGATGGGTCGGTTTGGTCACAAATTTGGTCCTGGTTCATGTTGTCAATCCTTTCTATCGCAATGTACATTTTAAAAAAATGCATCGCAATATTTCTAAATTTCAGTCCATCGAAATGTTTTCTGTTTTCCATCGCAATAAAAATTTCCATCGCAATGTAGAGAAAAAATCGGCAGCATGACGTCATGTGTTATGCCATTGCGACAGGTCAGCCACCCATCGCAATGTGACTCATCGGAATGAGTCCCATCGCAATGGGTATGGCGAACCCATCGGAATGTGTGAAAAACACCCCATCGCAATAATGCGATTGTACCATGAAGAGAAATCCAAAAGTGGTCCTTGTTCCGTTTTTTCAGGGAGCTTGTTTCTGGGCAGATTTTCTGGCAAATCTGAGTTTATCACCATCATTTTCATAAAAATTACCAGAAAAAAATCCAGACAAATGCTTCTTTTGACCAATGAAACCGACTTTGACCATATACGCATTCCACTAAAAAGTGAAACCGTGGAAAGATGGAGACGGTTATGAACAACTTTGACCAGTGAAAATATAAGAAATAGACCAGACAAAAGTGATATTAAATGCTAAAACAATGTAACCATGATATAATGAAGCCAAGAAAAAACATGTGACAGATTGGATATTTTGGACAAAAATTTGAGACGTGACAAAAATTTGTGATATGAGACAGAAAAAATATAAAACGAGACACAAGAAATTATTAGACCACCAAAATCGAGTATATAAACACGATCCAAGGATGGAACCGTGGCTCTGATACCAAATATAGAAATACTAAATCGGATCCGGTGGTCTAATGTGGTGGTAAGTGGTGGTGGAAGCCATTGATGGCTTAGAGAGAGAGAAAGAGAGGTTGAGAGTAAAATGTGTGTATTCCCAAATGAATAAAATAACAATCAACACCCCTCCTTGGAAGCTAAGGAGGGGTATATATAGTCACGCACTTTACAAAGAGCCTAGTCTAGTCTAAATGTGCGTGACTATGATAACTAACGGGAATTCTTAAATGTCGTCACATAAAGTGAGTTTCCAACAATTATTGTTTATCATCTATGTACGAGTAACCCAATAGTATTCTATCGAGTTTTGATTTATCTTTATGGACCATTTCTAATATGTCCCGACTATCGCAAGCTTTATATGCTAATTGTGAAGAACCATTGCCCGTTCCGAGAATAGACGACTTGTCTTATCGACACCAGGATTTAAGTGTGTATCTGTGGTTTGACCGACGATTAGGTCATCAACGACAATTCATCGTGAATGTAAAGATTTTGAAATTTTACTGGTTACTATTGAAGGACCATCGAAGAATTTTTCAGGATGACAACACCCTGTAATATCTTTTGGGTATGAATCCGTTTGTGAGCACCCTGTAATATCATTTGGGTGTGGATCCGTGTGTGAGCACCCTCCAATGAAAATAAGAGAAAAATATTTTTGGATATACATCCATGGCTATCAGGCCCGTGAACATCCTTTAACTTGAAAATTTTCCTTTGACTGGACTTATCCGAAAATCGTGTCAAATATTCTTATTCATCATAGCTTGTCTATTTAGCAAGCATGATTTAACTTGATTGAAACTATTAACATGGCATTGCTTGGCTATTTTGCAATCATGTCGTAATGTAATTATATGTGCTTAGTGATAGCTTTGTGTTCTTTTTGGATCGTCGTTATTTTGATAAAGTAATGTATACTCCAAATGATTTTCACGTGTCAATGAGTTCGCTTTCGACAAGATAAGTTTACATGTTCGAGATCATACAAATGGGTGATATCATTTCAAATGATTTTGTAACAGTTTCGATGGATTTATATGTGATTCATGCAATTTTCTTTAATAACCTAATTGTTTTTATGATACCCGTGGACGATATGTGTTTTGATTTGATCGATGTGATCAACGATTTTTTAAATTGATTGTCGCATTGGAAGTTTCCCAAATGCGCCCAATTCTTTCGACTCGTCACTATATCATTTGGACTTTTTCAAACTTATATTGACCGCCGCAAGTTGATAAGCTAGTAGTAATGTACCTTGAATCACTTCCAAAAAATTAACGACTTGTTAATTTTTCGCTTCCAATGGTTTCTCCTTTGAGTTATATATTCATCTTTCCTTATAAGGATTAAAGGTACATTCAAACCGTTCATTTGTGCTCGTTACGAATAATCGTTGCTCTGACTTTTCTTATACGACCTTCGTTAGAAACCTTAGATATGACTTGTCTATTTCTCACTACTTCTCCATTAAATCGAAGATTATTGAGACGAATTAAGCGCCAGGACGTCGTTTCTTAAAGGGGTAGCTAATGTAGTAAACTGAACTTTAAAATCAATATTTAAACTGAGTTCTAATAGTATTTCTAATATTCGGATCAATATTTATTAATTTACTTTTATTTGTCATGTTCGTTCTACGAATAATATTGATTTCTCGGTTAACCGGCAAGGTTAAGGCTTTAACGTATCCGATACGTGTCATTTATTATTTATTTGCAAGCTTACGTCCGTCATCGATCGTAAATATCCTCGTCATGACATAAAAATATTTATTGTTTATATTAATGATTTTAAGAGAATACATGTTTATGAATAAACATGCGATGTTTGACTATATGCTTTGGAACAAAAACAAGTTGTTGTAAATGAATGTAAGATGTTTGATTAAAAGCTTTTGAAAGATGAACACGAGTGTTGATTGTATTGATTGTGAACCGCTATTGCTAAGTGTTGTATAGCCAAAATTTGGAAAGTCCCTAAAACCCATGAACCGTCAACTACCTGTAATGGGTAGGCACTGGTACAGAAAAATGGATACATTAGGGATGGCCCCCACCTGGGCAGGTCGCACTTGTGAGTTGGAGGCTCAGTTAGGTGTGTTGTATGAGAAGTAAGGGGGTATTAGGCAAGATACCTGACTAGGGCATTATTTATACTTAAGGCTTCGGTGTCATGGCTTAGTAGAATAGCGCGGACTTTGGATATTGTAAGTGTTACAATATTGACAGTGGATGAGATTCTTATGTTCAAAAGCTTTATGGTTTATTTAATAACCAATTATTGTTTATTAAAAACCTATGAATTCACTCAACCATTGTGTTGACATTTTAGCATGTATTCTTAGGTGTATAGGTTTAAGAGCAGCTGGAGCATGGAGTCGTGTAGGAATAAAGTAAAGGCACAAGAAACAATTACCATTTGATAACTTTGACAAACTTTTCTATATTTATTAAAGTTTGTAATAAATTTTTGGGACCTCTTTTTATTTAAATTCTGATTTTAAATTATCGAATGGATTAACTTTTTAAACGTCTCTTTTGAGGTTGTTTTCTATGACTGTGTGTGATATGCTATGAAGTAACACCCAAACTTGAGTTTTCGCTGCCTTGTGAATTTGGGGGGTGCTAGAGATTGGTATCAGAGCACTTGTTATAGAGAACTGGGTCGTTTACAAAACCTGGACAATAACAGCTCTTTCGTAAAATTCTTTGGTTGCCTTACAAAGTATCCCCGCGCTCATGCCTCCTTGAAACCAATTCTTGGTTGTGATAGTGTGATCCTACGTGTATGTAGGAATGATTTTCTATATTTGTATATATATACTATGGTATTTAAACGCATTGCGCGTGAAGCAATGATCCTTACGTGATTATCGTATATTTTATAATGCGGTTTTGTATAGAATTTGGCCTCACCACCAATCACCGATCTTGATAATTAATTTATTATCCGAATACGAGTATGGAAATCGTTTGATACATTGGGTACGTATATATTGTTTCGTAATGTATCGCATATCGACAAATTTAAGCTCGATTGTTGTTATCGCATCTTGATGTGCCATTTTAGGACATCCCCTTTTTAAACATAATTGATTAATGTGATATTCATACTTCCGTCAGTCCTTATGATTTTGAAGAATCATTTCTCCGAGGTGACATCTTCTACATAATGTAACGTTTAATTTGATTGTGTATGATTACGTTTTATTTGCGAAAAGGAGGATGCCAATGTTGGACCTAAAATTATATATACCCAAATCAACTATATGTAATTTTGGTCCAAGAACGATATGCTCATAGTAGTCATTAGTTGAGCAACTTAATACTTTGTATTTAAATATAGAGATTTTAAATCGCCCAACTATGTGTGGTTTAAGTTTCTCTTATTGAAATAGATTAGGACATTTGAATAAGAAAGTTTTAAACCACTGGACCTTAGATTGTTTATGGTTTCTTTGTTCAGATGGAATGGGACGTTTGAATAAAGAAATCATGAAGTAAGTTTGTTGACACCCTGTACTTGCTATGATATGTAATTTGCTAATGATATCGTGTTTTGTGACGGTATTACCTGAGTAGGATGATTTATAATCGTCTTGTTGAAATAAATTGGGATGCCTTTTTATTTGAAAAAGAAAGTTATAAATTCCCGGACCATAAATTTACAATTCTTGTTTACATGGATTGGGACGCCTTTTGATGTAAACAAAGAATGATAAAGGAGTGCTCTCAAGCGTGCCCGACTTGGTTTGTAATTATTTTGTATATGGACGTATTTCCTTTAACGTGTGTTTCGTTGTTACGAATTGTTCATTACCGTCGTCATTGCGGTTATTATTGATTATCATCTATGTACGAGTAACCCGTTAGTATTCTATCGAGTTATAATTTATCTTTATGGACCATTTCTAAAATGTCCCAACTATCGCAAGCTTTATATGCTAATTGTGAAGAACCATTGCCCGTTCCGAGAATAGACGACTTGTCTTATCGACACCAGGATTTAAGTGTGTATCTGTGGTTTGACCGACGATTAGGTCATCAACGACAATTCATCGTGAATGTAAAGATTTCGAAATTTTACTGGTTACTATCGAATGGGCCATCGAAGAATTTTTCATGATGACAGCACCCTGTAATATCATTTGGGTATGAATCCGGTTGTGAGCACCCTGTAATATCTTTTGGGTATGAATCCGTTTGCGAGCACCCTGTAATATCATTTGGGTGTGGATCCGTGTGTGGGCACCCTCCAATGAAAATAAAATAAAAATATTTTTGGATATACATCCATGGCCATCAGGCCCGTGAACATCCTTTAACTTGAAAATTTTCCTTTGACTGGACTTATCCGAAAATCCTGTCAAATATTCTTATTCATCATGGCTTGTCTATTTAGCAAGCATGATTTAACTTGTTTGAAATTATTAATTTGGCATGGCTTGGCTATTTTGCAAGCATGTCGTAATGTAATTATATGTGCTTAGTGATAGCTTTGTGTTCTATTTGGATCGTCGTTCTTTTGATAAATTAATGTATACTCCGAATGATTTTCCGTGTCAATGAGTTCGCTTTTGACAAGATAAGTTTACATGTTCGAGATCATACAACTGGGTGATATCATTTCAAATGATTTTGTAACAGGTTCGATGGATTTATATGTGATCCATGCAATTTTCTTTAATAACCTAATTGTTTTTATGATACCCGTGGACGATATGTGTTATGATTTGATCGATGTGATCAACGGTGTTTTAGATTGTCGCATTGGAAGTTTCCTAAATGCGCCCAATTCTTTCGACTCGTCACTTATATCATTTGGACTTTTTGAAACTTATATTGACCGCCGTAAGTTGATAAGCTAGTAGTAATGTACCTTGAATCACTTCCAAAAAATTAACGACTTGTTAATTTTTCGCTTCCAATGGTTTATCCTTTGAGTTATATATTCATCTTTCCTTATAAGGATTAAAGGTACATTCAAACCGTTCATTTGTGCTCGTTACGTATAATCGCTGCTCTGACTTTTCTTATATGACCTTCCTTAGAAACCTTAGATATGACTTGTCTATTTCTCACATCTTCACCATTAAATCGAAGACTATTAAGACGAATTAAGCGTCGGGACGTCGCTTCCAAAAGGTGTAGCTAATTTAGTAAACAGAACTTTAAAATCAACATTTTGACTGAGTTCTAATACTATTTCTAATATTCGGATAATTATTTATTAATTGAGTTTTATTTCTCATGTTCGTTCTACGAATAATATTGATTTCTCGGTTAACCAGCAAGGTTAAGGCTTTAACGTATCCGATACGTGTCATTTATTATTTATTGGCAAGCTTACGTCCGTCATCGATCGTAAATATCCTCGTTATGACATAAAATATTTGTTGTTTATATTAATGATTTTGAGAGAATACATGTTTATGAATAAACATGCGATGTTTGACTATATGCTTTGGAACGAATACAAGTTGTTGTAAATGAATGTAAGATGTTTGATTAGATGCTTTTGAAAGATGAACACAAGCATTGATTGTATTGATTGTGAACCGCTATTTGCTAAGTGCTGTATTGCCAAAATTTGGAAAGTCCCTAAAACCCATGAATTGTTAACTTCTTGTAATGGGTAGGCGCTGGTACAAACAAATAGATCCATTGGGGATGACCCCCACCTGGGCAGGTCGCACATGTGGGTTGGAGGCTCAACCAGGTGTGTTGTATGAGAAGTAAGGGGGTATTAGGCAAGATACCTGACTAGGGAATTATTTATACTCAAGGCTTCGGTGTCATGGCTTAGTAGAATAGCGCGGACTTTGGATGTTGTATGTGTTACAGTATTAACAGTGGATGAGATTCTTGTGTTCAAAAGCTTTATGGTTTATTTAAAAACCCATTATTGTTTATTAAAAACCTATGAATTCACTCAACCGTTGTGTTGACATTTTAGCATGTATTCTCAGGTGTATAGGTTTAAGAGCAGCTGGAGCATGGAGCCGCGCGAGAATAAAGTAAAGGCAAAAGAAACAATTACCATTTGATAACTTTGAGAAACTTTTCTATTTTTATTAAAGTTTGTAATAAATTACTGGGACCTATTTTTATTGAAACTCTGATTTTAAATTATCGGATTAACTTTCCAAACGTCTCTTTTTAGGTCGTTTTCTATGACTTTGTGTGTTATGCTATGAAGTAACATCCAAAGTTTTCCGCTGCCTTGTGAATTTGGGGGTGCTACACTTTGACTCTGTTGTGTTGTTGTGGGAAGTGGAAGGATGGCAAAATGACAGAGTTGCTCGATTCAGAAACCTCCACGACCATGATTCTGACCACAACTCTGACCACGACTCTGACCACGACATCAATTGTAAGTGAAATCTGTGTGTTTGGATCGTTTTGACCTTTTTTATTGTTTGTCGTATACATAGTAGGCGATGATGAGCTCTGCGTGTGTGGATCGTTTGGCAAGCGTAGTTTACCAGAATGTGACAACCCTAGATTTTGGAGTTTGTCACTTATGATTGTTTGACTTTAATTTTGTTCTTAATGTGCGTTTATGTGCAATATGTCAATATTTGAGCCTTTGACTGGATGTTAGACATCGTACATGTAGTGCATATTACATTATATGATGCTTGGATGGGGTTAGTTCGTGCTCATTAGTTCACTTGGACGTAGCTATGGTAGTATATGGCGTTATTTTAAGATTTTATGTGTACGTATATGTATTATAGTAAATCGTATTTTTACGATTTTGGGTTTAGCATTTTGAGGTCTTGGATGAGGTTTATTGATCTTTTGAGTTTTTGTTTTTTTTATTGATTTGTTAATGGGTTTATTTGATACTATCACTTTTATGTATATGGGATTTATTTTTTATGACAATTTTCTTGAATAATTTTCATCCCACGACAGTTTGCTAGGGGTAATCATTGTATTTTAATTTACTGAATTACATGTTTTTATGTTTTTATTGATGTAGGTTGAGAGGTGAAGAGTTGACAATTTTCTATTTATTGGGTCTGACTTTTCTATGTATTTTGTGGGATGATTTATATGTTTAATGTTTGCTGGATACTACTTCATTGTGATTTTATGATACTTACATTTTTTGAATGTGTGAATGCAGGCTAAGTTAATGTGCTCTTGTTGTAAAAGACATCGAAGGTCTTTGATGTTTATTATTGTGGACAGTGGACTGTGGACCACAAGTTTCAAGCAGGTACTATTCCTAAAACATAGTGGTAGATTAGGGAATTTATCATTATATCATTCATCATGTATATATCTATACATACTCATACATTGAGTATAGTAAGCTTATTATTTTTGTGTAGAAGAGAAGCCACCGGTTACATGATCCAACTCTAATAGGTCAAACATGAAATAAATAAAATAATACAGACCCGTTGACCAATATAACATAATGTTTCAGGTTTTTAGTTTGTGGTAGAGTTTCATATTGATGTTTACCCATGATTTACTAACTACGAGCTTATTTGATTTATGCTTTTTGTTGCAGGCAGACTAAAAGTACAGCGACAGCTTGTAAAATATCAATAAACTATACCTAAAAGGTAAAATCACTGAAATTGCCAGAACTTTGTAAGCACTTAATTATGTTTTATTTAATTTTGGCTCAGAAAATACCATGTTTTTAGCTATTGTACATTAATACTTGCGAGTATTGAATATATGGCTTTTTGTCTATCATTTTATAGCCAACGAACCCTTAAGACATAGTTGTAATCAACACATGTACGGGAAAATGAGAGTACAAATATGAAGGCTTTGTACCTGTTGGGCTCAACCTCACATGAATGTCGTTGATTTGGATCTTGCAGAGATAGATATCAAGAAAGACCTTTGGATTGATCCTAAAGTAGAGGCTCCTCTTGAATACTCTTCAGAACATCAACCAATGATGAATATGTGTTTCTTAATTTATAGGTATTATGTATACCGAAAGTTCAGTATGGAAATCGATTTTTCAATATAATTATAAGTACTCTTAACTGAGATCTGTGTAAGTCTTAGTTTTTTATACCTAACGGGTACAATGCGTCTGCATTACAGGTCTGCAAAAACAAACGCTAAACACCTCTGAAGCAGTTGACGTGAACAACAGACTGGTCCATTTTACTAGCCAAGGTTTGTAAACTTATTTGTCTATATTTTGTGACTTTCCCATATTATATGTAAGTAGTGCTTTAAATTATTTTCTTTGCTAATTGACCTGATGTAAAGCACTATGAAATTGCAACCAAATCCTAAGAGTTATTGCACCGTTAGAGTGGTTGAAGGTAGACATGATCGTGAATCTCATTTGTAAAGCTTTACACATTGGAAACAGATCCACCTACTCTTCCACAAGCAGGTAAGTGTTACTACTTATTTTCACCATGTATCATTGTTTTATTTTGCAATTTTGCAAGAAAAAGTGAGTCGTGTGTGTGAGCGTGCACCTTTTTACGCGTGATTTTTATTATGCGCGTATTTTCATAATGTCGATACACCCCTGATGGCCACGCGTCTTAGAAAATGGTTGATTTTGCTATTTGAATTCGAATTTATTCGTTAAATGGGTTGATTTTGCTCTCTGATTTTTTAATTTAATTTGGCAAGAGATAGCGTTTTGTAGGATAGTATTAGTTGCTGCTGATGTAAGTTAGATAGAACAATGGAAATAAGATTTGTTTATGGAGTGGCTTTCAAAAGTTCATGGTGGCGACATAAATTTTCGACTGGAAGTTTCGGTGTAACTGAGGATATATACAGGGAAGTTGTGCAACATCTAGCCGGCATAGACATTGATATGATCATCAAGGTTAAAACTAGATCAAATGTGTTTAGAAAATGGCGAGTATGAAATGGAAAATGCAGAGAAGCTGAGAGTAGAACAACGGCAGGTACACGTTTTATTGTTTTTGATTATCGGTCTAAGGCCATTAGTACATAATTGCTAGAAAAAATTTGGGGATCGCCAGAGATGAAATGAAAATGATTAATTATAACCATATGACCTAAAAACATGTAATACCAAACACCACTTAAATTTTGTGCCAGTAGAACAAGGAGTCGCAACGAATGCATGGATATGTAGAATCTATGAGTAGGGTATGCGGTGGTTTTAAATGTCATGCTTCCTTTGATATATGCAATGTACATAATTCTCGAGATTTATTGAATGCTAGGTTCCCAAAACCGAAACATAGATTTTTTACTTTGATATTCTTAAATTGAGTTGACAGTAAAAACCAATCTTAGATTTTTTGTTCTATAACTTATCTGTGGATCATCTACACGTTGATGATGAATCAAAAAACTTTTTTGATGTAGACGGTGAATAATCATACCTTACTTATTTGCGGATGCAGACCCCGATGATATCAACATGGCTTTACACTTCATTAACAGAAGGGCCAGATCTTGGACACCTAATGGTTGTTGGCTTGATTATGGCACTAGATTGAATATATCATTGATTTGGAGAGAATACGCCTCTTTCGTCTGTCACTTCATCAAATGATGCTGCTGATATCGAATCATGATTTATTGGCTTTTCTCATGGCAAAATACAGGTTTAAATCACTTTTTAGATTGCTATTTCACAGAAACTTGAAATTGCAGAAATTTTCTTATTGAATGGGTAGAAATTTGTTTTCGGTTAGTTTAAACGTGAAAGTGAGGCAAGATCAGCAATTTAGTTCAGATTTGATAGTGAAGCACCCCTGGAAAGGCGATTTTCACATGATATTGCTTTTTGTCTGACGATCTATGTTTTGATATTAGTTAAAATAATCTACGGCCTTAAAAATGATGGGGAGCTTTTGAGGAGTGTGTAAAACAGAGGCAACATATATGAAGATTTTTAAGCTACTACTTTTTCGATCCAGTCTGAATTGAATTAAAATTAGATTGAGATTTTAAGCTACTACTACTTTTTTAAGCTACTACTACTTCACGTATGCGAGTCTCAATATGCGGCTTCTTTACAAGTAATCTTAAATGCAACTACAATGCTTTGTTTTACAGAAAAATAGGAACGCCTCAAAGGAAACGTAAATAAATGTATAGTGACTTCAGTTCCCTTTTACTTGACACTATGTTGCAATGCGTTGAAAAGGATATCGTGATTTTTCTATGCAACAGCTTTTCGGGGTAATCCTAGCAATCAACTTTGTCAACGAACTTGGTGTCGACAAAGTATTCATTTGTATGTTCAGTGATTAAGGTATATTTTTGCAACAGTTTAACATTGCGACAAATCTCGACATTTGATCATACCCGAATTCAATAAGGTCCCCCTTCAAAATTGTTACTTAAGGTTACTAATAAAATGAAAACAATTTTTGTAAGTGTTTGTGCAGGCGCTTCCAGACATGAAGAAAACTCCAATGTGGAAGTGGACCATCCTCAGTTTGTAAGCACCTTTGCAGTACCTTCACACCCCTTTGTTACTTGGTAATCCCAAACACTTCTTATTACTTGGTATGTAAGTAGAAAATTAGAAAAGGTTTGTATTCCCAAACACCCCTTTATTACATGTAGTTACTTTAGGTAAATAGTTTGTTTCCTTTTAGGAATTTTTACACGTACATGATTGTCTTTTGAACCAACTACAGCCAAGACATCCTTCTGTTCGTGTCCTGAGCACAATAGGTAACCTCAGCGTCAATGTATTGGTACCCACGGGCAAGCTGCTTGCCCAGATTTTCTTTCTGAGCTATGGAAGCTACGTTTTCAACCTGGGTACCATACAATGAGATAGATGCTTAGAAGCAGCAGTACCCATTCTGTTTAGACTCTTGAAATCTTTAGAGGTGGAATGTAAAGACCTAATTCCGAGTTCAGGGCTCATGCTCGATGATTCAAAGTGTTGAGTAAATCTGGGTTAAGTAATGTTCTGGTTGTGTGCTGCTAATATATCTACTGATTGGTAATATGTGAACATGTGATTGGCTTGGTATTATAAGTTTTTTTAAATTTTATTCATCAATTCAAATATTGTATTTGACATCTTTTTTGTTACAGATGATGGCATGTGAAACATCCATCATTATCAGAAATCGTTCGTTGAAATTTGGTATTTGAATCGTAGTATTACAGATGATGGCATGTGAGAACACTTAACCGCGTTCTCAGTTTGTTTTACCACCACAACTGGGACATTATGAAAACATTATATTAATTGTATTCAAAAAACACTCGAAGGTATCCTGCGCTTTTTAATCTCACTTTTTTCAAGAACTAAGTGCTATTGTTCCTACTCGAGGAAAACAGACAATAGTAAAAAGTGCAATCAGTAAGGTACATGAATATATTACTTTGTTACATCTGCTGCACTATATGTTGTTAGCACGCCTAATCTTTTAATCACAACTATATTTATATTTTAGTTTCGTGCAGTAATACAGTTGCAATTTGATTTTCATAGGGCCATCTACAATCTTCGCATTGTTTTGGTTAGTTTATTAGTTACGTTTTAATTGGACCACCGGGGAAAACCATGTACCATACTGTACAACCTACACCCAAGCTGAATAAGACTAAGACACGAATATATGATTCTTTATAAACGAATAAAGCTTCTCAAAGTTTCCGTGTTGTTGTACACCACAGTGGAAGACCAGTCACAGATGGTTGGGGCTAACAACCACAAAGATGAGAACGTTGGTGGTTTAAAGGTATTTATGAAAAACTTCTATGTGATGGTATCTTTTATAGATGTATCTTTGAAAAAACTTTTTTAATCTTGCCATATTTATTTGTTTTTGGAGCCTATAAGAGTCATTGTAGTTTCGTTTATATAAACTCTTCCATCTACTGGAACTCTATGTTTTTTAGGTAAAGGGACCACCCCGGTAAAATAATTGGAACTCTATGTTTGTGTATAGGTTTCTAATATTTCTGTGGAAGATTACATCAGTGCCACTGCTATCTACATGCCTCACATAGCTAGTAGGTGCCAAGCAAATAGATTCAGGAAGTCTCGGTGCCCGATTGTTGAGCTGCTAACAAACTCCCTCATGATGCATGGTCGAAACAATGAAAATAAGCTGACGGTTGTTCGGATTGTCAAGGATGCCATGGGGATCACCCATCTGTTCACTATCCGTCTTCATGCATTCCGAAGAGAGCGTGACCGATTTTGATACCCCTATCTTTAGTCAATTGATCATTTTAATCTGATCCTTCACCTTAAATGCACATCCAAAATCCTATTAGATTATTTTAATTGTACACTCAGTGTCTATATCTTTAACCAAGTGACGGGAAGCTGTTAAATGGTGCCCGAGTTTTTATCGATGGTGAAGTTGAGTAAGTCCATGCTTATCTTAAGTCTTAAGGCTGTTAAATTACCATCACTGAGGTTCTCTATATGACCCATTTCTTGAATGGGTCGATTTGATTTGTTTTTTTAATCTCAAACGGACAAATGAAAATGATTAGTACCACACTGGCCAAAAGGGATGAAACTTGTCTGGGTCTACATGTGAAACACATACTTCCTATATTATGTTGCTGACTGATATTGATTATCTCTATGAGAATATTGTTTCTATAATCATAAGTAGTAGCACATTAACTATCAGCAAGAAGCTCTAAACAAATGGTTCAAAACCTTGGTCTCCTTAAAGAGTATGCAATGTTGTCACATGTATGTTGTCGGTAATGATTGCATGCTGAGTTGTTTGAATTAAATAGGAATTTGATACACCGTTAGCTTAGAAAGTATTTAAAACATACCTGTTCGGAGATTTTCTAAACATGCACCAACAACCATTTGAATAGTATGTAGGTCTGCGAATAATTGAATGGTTAGGCCGCAACTATAGAATTAGCATGCACGTTTTTAGATATGTGGTATGCACATGAAATTTTGAGGTTTATGTTTGGGTTCGTTTGTTTAATGAAAATGGTGTTCTAAGTTTTAGGTGAATGCGATGATGAAGAAAGTTTAGTCTTAATTGCTATTGTGTTTTGCTCACTATTATCTTAACTTTTTTATGTGAATATCTTTATAATTTCATTCTGGATACTTGAGTTTACCACACAAGTTGCTATTGATGAAAGTTAAAGCATTAAGGTTGATCGACGTTGATTAAGTGTCTCAATGCCAATGGAAGAGGGACTGCTCATTCCTTTCATATTAACAGTTCAGGGCCCGTTTGTTTTGGGTATATAGAATGAAAGGAATCCAATCATTCCCATTTTCATTCGTTTGGTTTAGTACTATGAGAATGAAAAGGTGCTAAGATACCCATAGGCCCATATGAAGGGTCAATGGTGGGTTTCTACTGATTCCTTCTTATTTTTTTTCTCCTATAATTATAGTAGAATATATTTTTCAACTTTCTTCAAATAACTCATTTCTACTTTTCATATTTGACCGAAGTACCCAAAAAGTTATTTATTAAAGTTCTTATTATACAACAAAAGTAGCAGTTGTCAATGTTTTTTTAACCTTCCTTCGATCAAAGTGGTGTAGATTTGCAGAAGACGGTGACATATTCCATGTCTTGTTTGTGATTCTTTTTTGATTTTTTTTAAAAATGCTTAGAAAGAATGATGTGACATTTTCCATCTATAAAATGGGTAATTGGGTGTGGATGTCATCATATGAGGTATAACTGTACATTTGCATTTCTCGTAATTTTTTTCAATATGAAATGATAATTTTGTCACTCAGAACAAAGATGAAGATACTATATAACTGGATGAGAAAGATGATATTCCTCTTGATATACAGCCAAAATTTATTCGAACCAAACAAGTGATATAGTAATGATATATCCATTGTGATTCCACCTTAAACCAATACCGATACCCATTGTGATTCACGACAAGAAACCAAACGGGCCCTCAAGTAAGCTATAAATGTTCTTTGTATATGTCAAAATATTAATATAGGGATAGCAAAAGGAGTGTAAAGTTAAAAGGGTGATTGGATAACATTGCAAAAATAAAACTTTAAACTAAATTCATGGTTACAATTGTCAATTAAATTTAGTGATAAGTTTATCTGATCTTTAGCTCTATTGCCTCAGCTGCCACGTTGGTTACGATCCAGTGTGTCGAGGTTTCAGAAGCTATGGGCACTGAACGTGAACATCTAATTGTTGTTAACATCAAGTCCCATGGTGACATGCGAGCTCACTGTTGCTACCGCCTGCCGCAACTTGAACATTATGAAGTGGATTTTTTAGTTGTCCCCAAGTTGAACATTACGAAGTAGAGTTATTCTTAGTCAATGAATTTTATTTTTGTAATATTAAGCATGTTCAGTCTTTAACGCAATATAAAAGTCGATCATACTAATTTCACATGATACTGATTTGATCTTTTTATTTGAGCGGGTCAGAAAGCCTTTTGATAGAAATTTCTTGTCCATAGATTCAAGAACATAACAAGTCTATAGTAGGTTCAACATGAAAATATGATCACAAGCTTATATTCATCTGAGAAATCGTTTGTGGCAGCCACGATAGAAGCAAAGCTGAATATTAACAAATCCATTCCTTTCGCACCATTGCTTTCAAGATGATGCACATCCTTGAAGCTCTCACTAGCTGTTAACGCAAGGAAATATTCATCTCTTTTTCGTTTCTCTTCTTCCACTATCAACATCATAAACTTAACAAAATAAGAAACTATAACATACAAACAGAAGCAAGGTTTAACGTTTCGAATTCCTTACCTTCCTTTTGATGCTCTCTCTTCTTCATGCACCACAAAATCCCCAAACGAAGGAATATTGAGGAATGATGGTACCAATGATTATATTTGTCAGTTTCGTTTTAAATTTGGTTTTTATTCCTATATGAGAATAAGGTTAGATATAAAAAAGTCTAAAATTGTAGCAAAGACCACATCTCTTTTCATTGTTTGTTATCTGACCACACAATTTTAATGTCACACAATTCCTTTCCTGTTATGGTTTTAAATATTTCAAAACCTCTGGTTCCCTAATAAGTGTCTACAATGTCGCACGAATCCTGGGAACCTCAAGAAACATAAATTTACAGCCATAAATAGAAAATTTCAAGACTCACCTTATTTCTGTTGTCCTATATTTGTGATAATTAAACAAGAAAGAAAGGTAGATAAAAGATGAATTATAGAGAGAGAAAGTAGTGAGAGAAAGTAGAGAGAAGTGTGTGAGAAACTTGGTGAATATTAGATTAGGAAAATAGAAAAATGAGACAACCAACCTCTCCTTATCTAACAACCCCAAATTTACACACAGCGGAATACATCTTTGGGTGCTCACACGCGGGTCCCTACTCAAAAGATAATACAAAGACACCATCTCACTTTCGCCAACGCGCATTAAAGTCTCAATAAACATCGTCGTTGAAAGTCAAAAAGATATTACATAATATGTGTTCTACATGATCGGACGTCATCGGATGATGTCGTCTCAAGTTCTCACAACTTACGATCATTTGACTAGTTCACATACCACATAAGTACATAAAAATAAAAGGTCGAACAATAACATCAAGTATAGATTTCCATCATTAATCATCGAGAAAACCTTGAACGAACCCTTGATAATAACCACTTGATCACAAGAATCTTTCCACTTGCGGTGTCGGCTTCAACATGCTCCTCGAGGTTGTAACAAATTTATTAACTCCATTCATTAAGAGATTCGGTCCTTAATCATTCCACAAGTACACGCATAAATCCTGGTGACACTTATCGTTTCTTCTTATACACTGCTTCCCGAGATTCATTTTAAACTCAGTATAAAATAGTAATCTTCAATACGAGGAACAGAACGAGATAAAAAGGACTTCAATTTACGCATAAACGAACAAGATGTGGTAAAATGATTTAAGATTAACGATCGACGAGGGATCTCGAATCACGTAACCGTAAAACATAATAATTCCCAATACTAGAAAAATGAGAGCGAAAAAAGAATTAAATATTAACATTAAAATAACGTTTGTCACAATTATCCGTCCCGGATTTGGTATTACCTTAAAACTCAATTGAGATACTTTCTTGATAAAGATGATATATTAAAGATAGAAGTTAAAGAACTTTATAATTTATTTTGGTTGTCTTAAGAATCTTAGAAAGAATGACATGAATTTATTAATTAAAATCATATTGATGGTTACAATTAGAAAATATAATTTCCAAATTAAATCATTATTAGAAACATAAATTAAACCGATAGTTTCATTACATTTAAAGTAAAGTATGCTAAGTCAATTAGTTCAATAGGTAGAACATAATTTCATTTTTAAACATTAGTTTTAGTTATACAAAATATGATGTATAAATTTGACCTTTTTCTTATGATAGTTATTTCGATAATTGAAAATCATTGGAGAATGTATAAAAGTTCCATGAAAATTTTATAATACGTTGTAGAAATACATAAAGGTGTTTATTATTTCAAAATAACATGGGATATATTCGGGTTTCGAAATGTGACAAAATAACAAACGAATACGAATGGGAATAATGGTCAACAATTAATACGAAATCAATGGTACAAAAGAGAACGAAGCAAATGTCGTATGAATTCTTAAAGAGAATAATAAAATAAAGGCGTTGATGGTAAGATGATAAGAAATAATAGATTAAACAAGTTATCAAATTTGGTTAGTGCGGTCGATGGTTCACCAATATCAGCTCGTTAACTTAGCGGTGGTCGTTACACGATCGGAAATAAGATCCATACACAAATTTTAATCAAAGAAAATTCCTAATAATCACTTGTAATTAAAACAAATCAAATGAACGATGTTAGTGTTTAAAGAGAGAAGTCAAAGCACGGTTCACAAGAGTGGATCTCGAGACAAACGAGAGTGACGGACATCATCCCGGATATACGGAAATCACTGTAGTGATAATTCATTATTCACGTGCGGAGACATTCCAAAGATCTACCCAGTCGCATAAAGAAGATTGGACGAGAAGGAAGGATAAAACATTGAGACTTTCAAGTCATTTATCAACAGTCAGTAACTAGACGAACGGTCAAAAGAAATCAGTTATAAGACAAAATGAAGTAACAAGTGGAAAAACGATTGTCGAGTAAAAACGTATTCGTAAGCGCGTAATTCGTTCAAGAAAAGGTAAGAAAACGTATGCGGATGCATAGAAATTGCGCTACTTGCATAAAATATAAAGGTTTTGAAAACTTCTTTTCACTTTATTTCATTTTATTTATCTTTATCATAAATACAAGTAAAAAGTTCTTTATTATCAAGATTTTTAAGGTGACTACTATTCAGCCTAGCATGGCTCCATCTAAATTAGACATAGGTGATCAGGCCATGTATAATTTAGGAATAGCAATGCAGTGCTCAGTTTCGTCGAAAAGTATTACGTTTCTTATCTTTATATAAACCATGCCATTTGTAAAATGGAATTTAAAAATAGTTTATAAATTTATAGGATACAAGTAATTTGTGAGATACTCAATAAGCAACTTTTAATGTTACGAAAAGTATTTTATAAGACCAAAGTAAAACAATTGGTGAAAATAATCGTAAAACAATATCAGATTTAGTTGTAAGGTGACGTTTAGATGAAGTATAAAGTAGCCAAAGGTTTGCAAAAAGTTGCAAATAATAGCTTATAGGAAAACCAATGAAATGGTCACGAGTTATTAAGGTTTCAAAAGGTTATACGGTTTAGACGAAAACGTCATGAGATACGCGATAAGAATGTTAACGAAGAATGTGAAGGCAAAACTTCAAAACTCAACTCAAATCAGTGGAAGGTTAGAAGAAAACGAAAATAAAATAACATCGAATGACAAATGAGTCATATATATGAAAAGAATAAAACAATCCACATGTGTATTCTTTGTAAGATACTCGACACAACATGCCTTTAAGAAAATATATTATTCATTTTCAAATTACACCATTAATCCGGTAATTGCTAATCCTGTAATGTTTCTATTTTTAAATATTTTCACATGCAACTAGTATTCGTTAGTTGTAAAATAATATTTGTTAAAATTTTACGATCTCAAATGAAATCAAAACAGCTTAGAAACATTTAAAACTCATGTTCTGAATTTTCTATCAGATTTAACTTTTAAATATGAGCCGATTAATTGACCCGATAAACGACATCTCCAAGACTCAGAGTCTAAAGCATTTTGATGCAAAACGACGTTTCAGACGACTTTCTAGTTTTACTCGAGACCTGAAACCCAATATAAAATGACTAAAATACCCCTGCAAGTTCTGTGCAGGTTTGACTATTTTATTTTAAGAACGCATGTTTTTCTTTTAAGTTTTGACCTGTTTATACTGCCCCCTGCAGTTTCTACATAAAATATATTTTTCGACACTTCCTAACGGCTCAAAATATATATATATACACACATGTCTTGTGGATTTTACAACAATGAAAAATAAATCTCATAATGAGCATCAAATAAAAATATAGCATAATGAATGACAGAAGATGCTTCAAGGTATTCAACACGAAATTTAGGAAGCAAAACGGTGAAAGACGTTTGTAATTTAGATTTCAAAATGCAATGTAGGCAAATCTCCTTGGTGCCACGATTGTCAAAAACACAAAACATAACAAGAAAAGAATGGAATATTAACATGCTACACTCCGGAAGCGAGAAGGTTAATGAAAAACAAATGATACAATTTTATATAAGTAAAATCGTATTCCAATTCTAGCGCCATAATCTAGACGATGATTTATAAAATGACGATGACGTTACCGAGATATAAGCGAACAATACACTTCGCAGTTGATACATATAAATGTCAACGAATTAAATCTTCGCATGTCGTGTAAAACGATAATAAAAATCAACAAAATATTATGAAAAACCATGGTATTATTCAACACTATTTTAAGAAATGTTTCAAAATGTATGACTCACACGATAGCGGTTAGTCTATTCCAAGGACACATTGAGCTACACAATGGTCTAGAGATTATGTTTCAAGACGTCCAAGCACAAACAGCCGGAAAGCGATTTGAATATCTATATAGATATCACAAAGGGTTAAACAATGAAAGTAACGCGCGCAGATGAAGGTATGTAAGGTCATAATATAAAAATTTTGCAATAAAGGCCATTTAAATACTTCAAAAATAAATACAGAAAGATCTTGAAAATTCAATGTATTTATTTAAGTTAATCATTAATAAATGATAAACTTTTATCGAAAAGTTTAACGACATAAATATATATCGATAAAGGATTATAGTATTTATTTAGAAATACTTAGCAATAAGGCATACATAATAATGTATACTAAAGTTGTAATCCCAGAAGTAGCTTGAACCTGAAGTCACGCGAAATCATGTGCACCGACTCTTTGAAAAATAAAACCGACAGTTATAGTTTAGGTTTTTAGAAAAAGACCTAGTTCTCTATAACTCATGGCTCTGGTACCAATCTTTAACACCCCCAAATTTACACGCAGCGGAATACATCTTTGGGTGCTAAACAATGATACAACAACACATAATTTATAAAGAACGAATCGAAAAGAGACGTTTTAGATTTATCGTTCCTAAAACATTTGTCAGAGTAGCGTAGTCCCAAGTAATCGTTACCAAAAGATAAGTTAAAACAACATATTAGTTTGTTTTAAAAATGGAACGATAAATAAATCAAAGAGTTTGAACAACATAGCAGTGCACAACTTCATTCTCGTGACCTCCAAGCTTCCACTTCTTGATTACCTAAAATACATGTGAGTAAAACAATCAGCAAAAATGCCGAGTGAATCTATAGGTTTATGAAATCAATTTGAACACAAGCAAAGATTATAAGTTTGTGGCATGCTTATAAGCATCAAATAATAATTTGCATCAACAATGATAATTGTATATAGCATAAATTGCATTAAGCTCATGGAACCGAGCCCTTAAACACTCCCATATCAGTCTAATAAGACGAGAGATTTATTAATTGTCGGTTACCTCTAGATTTTGGGTACATTGCCGTATACCTGACTTCTCAATACAATATGTCCAAACAGTGCGGAGGTCGGGCCTAAGCTTCTATGACAAGTCCACACAAACTGAACCGGGGCGGCTTCCCCCATAGATCTATTAATTGTACTAGCGGCTAGCCCATCATAAGCTAGTTAACGGTCCATAATTGAGGCTTTAACAAAGGCAATCACTTAATGCAATTTAAAGGCAACCACGGGTCCATTCATAGAGGGACAAGCATACCATAAAAGACTTGTGTTCTAAGTTTATAAAAACATGTATTCCCCCTCGCGGGTTTAAAGTCATTTAATAACTAGTATAAAGCGAGGTTATAGACTCACCTTAGCCAATAGTGGTAATGAGACGATCGCCGACGATAGATGATGCCTTTCAAACACGAGAACCGCAACCTATCAAATGAGGTGCCTTCATTAATAATAGACTGGAGAAATAACCCATACATAAGAATATAAAACTCGACTCATAAAATCACGACAAAATCGATAGAAAACGATACAAGTGATACTATTACACTCTCCTATATATTCATTTTATTATTCTACGCCTTTAACAAAAATCTGCCGGAACATACCAAATGTCCAAGCCGTTTTCACATACTTAGACACATCAACTTTTTATCATAATACTCAGAGAACTTACTTACTATATGTATAAAGTCCTCCCAAGAGCCCATTAAAAGATTTTACTTCTAAAGTTCCCTGACCGACTCATCTTTGAATCACAAAATCCGGACAGTTTAGCGACCTTGACTTACGAAACCATTTTGACCATTCTAAACAACTCCGTTTGTAAAACCGCCACTTGATTCTAAAAATAGACTCAAAGTGCTAAACTTGGAGCCTGAGAACAGCCCTTGAATCATTTTGAAACTCATTTTATAGTCCCCGAGATTCGATCCAAATATCGACAACAATTTTCGGATTGTGTCGACACTCGTCTCCCGGTACACGAAAATCAAACTAGTGTATCTTCCACCTCGTTTGGAGTTGGAAGGCCTACCTTATATCAAATCGAAGCTAACGAAATTCTCTACAACATAATCCCATCATATCATCCTATATTCAGACTTAAGACCCTCGAAAATGGCCTCAAACCTATTGCCTAAAATTGACTATAAAAATCTCTTACAAAATTAAGTTTTTGATCAAAACCGACAACTTTTATCATCATTCTAACATCCTAACATCACCATAAACCAATCCTAACACTTGTATCATCATCAAAATCAAAAACTCAAAAATTAAAATTCAACTTTTTAACAAAAACAATACATAAACATCATTTGATCATCATCTCTAACACATGCATGATCAAAACCACCACCATCCATTCCATCAATTTTTTTTGATGATCAACTTTGATCCATCCAAAAACAAAACAAGTCCCATTCCTATTTTTGAAAGGTTATTCTAATGATACCATTTTTACTTACATGCATTGAGTTTTGAATTTTGATAAAAAAAACTAGGCTTGTTAGGTGGTGATTTTGATCATGCATGTGTTAGAGATGATGATCAAATGATGTTTATGTAATGTTTTTGTTAAAAAGTTGAATTTTAATTTTTGGATTTTTGATTTTGATGATGATACAAGTGTTAGGATTGGTTTATGGTGATGTTAGGATGTTAGAATGATGATAAAAGTTGTCGGTTTTGATCAAAAACTTGATTTTGTAAGAGATTTTTATAGTCAATTTTAGGCAGTAGGTTTGAAGCCATTTTCGAGGGTCTTAAGTCTGAATATAGGATGATATGATGGGATTATGTTGTAGAGAATTTCGTTAGCTTCGATTTGATATAAGGTAGGCCTTCCAACTCCAAACGAGGTGGAAGATACACTAGTTTGATTTTCGTGTACCGGGAGACGAGTGTCGACACAATCCGAAAATCGTTGTCGATATTTAGATCGAATCTCGGGGACTATAAAATGAGTTTCAAAATGGTTCAAGGGCTGTTCTCAGGCTCCAAGTTTAGAAATTTGAGTCTATTTTTAGAATCAAGTGGCGGTTTTACAAACGGAGTTGTTTAGAATGGTCAAAATGGTTTCGTAAGTCAAGGTCGCTAAACTGTCTGGATTTTGTGATTCAAAGATGAGTCGGGCAGGAAACTTTAGAAGTAAAATCTTTTAATGGGCTCTTGGGAGGACTTTATACATATAGTAAGTAAGTTCTCTGAGTAGTATCATAAAAAATTGATGTGTCTAAGTATGTGAAAACGGCTTGGACATTTGGTATGTTCCGACAGATTTTTGTTAAAGGCGTAGAATAATAAAATGAATATATAGGAGAGTGTAATAGTATCACTTGTATCGTTTTCTCTCGATTTTGTCGTGATTTTATGAGTCTAGTTTTATATTCTTATGTATGGGTTATTTCTCGAGTCTATTATTAATGAACGCACCTCATTTGATAGGTTGCGGTTCTCGTGTTTGAAAGGCATCATCTATCGTCGGCGATCGTCTCATTACCACTATTGGCTAAGGTGAGTCTATAGCCTCGCTTTATACTAGTTATTAAATGATTTTAAACCCGCGAGGGGGAATACATGTTTTTATAAACTTAGAACACAAGTCTTTTATGGTATGCTTGTCCCTCTATGAATGGACCCGTGGTTGCCTTTAAATTGCATTAAGTGATTGCCTTTGTTAAAGCCTCAATTATGGACCGTTAACTAGCTTATGATGGGCTAGCCGCTAGTACAATTAATAGATCTATGGGGGAAGCCGCCCCGGTTCAGTTTGTGTGGACTTGTCATAGAAGCTTAGGCCCGACCTCCGCACTGTTTGGACATATTGTATTGAGAAGTCAGGTATACGGCAATGTACCCAAAATCTAGAGGTCACCGACAATTAATAAATCTCTCGTCTTATTAGACTGATATGGGAGTGTTTAAGGGCTCGGTTCCATGAGCTTATTGCAATTTATGCTATATACAATTATCATTGTTGATGCAAATTATTATTTGATGCTTATAAGCATGCCACAAACTTATAATCTTTGCTTGTGTTCAAATTGATTTCATAAACCTATAGATTCACTCGGCATTTTTGCTGATTGTTTTACTCACATGTATTTCAGGTAATCAAGAAGTGGAAGCTTGGAGGTCACGAGAATGAAGTTTTGCACTGCTATGTTGTTCATGCTCTTTGATTTATTTATCGTTCCATTTTTAAAACAAACTAATATGTTGTTTTAACTTATCTTTTGGTAACGATTACTTGGGACTACGCTACTCTGACAAATGTTTTAGGAACGATAAATCTAAAACGTCTCTTTTCGAGTCGTTCTTTATAAATTATGTGTTGTTGTAACATTGTTTAGCACCCAAAGATGTATTCCGCTGCGTGTAAAATTGGGGGTGTTAAACCTTACATGCAAGGAGAGGTTTATATAGCCTTGCCTACATGTGGCATGATGGGCTATATGATAATGGGCCGGGCTTTCCTTTTGGGATTTGGTTACTTATGAATGAACTTTAGCTTAAAGTTAAGCCCGTAATACACGACTAATATACTACCTATTACAACGTTCTAATATACGATACATAATAAACATATGACTGAGCATTCTTGTTTGACTCAATATTTTGAGGCTAACAATCTCCCCCAATGAGAGGTCATTACCCTTTGTGAGAGGTCATTACCCTTTGTCATTTGGAGAATTGTAGAGATTACTAATCTCGCCATAAATGAGTCTTGAACGTGTAATAGTAGTCTTGTTTCTTCATGCTGTGATCTTTGAGCCTTTGTAGTTGTCTTTCGACTTTGTCTTTAATCTTGAGATCTTCAAATCATCCTTGACTTGTCTTTTCCATCTTGCGATCTTATGTCTTCATCCACATGCTCACACTATTAATTGTCGAATATGTGTTTAGGCATGAGTATGTGGTTTTGAATCTTTGACTTTGCTGAGTACACCATGACGCCACCTTCTCGAGACAAAACATAGACACGGACTGGATGGCTTTGACATTTGTCCTAAATCGGTAGTGTTTTACCTCCGTTCGGTGAAGACCGTTATACGATATTAAATACCGTACATGTGATAGGTAGATTTAGTTAAAAATCTCCTTGACAGGGTTTCGCGGCTGTACTAGCCGTTCTCTTTACTCGACCGTCTCAAAGCAAGACTACGAACATAAAGAGTGAATCAATTGGATAAATATCCGCTTGATTAAAGTCGTTAATTCAATTTCCTGGAACAAGTGTGATTCATAAAGAATCTTACCATTGTTGCTTTCCAGTTGACACAAGCTTGATTCATAAGAATCTCACAAGTCACCTACCGTAGCGCTGTTTGATGTTGACACTAGAAGGATTTCCATTCGTCACTATGAATATTAATGAATATCGCTCTGAATGTTCTGGTAAGACCATAAAAATATTGCGTAGAAACCTGAAACGAGTTTGAATCAATTCAGAATCAAACCACTGTTGCTTTTCAGTTTTACACATGTTCAATTCATAAAGAATCTTGCATATGACCTACCGCAGTGCTGTTTGATGTTAACACTAGAAGGATTTCCAGTCATCATTGTGAATACTAAGTAGTATCACTCTGAGTGTTCTAGCAATATCACAAGGATATAGCGTAGGACTCTCTTGATCTTCATCCGTGTGTCCTAGCGAGATTTGATTGATCTCTTGGCTCTAGACTCGATTTGTGCACTTTTAGTGGTCGGAGGCTGGAGCAGATGCCACCTATTCAATATCAACTATCTCGAAGTGAGAAAGTCAATAGAAGTCATGTTGTTCTCCATGACAATAAAACAAACATCTTTTAAGAGAAGCCTGATTAGCTAGGAAAGGGTTGTGCATACATCACTGGGTCCATGATGAGTTGTCTTCATGTTGTGTTGACCCGGTTTCTGCCTAATTTGTATGGAGGGCTTCTTTGTTTACACCCTTTATCCTTACATTTCTTTTTCATTCTTCAACCCCTTCAATGCTTACCAAGACATCATTACTAGCACCTTGTTGTGATTGTTCCAGTGCTAGCATCAGTACTTAGTCGGCATTCAGCTACGTTCATATTCTACTCCATCTTTCCTAAGGACTTCTAATAATCTATTGGATTGTCCCTGGGAAGATCCCTCCGGTTCTGGTTGGATCATAGGACTTAAACGTAACCACCCTTTTGACACCAATAACGTCGTGAATTAAAGATGTTGTGGGTATTTGATCGTAACCATGAAAACCACTTCAAATGTCTAACAAGATGTTTGAAAAACATTTAACACCTTGATAGTTTTGTCGTTTCAGAAATGATCCCCCTTCACATGTGCATCGATAATCGAAAGTGTTTCGCACATGTAGGTAAGAGTTAAAGTGCTTGAGTCTTATATAAGATCACATTTTAATCACATTTTCTCCCCTATCTCTAATATATAAAATCTTTTGATATTAGAGATACCAAATTGATTAAAATATATTTTGAAAAATAGTCTTGAAAATCTCCAGGAAAAAGATGTGTTAATCTTTTGCATGAAGTTAAAAATGCCCCCCCTCAAAAATTGATCAAATTGAATTGTCATTGTGAGGATGTGATCCACATTTCTCTTTTTGAGGATGGGAGTTGTCCGTTTAACCTCCTTGAGGTGATTTTTAGTGGGTCGTGCTTGATATCGTGCACAATAACACGTAGCATGTGATATATCTGGTCGACTTGCTGTTAAGTACACGAGGGAGCCGATCATTGAACGATATTTCGTTTGATCTATGGCATCTCCCACCAAATCAGCATCTAGGGATGTGGTTGATAATGGTGTCCCAACGGGCTCACATGAGGTCATACCATGCTTTTTGATTATCTCTTGACAATACTTAGCTTGGTTAATAAAGATACCACTTGGGGATTGGTGAACTTGAATTCCTAGAAAGAATTTTAGTTCGCCCATCATTGACATTTCAAATTTGTTGTGCATGACTTTTTCAAACCATTTTGAAAGTTTTGGGTTTGTAGACCCGAAAATAATGTCATCAACATAAATCTGCACAAGCAAAATGTCATCCCCATATTATAAGTGAACAAAGTTAGATCAATGGAACCTTTTGAGAAACCTTTGGAGACTAGAAATTTCGAGAGCTCGTCGTACCACGCCCTTGGAGCTTGCTTGAGTCCATAAAGTACTTTGTGGAGACGATACACCTTGTTAGGATAATGAGGATTGACGAATCCTTCCGGTTGCGTGACATAGACTTCTTCCTTCAAAGGACCGTTAAGAAATGTTGTCTTCACGTCCATTTGATAAACATTGAATCCCTTATGTGCAGCATAAGCAAGGAAAATCCTGACGGCTTCCATACGAGCAACTGGTGCAAATGATTCGTCAAAATCAATTCCCTCTTTCTGGCCATACCCCTTAGCCACTAGCCTAGCTTTGTTATTGATGATCGTGTTTTCTTCATCCATCTTGTTTTTCTAGATCCAACGAAGATTTAAAGGAATCACATCGTATGGTCTGTCAACAAGTTCCCAGACTTTAAGTCTTTCAAATTGTTGAAGTTCATCCGTCATCGATTCAATCCAAGCATGATCAGCCATGGCTTCTTTGATGTTTTTCGGTTCAGCTGTACTCATGGCGAGTGCGAACATACAAACATCGCCATCAGTGGCTAGTTGTCGTCTTGTACAACCAGGCTTTCTAGTTTCATTGACATCTTTTTGCAAACTAGCAATTAAATTAGCAAGCGCGACACACTCCTCATCATCATACTCATTTGCATGTTGATCATCCTCAAACTCATTATTGCACATGTCTAATGAATCAGGTGTGGTATTACTATTAACCGTTAATGTAGAAATTTTGTCAATTCTTTTTATCTCTATTTTTTTCGTTCCTCGACTCGACTCGAATTGATTTCCGATTTTAATGTTTCGACTTAATTTGTTTTTGGTTAATAAAAATGTTTTTGGTATCTATTTCTACTTGGCAAACAATACGAAATTCTAATCTATTATTTATACTAGTACGTAATACGTAGCGAAACAATATAAAATAGCTAAAATAAGAAATGAACACAAATCTAGGCAAAATATTATTATAATATTCCAAAATACGAAATGCACCTAAATTAGCTAAAACTTAAACGAACCTACTACGCTTATATAAAAAATGCTCCTAAACTAAACAATTTCTAATACTATTTTACTATTATAACAAAATTGGGCCAAATCACAGATTAGCCGTATTTTTTAAGGATGTAAATTGACATATACTCAGAATGCTAAATGACCAAATAAATGCAAATTTTATATCCTATCTACACTAGTTGATTAAGTATTTTTATTTTTATTTTGAACTATCAATGATTATAATGTCATGTTCTAGTACAAATTTAAGCTAGTACTAGTTTCACTTCTAAAATGGAACTCACTTTAAGATGCTACTTGACATACGCTGAAGACATAAGCACACAAGCTATTCTAATAAACTCGTCTACACTAAGTAAACTAATTCAATGAATAGACAAAAAGAAAGAAAGTGAATAACCTCAAGAGCTAATACTACAAACTGATATTAAACTAATACTACAAACTGATATTAGCATTAAACTAATACTACAAACTGAATAATTTAAAGTGAACCTTCAAAACAATGAAATCAAGTATTACTATACCAGCAATGATCAATCAAGCAAGTTTACACTACGAAATAAACTACACTACAGCTAGAAGATTGTTGTTTAAAAAAAACGCAGAAAATTTAAAGTGAAACATGCTGCATCCGAGGCTAGCCCGCTGTAGTAGACAACCTTACTGCATTTGCTGATCAGGAACTGAATTTGGACGGAAATCACCAACTAATCTGCTATAAACTGAGCCGAAATCTGACCGAAAGTAATTCCCTAATATCTAAAACTGGAAGACCAAATGTGATCCAAAACTAATGCCGAAAGTCTACTTGTAGATTTTGTAGAACCAAAACTAATGCCAAACAGCTACCATTAACGACACTATCGAACCAAAATCAAAAACTGCACCGAGTACTTAAAATCAATAACAAACCGAAACCGTTGAAACGAACCAAGCTGTTGAACTTTTATCTAACTAAAACTAATATCTACCGAAACTGCAAATGAGGGACAGAAAACGCGGAAAATGGAACACCAAAAAGCTGCTGCTACCTCTAATCTTGAACTATCCTACTCCTCAACCAACATAACAAATACTTATTCTTGATATCCTGCCTTAATTGAACATCAACCGAAAATATATGACAAAGAACCAAACTGATCCCTACACCTGCTGTGATACAAGTCCACCCTTAACCGAACAAAATTTCGAAACTAAATCCATCCTACAAAAACATCAAACCAGAAACATGAAACACCAACCAGAATCATTAATCTTCTACCGAAAATCAATATCACCAAATAAAAAATAATTGAAAATTGCTCTGCTATAATCGAAACATAAATCGATTCACAAACCACAAATTGAACTAAGTATAACTTTTATTAACCGAAAATCATCAACTAAATATATAACTGAAACGTCAAAGAAGAATTAAAGGAAGCTGCATTTAGATTTATGCAAAAACAGGGAAAAGTAAAAAAGAATGAAACCTGCGTTTTTATTTATGATAAAGCTGCGAGTGTTTTTAATATATAAATTCTATAAAACTATACTACTCTACTATTGAAAAAAAGAAGACATAGAAAAAATATAAAGATGGAATCTGCGTTTGTTTTAAGCTAATCTATACTACTTGAAAGAAAACAGGGAAAGATAAAAAGATATATATAATGAGATGCGTCCTCCCTAAGCAATCTGATTTCCATCTTATGGGCCTTCTTGGGCTGTGCTGCTTGTTGCGTCCTTTTTTTTGTTGCTGGGCTTGCAGCTTCTTGTTGGGCTGTTTGGTCATTAAATATGGGTCGGTCCGTTTAACTAATATTGGGTCGGCCCGACCCATTTAAATGGTGTCGGGTCGGCCCAATAAAAATAAGAATGCACCGTTGGACTCGTTTCTTCGTCTTCTTTCCAATTCTCGTGTCCGTTTTGCTCTTCGGCTTCGTTTCTTGTGATTTTCTTGATATTCGTACCTGCACACGCACAAACGACAAAACACACATATACAAGGCATAATTGATGATTATTTGACCATTTAAGCACGTTTTACAAGGAAATATGATGTGTAATTAGAGTCACATCACACCCCCCCTACTAAACCATTACCGTGTCCTCACACAATGTTAGAATAAAGTATAAAGCAACTCTGTTTTTCATTTATTAAAAGCATTTATTCATTTTCTTAATATTTAATGTGTATATGACATAATGTATCGTTTTCCTTATTCAAAAATAACTTTTAGGATCATTAAACTTGAATAGATTCATCGTTCTCGACTTTTCACTCTTTCAATGCCAAGCTCAAAAACAAGATCATTGTAAACAATAAGTTCTCATGTTAAGACCACTTATATAAGACATTTGTGTAGAACTCCTTCTCCATTATTCCTAAGTTGTATCTCTAGATTTTAAAGATTGTCATTCACCCGTAGGCTCACTTGACTAATTTAATAATTATTAGTCCAAAAATGAAGGC
Organism: Glebionis coronaria; assembly: GCA_025667525.1. Taxonomy (NCBI): domain Eukaryota; kingdom Viridiplantae; phylum Streptophyta; class Magnoliopsida; order Asterales; family Asteraceae; genus Glebionis; species Glebionis coronaria. The sequence goes on from CM046879.1 coordinate 324,517,508, forward strand.
AAAACGGTGTAAACTCGACACTTAGAACCTAACCTCGTCCCCAAAAACCGTTGTCACTAAAGAAAGCCCACATCAAGGATAATTTAACACGATTTAGGGAATAAATTCCCGGATTTGAAATTTGGCCAATAGTACTACTTATTATTTATTCCTCCAAAGTCATATTGACTTTATAATGGAGTTATCAAATTTACATCATATACCCTTAGGCTCTTTAAGATGTAAAAGTGCTCCTTATCTATGATCCACACCCTAAGGCTCCTTGAACCATAAACAAGTGAATTGACATTCATCATCACTCCACACCCTAAGGCTCCTTGAAATAATGATGAAGCCATTTTTATTAAACACTTACCATGCCATACACCCTAAGGCTCTAATGACAAGGCTCGTGCTACATGTCCCACACACTAAGGCTCCTAGAGATCATGTTTTAATCTTATTCTTCTTTATTTATGATACATATAGTAGGCCAAATTACGCAATCCCATGGTCTGAATACCTCCTACTTAGTGGTTATGAGCCACCTTAGTCGGAAGTCCATGACGCTGGCACCCTCAATGTGTTCTCTCTTTAATTACAAGGTGTTGGAAACTCACTTTATGTGACGACATTTAAGAATTCCCATTAGTTATCATAGTCACACACGTTTAGACTAGACTAGGTATAATGTATAGTTTAAGGTTCGTGTGTGACTATATATACCCCTCCTTAGCTTCCAAGGAGGGGTGTTGCTTGTGTTTCTTTTTCATTCAATTTACATTTTTCCTTTCTTTCATCTTACACACACAACCACTCTCTCTCTCTCTTTCAACAATGCTTCCACCACCATATTCCACCATGTTATACCACCAGATCATATATACCAAATACAAAATTGGCATCAGAGCCTTGGTTCATTCTTTGGATCATGTTTTTGTTTTGATTTGGTGGTCAAAAGTTTTTTTGGGTCTCGTTCTATAATCTTTTTTGGTCCGTTTGTTTATTTCTTTGTCACGACTTGTGTTTTTCTTTCAAAATTCACAAGTTTTTGTCACGTCTTGTTATTCTTGTCCACAGTTTCATTGTCTCATTGGTTTCATCAAAAAGTTGTCATCATATCTGGGTCCAAAGTATGTCATCAGTCAAAAGAAATATTGCCATGGTCAAAAGATGTTTCCTTTTTTGTTTCACTGGTTTCATCAATAACATATTCATCCATGGTCAATATGAGAAAGTCAAAAGTGTCTCGTATCTAGTTTTATATCTACTGTTTCTGGTCTAACTTTTTCGTATCTGGTATCATTTTTTCTGGGCTTATCTTGTTGTTTAGGATGATGAAGTTACCCAGAAAAATAGTCAGATTCACATTCTCGGATTTTCAGGAACAAGGACAGATTTGGATAAGATTCTGCTTCATGGTACATCGCATTGACTGCGATGGTACCACTGCGATGGTACCACTGCGATGATTCCATCGCGATGGGATACGATGGACTCTTCTTGTTTAGACTACGATGGGTTCAAACTAGTTAAGACTACGATGGACTCTTCTTGTTTAGACTGCGATGGGTCCATCTTGACTGCGATGGACTCATGTTACGATGGCAATTCCTTTTGACTACGATGGGTTAAATTTTTTTAGACTTCGATGGGTTTAAAAAAGTTTGACTGCGATGACCTTAGTTTTTGTTGCGATGGGTGTAAACATTGATTGCGATGGCTTATTTTTATTATCTTGCGATAAAAAGACTCGTCTGCATGACTCGTTTGAAACATGACCCGAGACCATTTCATCACAACAAACCCATACAGTGAATGTAGTTTTTGACCGAAACCATCTCAATCGAGTCAACTCTGTATTTACCGAGTTGACTCAGTTAACTCACTGAGTCGACTCAACTGCCAACCTTATATCACCACAACTCCATCATAACTAACCTATCCCATCGTCACCTAAATCCCCCTCATTTCTAGACTCGAACTTAACAGATTAAAGGATCTCAGATTCGTTTTCGTTTTTGACCATATGAGATCTTTATAAGATCTAAAGCCACGAAACTAATATCTTCATAGATCCAATATTGGGTTAAACCCATTAGATATTCGAAGTAAAAGAAAGGATGTTAACAATTATGTTAAATCCAATCTTCATTTCAACTTTGACTCACAAAAATAAACATGAACTTACCTTAGATCTTTACAAGACCTTGAAGCTTTATAATAGATTCGTTCATCGTGGACCTAATTTATGTGTTGTGTTTGTTGTTTGAGGTTGATCAATCGAATTAATTAAGTGAAGAGGAGAGTTGGTGGCTGAGTAGGTTTGAGATGGATATAAGGAGATGGGGGGCGGAGTTTCTTACAAACTGATTAAGAGATGGTTGTGTTTTTGTTTTAAGCAGAATTTGGGGCGGATTAAACTAAATGAATGGTGATTTGGAGGGGACGGAGGTTTCGAGGTGAGGGTGGGAGAGAATGAGATGGATGGGGGCGCAGGATTATGTTTAATCTATGAGTGAAATTAGGTTAGTTATACCTAAATTTAAGGTGTGATTTTAGACCGGGTATAAATTTGTGTTGGACTGTGTGAATTGGGCCATGAACATACGGGATGCTATTTCATTTAGACATAAAATGTGATGGGCCAAGACATTCCATGGGCTAATGATAATTTATCAAATGATATGGGCCGTGTGATTTAGTAATATACACACAAATTTTTTAATACAAATTTTAAATACATTTTGTGTGTATTAAGTATTACTTCAGTAATCATCGGGACGAGACAACAAGTGTCGTGACAAAGTGACGTGACAAATGTGACGAGAATTTATTTGAGACGAGACCAAGAAAAAATTGGGCGATTTTTTTAGTGGATACAGATTTTGTTTGATCGGGTATTAATTATGGGAAGTTGAAGACGGATTTTTCGAAGGCGTGTATTTATTTTATCTTTCAAATATAACTTGCTCGTGCTTCATATTAGAATGAAGACTTGGTTATCTGGTTTCCGGGTTTGGGGTGGTTGGTTGATGACTCGGATAACTATCACTTAATGGGGTTACATTGTTGTACTCAGTGTCACGCGCTTAGTCGACGTGGATAATTTCAAGAGGTGTTGTGCTTATAGACTTCTTTAGTGATGCATTGAGTACTTAGAGATTTCTCCACCGTTCTTCATTCAACAATAGTGCAAGCTTAAGTCACAAGATCGAAGGATTATTATTTAGTTTCACGTTTGATGTATCTGGTTCATTCTTTCAGTGGTCACTTAAAATTGCTTTCACGTGGATTGGTAAAGGTGGCCATGGAGAGTTTATGAGAAGAGATTTTCGATCAACAGCTGATTCTCACAAAATATATAACTCAACTTATTTATTATTCTCACGAGATTTCAGGTTCATGTGCGTACAATTTATTGATGGTTCCGAGTTTCGAAACCATCAAGGGGGAAGAAGAAGACACATTGAAAGCACAACGATTACACGTGATGAACTTCATACCTTCTTTTGATTTGAAGACATTCCGGGATGACATTTGTCATAGCCGCAGAGAAAATCAGTGTTTTAACTCGTGGCGATATCAATCTCTAAACGGTACACTACTGATTCGAGGTTTAATTGTTTGATTGTTGCAATTAAAAATCATCATTATCCTATATGCATTCCCGGGACTTAATTGACTCTGGTGCATTTCTGGAAGAAGATATGTGCATTTCCGGGACTTAATTGACTCTGGTGTTACGATGTCAACTTCATGAATGGGATAAAGTGTCCACTTCAGTATTTGAGCTTCATAATGGGGATTGATTTACTTTCTTCAACTATGTGGGGGAAAAAATATCTTGATTCTTACTGGTATGCATAACTTGAACTCTCAGGGGGAAGAAAAATTCAGAAGAATTATTCAAGCGTGAGAAGAAAAGTTGTTGATCTACTTGGTGTACCCCTTACTTTCAATCCCTCTTAGCAACGTTATCATGTTATATGATGGGATTTGCTTGTTAGATTCCGTTGTGCGCTTAATCATTCTAAGCTTTATTGTAAGCTTTGAAGTTGCTTATGAGGATTGTCGATTTAGGGGGAAGCTATTTAAAAGATTCTACATCAAGTTTATGTGGCATGAATTAGGGGGAAGTTAATTCAGAAGCTTCTCCTTAACCAGAAGTGTATGGGTTACTTAGCTCGTGCCGTTACAGTATTTCTTCTACAAGTTACTTTAAAGATGAGTCGTTTTGAAGACGAAGGCCTCAGAAGACTTCATCAGCATTGGACGCTTCATGAAAGCTCTTGTTCTTATCATTATGTACTTGTTAGGAAAAATATTGTAAGGAATTCTACACGTCGTCCCATGGGGGAATATTGTTCGAAACTCACTTTATGTGACGACATTTAAGAATTCCCATTAGTTATCATAGTCACATATGTTTAGACTAGACTAGGTACAATGTATAGTTTAAGGTTCGTGTGTGACTATATACCCCTCCTTAGCTTCCAAGGAGGGGTGTTGCTTGTGTTTCTTTTTCATTCAATTTACATTTTTCCTTTCTTTCATCTTACACACACAACCACTCCCTCTCTCTCTTTCAACAATGGCTTCCACCACCATATTCCACCATGTTAGACCACCAGATCATATATACCAAATCCACAATATTGTAGGATCGTATTTTCTAAGGATTAGGCATGTATGGATTAATCTATTGAATGGATGTAAGGGAAGAACTTAGAGAGAGAAAGGAGAGAATGAAAAGAAAGATGGAACGTTATGAAATGGTAAGTGTTCAACCCCTCCTAACATGCTAGGAGGGGGGTTTATATAGCCCACCCTACATGTGGGCTATATGGGCTATATTGGATCACGAGCCCAATATCATTGGAGTGACCGATCCTTTCTAAATACGTAAAAACATATTTCCAACAATCTCCCCCAAAGGGAGGCCTCTCCAAGTTACAATGTCCTAACTAGTATATAGCTCGTGATCTATGCTAATAATGATGTGACCGAGACTTTCCTTGGAAAAAAGTATTTCCAACAATCTCCCCCAAAGGGAGGTCACACCATTTTACAAAATCTTAAACCTAGCATACTATGCTTGAGTCTTCGATCTTGTTATTTTGAATATGCTGATGAGATCTTTGACTTTGGTCTTGAGCATGTGTCCTTGCTTTGACCTTGTGCATTCATCACTTGTGATATTTTCCTCCTCGTGACTTCATGTTCCACATACTTATACTTTTATAAATTCTTGAAAGCTTTAGAGTTTGATACAGAGGAAGACTTGACTTTTAGACTTTCTTGAATTTGTTGAAGTATTAAGTGCATACAATATAAGCATGTGGTGACAACTTCTTCTGGATTGTACACCGCAATGCCACTTTCTTGTTGCGCTGCATAAGACAGTTAGCAACAAAACATATACACGGATGAAATGGCCTTGAACATTTCATTCTAATTCGGTAGCATTTTACCTTCGGTTGGTGAAGATCGTTGGACGATATAAAATATCGTACTTGTGACAGGTAGTTTCAATTAAGAACCTCCTTGACAAGATTTCGCGGGTACATCCGTTCTCTTTATTCGACCGTCCAAAGATGACTGCGAACATAAAGAGTGAATCATTTGGATAATAATATCCGCATGATTTGAAGCCGTCAATTCATGTTCCTGGAACAAGTGAAATTCAATTAAGAACCACACCATCGTTGCTTTCCAGTTGTCACGAGCTTGATTCGTATAGAATCTTGCAAGTTACCTACCAAGTGCTGTTTGAGGTTAACACTAGAAGGATTTCCACTCATCACTGTGAACAATAAGGTATCACTCTGAGTGTTCTGGAAAGATCACTAAGATATTGCGTAGAGGCCTGGAACGTGTTTAAATTCATTTAAGAATTAAACCACTGTTGCTTTCCAGTTATCACAAGTTTGATTCATAAAGAATCGCACAAGTCACCTACCATGAGATTTTTGATGTTCGCTCAAGAAGGATTTCCATCTTCATTGTAAATACTTTCGTATTACTCGGATGTTCATGCAAGATCATGAAGATTTTGCGTAGGACTCTTAAGATCTTTCTTACTTTTCACAGTGTGTGAAGAAGCAAGGAAATATTAAAGTGTGTCCTAATGAGATACTTGATGATCTCAAATGGCTCTAGACTCGATCGTGCATTTTGGATTTTTAGTGATCGGAGGCTGGAGAGGAGTGCCACCATTTCAATACCAATTTATTCGGAGTGAATAAATCAATAGATAACGTGTTGTCTCCGTGTGATTAAAACAAATATCTTTTAAGAGATATCTGAGTTAGCTGAGATGGGTTGTGCTTTGCATCACTGGGTCCATGATGTCTTTCTTCAATATCAAGAATCATTAAACAATGATCTTAATAGCATATGTATTGACCCGGTTTCTGCCTAAGTTGTAAGGAGGGCTTCTTTCTTTACACCCTTTATCTTTACAATTCTTTTTCATTCTTCAACCCCTTCAATGCTTACCAATACGTCATCACTAACACCTTGTTGTGATTGTTCCAGTGCTAACTTAAGTACTTGGTCGGCATTCAGCTACGTTCATGATGAGATGGCATTTATACATGATCTCATCGTTCTTTTCGGGCTTTAAATGCACAAAAATGTCATAAAATACCATATATATGCTTGTGTTTGTTTACTTGTGTGTTTTAGGTATGGATATCGTGAAAAAGACAAAAGATCACAAGATACAAGGAAAAACGAACACGAGAAACGAAGCCGTACAAAGAACCGGACCCTAATCATGGAATTTTCATCAAATACCCTTAAAGACTTGAAGACAAAACAAGATTGATCATCATTTATTGAAGAAATGACACTTAAAACCCTTGTATATTGATAAGTACAAGTTTGGTCCCTTAAGTTTGTCAAAATTGCAAAAAGGTCCTTCAAGATTGAAGAAATGGCAAGATTAGTCCCTCAACAAATTCAAATTGCCAAAAATGGTCCCTCATGAAGATTAAGACACATTGAAGACCTTTGAAGATCAACATTGTCCAAGTTCAGCCCTTGAAATACTCAAAATAGCAAGAATAGTCCTTGGAAACATTTTGGAGAAAGTTTGTGCCAAAAGTGTCAATTGATGGAAGATATTAACAAAGGAAAGGAGATTTTAAGGCTGGAAATCTTTAAAGGCCAAAGAAACCAAAAACCAAGGACCAAAGTTGCCAAAGCTGGAACTTTCAAATAAAAATGCGCCTAACACCCAACAAACCCCCAATTTCGGATCAAATAGAGCACTATTCACCTTCTTACCACCCCAGATTTTACCCTCACATTTACTTGGGTAAAACTCAATTAAACTTGCACACACTTAATTCACACATGCCAAAACCCTTCCCACTCCTAAAAACCTGCATCCCACTCATATGCACCAAACCCCCAATTCCCCAATCCACCAATCACATCATTTCTTAACCCCCAAGCTCATGACGTGGCTTAAATCAATGGCCAAGATTATTTGCTTCCTCCCAAAGCAAAATAAACGTCCAAGATCAAATGAGAGGACAAAATGCACTCAAAATCATTCAAGGGCACATTTGGGATTTTCTATGTATTAGGGTTTTATGTTTTTATGCTTCTAGGATGTTCTATAGGCTCTATAAAAGGAGCTCACAACTTGTGTGAAGCCCTTGTTCCAGTTTCTAGTCTCTCACATGTAATTCCTTTTTAAAGAAATAAAAAGTTTGGTTTTTGAAATATTCAAGTGTAATTCCTTTTTTATTGTTTTTAAAAGTTTGTGTGTTGTGAGGAGATTGATTCTGAGTTCCACTTTGTTTATTGGTTAAGCAACTTTGATTTTCAAAGTTGTTTAAGGTTTTGAGATTTTGAGAGATTTTGGTAAAATCTTCTCAAAGGTATTTTGGTGTTTATGGTTCATGTTATTGGTTGTTTAGGATTTAGAAAACGTATTTGGAAGGTTTGAAAAGGTTTTGAAAGTATTTTGGAAAGAAGAAAAAGGAAACATAAAAAAAATATATATTGTTATATTATTTTGTTGTTTTCTTTGATTTGTGTTCAAATAGGTTGAAGGCTTGTTGATTTAGTTCAGCTCCAACCCGGGTTGGATTGGAGGAGGATTTTCATCCTCTAGGTTCTTGGATGTAAGAACCTAAGGTATCTTCCTTTTTCCTTGAAAAGTTCATTAAAGTGCTAGTTTATATGATCTCATGTGATTTTGTTACTAAGTGTGTTATAGATAGTGGATTTGTGTTCTCAAGTGTTGTTATGCATGTTTTGAGATATTGGAACAAGTTTGCATAGGGTTTGTAAGGTTTTTCTTTGTTAAAATTGGTTTTCATAAAGTTAAAAGGGTGTTTGGCAACAGGTTTAAGCAGGGTACAATCATTGATTTGTGTTGCTAAAAGATGTTAGACAACTTGATTAAGGTTTGAGATAGATTGTTTTATTGTTGTGTAATCATTTGATCAAGTTTGGAGTGGATTTGGAGTGTTTAAAAGGTAAAAAGGGTGTTAAAAATCTGCATATTGCTAATTTGCTTGATTTGTGATGAACTTTGTGCATGATCTTTGATTGTTGATCTTTGATTCTTGTTGTTATTTGTGTGTTACTTGACTCCTTGTGCTTCATTGAGCACAAGGGTGCCCAATTGTTCCAACAATACCATCAAACAAGCACATTGCCAAGTCCTCTTGGCTTGTATCATACTTGGAGAAAGCAAAACTGCACAAACAACCAGACACGTTTCACAAGTTGCGGCGCAAGACCAAAGTGTTGCGGCGCAACGCAAGTACCTGCAGATTTTGGTTTTCCCGTTTCACAAGTTGCGGCGCAAGACAGAAGCATTGCGGCGCAACTGAAGGTTCTGCTGATCTTGGTGATCTCGCAACACTTGTTGCGGCGCAAGACCCACCTAGTTGCGGCGCAACTAAGTGTTTTAATATTATTTTATTAATTAATTTTCAAAATTTTATTTTTCTTTCTTTTTCATTTTTCCTAGGTTCTTTGTCATTGATTAGGACTATTTCCATTTTTAGATTATTTTTATAACTTTTAGATTTATTTTTATAATTATTTTAATTTTAATTAGTTTTTAATTACTTTTAATCATTTTTAGAGTTTTAAAAATAGTTTTAATAAGTTTTAATTTTTAGAAAATTACTTTTTAGTCTTCTAATAATATAAGTTAAGTAATTGTTCAATAAAATCATATTTTTGACATTTGAATTAATTAAATTTAATTTTAGGGCTTTAATTAGCATTTAAAATTAATTATTTAATTAATAAAAGGTTTTAAAATATCTTTGTTGGATTTTTATCTTTGTTTATATTATTTAAGGCTTGTTTTTATCTTTTTCTTGATTTTGTTTTTGGTCTTAGCTTAATTTTTAATTTTTGTAATTTTTGTACGGATTTACGTTTTCATTTTTTACGTCATAGTGTAATTTCCAAGAAGCCGTCATTCCATCTCATCAATATTAATCTCAAATATATACAAGTTAATTCACAACACCATACCTCCTTGGGAAACGAATCTTTCATCTCTTTTTAAGTGATTGAGGGTCATTAGTGTTGATTTTTCCTAAAATCATCACTCGATACTTACCGCTACTTTACGTTTCTTCTCTTTGTTTTTCCTAAGGCAAAGAAAGAGGTGTAATTTACCGCAATCATTTTTTGGCGCCGCTGCCGGGGAGGTGTGTCGTGTCTTAATTTGGAAAATTTTGTTTTTGATATTATCCATAATAGTATTTGTGTTAAGTGGAACTCCCTTAACACGTATTATCGGTTTTCTCGGTTTTTCTTTGTGAATATTATTAATATATTGTATTAAGTATCACAATAAAAATACAATATCTCCAAAAGTGTGAAAACACAACCTTGATTCGGGATTTCATCACTCGATCATTGTATTCGAATCTCAAACAAAAAGAAAAGGCAAAAATAGATAAATACTTTCGAGAAGCTCGATTTTAAAAGATACGAACTATAAGGTGGGTATAAGGCGGGAATTATAAAATATACCCTAAGGAAAAAGGCTCTTAAGTGCTTCGCGCCGCCTCGTTTCCCCGCTTGCTTGTGAGTATTTTGAGATTGAAAGCTAATCGAGGGTTTTGCCGCCCAAAGTATTAATACGTATACTATATTTGCTTGGTTTTCTTTGTGGTTAAACCCTCGTGAACAATTTGGTTTTCACCAAAGTTCTAAAGTCATTCGAAGGCGTTCACTCCACGTGATCGTTTTCATTCCTTTGAGGCTTCTTTAATCAAGAGTTTGATTCGAGGAGAGATTTTGTAGATTGTTGTCTACGAAGATACACCAAAAACCAAAAAAATTAAATATCATCAAAAACACAAAAAAAAAATTGAAAATCCACAAAACAACCAAAAAGAATCTTCTTTGCTCACCTCCCATTCTTCGTGAAGTTTATGATCACTCGTAATCAAGCAAAACGAGCTCGTAAACGTCTTCAAAAGCAAGCAAATCAAGGATCGTTGATTGTTGAAGAACCTCCAATTGTTGAACCTATTATAGAACAAGAAGTCATAATGGCTAATCGTACTATGATGGAGTTGCTACAAGCACCCACCGAGGGTTTTGGAGAGGCCATTGTTATTCCCGCCATCCTTGCGGAGAATTTCGAAATTAAGACGGGTTTAATGTCGATGCTACAAGCAAACAAATTTCGAGGTCACGAGAAAGACAACCCGCATTACCATATTAGGAATTTCAACCGTCTCACCGCCACTAGCAAATTCAAAGATGTTCCGCATGACGCCATTAAGATGATGTTGTTTCCATATTCGTTGGATGGACCCGCAAAAATTTGGCTCGAGAAAGAACCGCCAAATTCGATTTTGACATGGGCCGATCTCGTTTCTAAGTTTGTGAACAAGTTTTTTCCACCATCGAAAACAACACACTTAAAAAATGAGATTTCACGATTTGTGCAACGTAACAATGAAAGTTTTTCAATGGCATGGGAACGATTTAAGGAGATGTTACATGAATGTCCTCATCATGATTTTTCGGAATTACATCAAATTGATACATTTTATAATGGGCTTAATGATCATGAACGAGATTATTTGAATGCCGCCGCGGGTGGTAATTTTTTGTGCAAGACGACAAATGAGGCTTTACAAATCATTGAAAATCGATCTAAGGTTTATAGCCCTCGTAACACACCGAGTGTTGCCAACATGGGTTCGTCATCGTCATCACAATCGTCTCGTGGCATTAATGCCTTACATGATGAAGCTAATGAGGAAAATCGGTTTTTTGATAGATTTGCTAATCTAATGTCCCATTGGAAGGCTCAAGAAGCTTCCAATTCCGCTTCGGTTAAAGCGGTTGCTAAGAGTTGTTTATCATGTGGAGGAGCTCATGATTTATCCGAGTGCATTACCGCGGATGGTAACACTTCGAGTGCTTATGTAGCAACGGGAACTTACAACCAAAACGGCCAAGGTTCCCGCCAAAATCAAGCTCCACCAAATCAAAATGTTAACAATTATCGAAACAACAACCAAGGTAATTACCAAGGCAACACACGCAATTACAACAAAGGGAATTATCAAAGTGGGAATGGACAAATCTCTAATCAAAACCAAAACCGTGATTTTCAAAATACTACACAAGGTTTTCAAAATGCTCACACGAAAAATTTGCAAGGAGAATTTTTAGATTATGCAAAAGCAAATGATGCAAAATTTGATAATATGCAACGTGAGATGATTAGCTTAAGGTCCGAGTTGAAAAACGAGCTTAAAAATGAACTTGCTAATGAACTTAAAACTCATGCAAATAAAATGGAAGGAAATGTCCAACGTCTTCAACAAAACCAACAAAAGATGGAATTAGGACAACATGAGATTAAGCAAGAGTTATTGAAAGCGGATGCTAGGCAATCAAAATTTGAGGACCGAATGGCTAAGATGTTCGAAGCAATCATGTGTAAGCCCTCTTCTTCGGGTGGTCTTCCTAGTGATACCATTGCAAACCCGAAGGGAGAAATGAAGGTTATTACTACACGAAGTGGTAAAACTTTCAAGGAACCAATCTCTCGTCCAAGTACTTCTACGGAGAAGGAAATCGAGAAAGAACCCGAGGTGATGGTCGAAAAGGAGCACATTACAATCCCACGAAGTACCGCTCAAACCACACCTACGGTTACACCAATACCAATTATGGAACCCGAGTTTCCAAGGCCGTTGCCTAATGACTTACCCACACCACCTTTACCCTACCCTTCGAGACGTAACAAAGAGAAAGCACAAGAACGGAACAATTATCAATTTGAGCTATTCATGAAAATGTTTCGTGATTTGCACTTTAACATAAGTTTTGCCGATGCTTTAATCATGATGCCTCGATTCGCCGCAAACTTCAAAAGTATGCTAAACAACAAAGAAAAGTTACAACAAACGTCTAGTTGTTCATCGGTTTTTCTAAGCCGCATACCACAAAAAGTCGGTGATCCCGGTAAATTTTTGATTCCGTGTGCTATACAAGATATGGAGGAATGCTACGCCTTGGCCGATCTTGGCGCTAGTATTAATTTGATGCCTCTCGAGATTTTCAAATCGCTTTCGCTTCCGGCTCTCATTCCTTCGAACATGTCCATCGAGATGGCCGATCATTCTACGATCATGGCATGTGGAGTAGCCGAGGACGTTTTCGTTAAAGTCGGAAAGTTTTACTATCCCGTTGACTTTATCGTTGTAGACATTCCCATCGATCGAAAAGTTCCTCTCATTTTGGGTCGTTCATTTTTGGATACATCACGAGCACTTATCGATGTTCATGCTCGTAAAATCACCCTTCGTTTCAATGAGGAAGAACTTGTCATCAATGCAACACAAAACTCCAATCTTTCTCATGTATATTCTATTGCAACTTTAAACCATGGTGACTCGACCAATGTCATTTGCAAAGAATTTTCACCAAGAGTTTTAGGGAATGTCTCCAAAAACAATTTACCATTTCCTCCGCCGGTGGAGGTTATGAGTGCTAAGCCTACAAGGAAGAAACCATCAATACTTGAATCGAAAAATCCTTCACCTTCATTCTTGAAAAATGTTGATAAATTACCGGTTTCTACGGAAGATCTTTCGGATGATGAATATATGGACCCCGATGGGGAGGTTTTCTTCGTCGATAAACGTTTTGAGAACTTGCCACCACCAAAACCAAAACGATTTCAAAATGTGAGAATTTTTAGTGTAACTAACATCGTCTTAGAAACACCGAATATTTTCGACATAATCAACAAGGGTTTTCATAAGGAGAGTTTAAAAGATAAAAAAGGAAAAGATCTTAAATGTGATTTAATTGATTTTTCTACAAATCTAACTCCGTCATCACCACGTGTTTTGAGTGCTACAAACTCGTCTACTCCTTTTGACGATGTTTTGTGTGGTTCTAGTATGGGGGAAGCCCCTTATGTTCCCTCATCCTTGTCCACCGAGGACGAGATATTCGATCCCGGAATTTCATGTAAAGGGAAATCTCGGTCTTCCACCGATGCAATAAATGGAAACTATATCTATTTGCTTGGTGCGAGTCTACCTCGAGTAGCTCAATCGTTTGTCTTACCAATTGTCTCACCCTTCTATTTCTCATCTATTTTCTTCAAACTCTTTGAGTTTATGGCACATGTTCAAGTGGTGTTGAATTGTTTTCTCAATGGAAACGAGAACGCCATCTTCGACCCCGGTATTTTGCATCATCTAAGGACTTAGTCCTTTTTACCGGTTGCTTTTTGGGCCTTGTTTATCATGTAAGCCCCACCAAAAATTGACCACACCATGATATCCCTAAATGTTCACATTTATGGGGATCGAGTCGAGCTCATGACTCGGTAATCAAAAACGAGGTGCCTCGTGGGGGAGATCCCATGCTTATCTTTATGCTTTTTATGTCCACTAATAAGGGGACTTGTACCCTTCCAACTCGTTGTCTCGTGGTTGTTTGTGATTGTGTTATCTAGATCATCATCATCGTCTACGATTGAAGACTCTCGTGTTCGTTTACGTGAGCCTCCATCGTTCGTTTGAAGAAGTTTTTCACGAATCCATGACATATCCTTTATTGTTCTAACAATTATCTTTTAGCATAATTAATAAACGGCTTTAGATATATTGTTGATCACCCTTTCCATGCTAGATCCTAAGCATTCGATTCTTCGTCTCTAGTATGGGGGTGCTCCACCTTTAGACTCGAAACATTGAGGACAATGTTTACTTTTAGTATGGGGGGGTGAATAGGTACTTGCTTTGCTACGCCCTCACGTGTTCCATCTTTCAATGTTTTGTTTTGCTAATAAGGCTAAAAATGGCCAAATTTTAAAATTTTTCTTAGTTTTCATAAGTGTTTTTAAGACACGAATGTATATTTTCCGATGGGTAGAATAAGAGTTAATTTTTGACTTGATGGGCATTTGGAGCCCTTTACATTCCTTAACCCGCTCAATTCAAGTTTTGCTAGACTTTTATATAGGGAGCTTTAAAACGCGAAAGTCTTAATTCATTCGGGTTAAGAACAAGAACTTTTCGCAAGTTCCTATAATTGATTCTAGAAAGTCACTTATCAAGGGAACTTTAAAACGCATTCTCTAAACTTGAAAAAGTCCAAGAAAGTGCAAGATCCTATAGGTGGCTTGAAAACCCAAAACTTTGATTTGATATAGTCTTAATGAAAGCTAATCCAAATTTGGCTTAATTTTGACTTGCACGGCTAAGTATTCACGAGTCTCTTTAATTAGAGGTCTTTAAATAGTGAAGAACGAGAAATGATAGAGTTAGACAAGTGATCATGCTAAACGTAGAACATGAAAATGTTCTTTCAAAAACTCATATGTTTTTAATTGTGGCTTTTTCTTCCCATAAGATCAATGCATTAGGAATAAAACATAATTGCAATAAGTAAGGTCGTACGATTTGAAAGGTTACTTAGCCTCTAGCGCAAGATCGTTTAAAAGTTGCTCGGGGTTGAATAGAGTTCATAGCCAAGGCATAACTTATTGAAGCGGGACGCGAAGATTGGCGATCATCCAAAAAGGCCCTAACAAGGCATGAGGAGCTCTATTTTTGCTAAAGATCCAAAGATGATGTGAAGTATCATTGTTCCAAAATCAATATGAAGGATCGAGACACACGACGAGAAGCAATTACTCCCCTAAAGAATGGAGAAAGTCTATCCAAAAAGACCCTAACAAGGTATGAGGATAAATATATCCAAGTCCGAAAAGGAGGCGGATCGTTGTATATCAAAATCCAAAGTAAAGATTGAAGAAAAATGATGAAGTCGTGGTCCTATATGAAGAATCTCTCAAAAACGTCAAGTGAAGAAATTCCAATTATATGAAGAGAAGACCATAATTTCGAGAACGTCTTCCCAAGATTTGAAGTATGAAGTACATGCCAAATATCGGTCCGAGAAAGGTCTCAAATCGTGAAACAAGTTATGCCAAGATATGAACTTAAGGAGATACACGAGAAGCCGTTTTAAAAGATTTTGTCCTTCGGCTAACTATTGATCAAATCGTGCTACTTTGCTTTCGGACTAATAACTACTTAAATAAGTCAATATGAATCACTTGTGATCCATGACAAATAGATAAAAAATGCTAGTAACCCATTTCCTTTTATAATAACTAGGATTGCGGGGAGAAAAAGTATTACACAATTTGGACGTATGAGTAGTGTTAGCATTGTGACTTGTACCAACAATGATCTTGTTTTTGCACTTAGCATGGAATGTATGACAATCAAGGATGACGAAATTTACTCTAAGGGACATTAACTTGTTTCTATTCTTTGACCCTAAAAGTCACCTTTTGGTGATGAAAATCATACATTATGTCTTTACACAATATCGTAGTATGTTGCAAGTTTTTTACTCTTCAATAAAGGTTAATAAAATTGAACTTTGGTGATGCTTAGATACTTTATTCTAGCATTGCGTGAGGGCACGGCAATGGCTTAGTATGGGGGAGTGATGAGATGGCATTTATACATGATCTCATCGTTCTTTTCGGGCTTTAAATGCACAAAAATGTCATAAAATACCATATATATGCTTGTGTTTGTTTACTTGTGTGTTTTAGGTATGGATATCGTGAAAAAGACAAAAGATCACAAGATACAAGGAAAAACGAACACGAGAAACGAAGCCGTACAAAGAACCGGACCCTAATCATGGAATTTTCATCAAATACCCTTAAAGACTTGAAGACAAAACAAGATTGATCATCATTTATTGAAGAAATGACACTTAAAACCCTTGTATATTGATAAGTACAAGTTTGGTCCCTTAAGTTTGTCAAAATTGCAAAAAGGTCCTTCAAGATTGAAGAAATGGCAAGATTAGTCCCTCAACAAATTCAAATTGCCAAAAATGGTCCCTCATGAAGATTAAGACACATTGAAGACCTTTGAAGATCAACATTGTCCAAGTTCAGCCCTTGAAATACTCAAAATAGCAAGAATAGTCCTTGGAAACATTTTGGAGAAAGTTTGTGCCAAAAGTGTCAATTGATGGAAGATATTAACAAAGGAAAGGAGATTTTAAGGCTGGAAATCTTTAAAGGCCAAAGAAACCAAAAACCAAGGACCAAAGTTGCCAAAGCTGGAACTTTCAAATAAAAATGCGCCTAACACCCAACAAACCCCCAATTTCGGATCAAATAGAGCACTATTCACCTTCTTACCACCCCAGATTTTACCCTCACATTTACTTGGGTAAAACTCAATTAAACTTGCACACACTTAATTCACACATGCCAAAACCCTTCCCACTCCTAAAAACCTGCATCCCACTCATATGCACCAAACCCCCAATTCCCCAATCCACCAATCACATCATTTCTTAACCCCCAAGCTCATGACGTGGCTTAAATCAATGGCCAAGATTATTTGCTTCCTCCCAAAGCAAAATAAACGTCCAAGATCAAATGAGAGGACAAAATGCACTCAAAATCATTCAAGGGCACATTTGGGATTTTCTATGTATTAGGGTTTTATGTTTTTATGCTTCTAGGATGTTCTATAGGCTCTATAAAAGGAGCTCACAACTTGTGTGAAGCCCTTGTTCCAGTTTCTAGTCTCTCACATGTAATTCCTTTTTAAAGAAATAAAAAGTTTGGTTTTTGAAATATTCAAGTGTAATTCCTTTTTTATTGTTTTTAAAAGTTTGTGTGTTGTGAGGAGATTGATTCTGAGTTCCACTTTGTTTATTGGTTAAGCAACTTTGATTTTCAAAGTTGTTTAAGGTTTTGAGATTTTGAGAGATTTTGGTAAAATCTTCTCAAAGGTATTTTGGTGTTTATGGTTCATGTTATTGGTTGTTTAGGATTTAGAAAACGTATTTGGAAGGTTTGAAAAGGTTTTGAAAGTATTTTGGAAAGAAGAAAAAGGAAACATAAAAAAAATATATATTGTTATATTATTTTGTTGTTTTCTTTGATTTGTGTTCAAATAGGTTGAAGGCTTGTTGATTTAGTTCAGCTCCAACCCGGGTTGGATTGGAGGAGGATTTTCATCCTCTAGGTTCTTGGATGTAAGAACCTAAGGTATCTTCCTTTTTCCTTGAAAAGTTCATTAAAGTGCTAGTTTATATGATCTCATGTGATTTTGTTACTAAGTGTGTTATAGATAGTGGATTTGTGTTCTCAAGTGTTGTTATGCATGTTTTGAGATATTGGAACAAGTTTGCATAGGGTTTGTAAGGTTTTTCTTTGTTAAAATTGGTTTTCATAAAGTTAAAAGGGTGTTTGGCAACAGGTTTAAGCAGGGTACAATCATTGATTTGTGTTGCTAAAAGATGTTAGACAACTTGATTAAGGTTTGAGATAGATTGTTTTATTGTTGTGTAATCATTTGATCAAGTTTGGAGTGGATTTGGAGTGTTTAAAAGGTAAAAAGGGTGTTAAAAATCTGCATATTGCTAATTTGCTTGATTTGTGATGAACTTTGTGCATGATCTTTGATTGTTGATCTTTGATTCTTGTTGTTATTTGTGTGTTACTTGACTCCTTGTGCTTCATTGAGCACAAGGGTGCCCAATTGTTCCAACAATACCATCAAACAAGCACATTGCCAAGTCCTCTTGGCTTGTATCATACTTGGAGAAAGCAAAACTGCACAAACAACCAGACACGTTTCACAAGTTGCGGCGCAAGACCAAAGTGTTGCGGCGCAACGCAAGTACCTGCAGATTTTGGTTTTCCCGTTTCACAAGTTGCGGCGCAAGACAGAAGCATTGCGGCGCAACTGAAGGTTCTGCTGATCTTGGTGATCTCGCAACACTTGTTGCGGCGCAAGACCCACCTAGTTGCGGCGCAACTAAGTGTTTTAATATTATTTTATTAATTAATTTTCAAAATTTTATTTTTCTTTCTTTTTCATTTTTCCTAGGTTCTTTGTCATTGATTAGGACTATTTCCATTTTTAGATTATTTTTATAACTTTTAGATTTATTTTTATAATTATTTTAATTTTAATTAGTTTTTAATTACTTTTAATCATTTTTAGAGTTTTAAAAATAGTTTTAATAAGTTTTAATTTTTAGAAAATTACTTTTTAGTCTTCTAATAATATAAGTTAAGTAATTGTTCAATAAAATCATATTTTTGACATTTGAATTAATTAAATTTAATTTTAGGGCTTTAATTAGCATTTAAAATTAATTATTTAATTAATAAAAGGTTTTAAAATATCTTTGTTGGATTTTTATCTTTGTTTATATTATTTAAGGCTTGTTTTTATCTTTTTCTTGATTTTGTTTTTGGTCTTAGCTTAATTTTTAATTTTTGTAATTTTTGTACGGATTTACGTTTTCATTTTTTACGTCATAGTGTAATTTCCAAGAAGCCGTCATTCCATCTCATCAATATTAATCTCAAATATATACAAGTTAATTCACAACACCATACCTCCTTGGGAAACGAATCTTTCATCTCTTTTTAAGTGATTGAGGGTCATTAGTGTTGATTTTTCCTAAAATCATCACTCGATACTTACCGCTACTTTACGTTTCTTCTCTTTGTTTTTCCTAAGGCAAAGAAAGAGGTGTAATTTACCGCAATCAGTTCACAATCTTTCTCCATCTTTCCTAAGGGCTACTATTTCTAGCTATGGAATGTCCTTGGGAAGATTCCTCCGGTTCTAGAGGAATCATTGGACTTTAACCTATCCTACCATCCTTATGTCACCACAATCTTCACCGTCGTGAATAGAGATGTTTTGGGTAAGTATATGTCACCATGAAATCCATTTTGAAGTGTAAATCCATTTTGCTCCCCCTTAACATATGCCACGATATCCGAAAACATTTCGCGCATGTCGGGATGAGCTAGCATGTTAAGTTAAACCATTTGTGATTAATCATTTCTCATATTAAATCATATTTTCTCCCCCATATTAATAATATTAACCCAATCGATGTTTTTAATCAATTGATTTAATAGCATTTTAAGTAAAATTTGGGAAGAAAAATGCAAATCTAATTATCTTCATGAATTATACAAGCTCCCCTTCAAATTAATGAGGGTGTACTTGAAACGTAAATTAAATACCTTTTAAACACAAGTGTAAGGTATTTATCACGTACAAAGATCATATATGATAATGTATTCACAAGATTAGCGATTTAGAGGTTGGAGCTGAATGATGGAGAACATCATATGAAAGAAGCACATGGTTCTTTTTCACGAATGTTGGTCGCCTCATCACATCTGAAGTTATCTCTTGACTCCATGTGTATGATTGATATCGTTGTCTTGACACCAACATGTGAACTTGGCACTTTCGGCGTCAAAGATTCTGAATGCTGGACAATTGCTCCCCCTCAATTGTTGACCCGTGTTCTATTGAAAGAGCTGTAGTCGTTGTTTGAGTAGTCGCATCGTCGAGTATGTAGATATCAAATGTAATTGCTACGGTTGGTGGAGATGATAACTTCATAAAAACAAGATTTCTCTTGTTTTAACAAATAAATGCACTGACACGTACATAAATTTGTGTTAGATTGTGTTATAACACAATCCCTTACATGGTTATAAAGTAAACCATGCCCGGGAAAATTAATTCCCGTTGTTGAGTCAAAGCTTTCTGGTGAAATGCTTGACTTTAAAGTGAAAAATGGGTTACTATCTGAAATAATAGCAAACCATTTTGAACATGTTTTAAATCATTTGAAATTCTGCTCGAACTTTATTTACAACCCCGTGTCATTATTGAATGACATTTCTAGTATCGTAAATATTATCGATTCCAGAAGACATGCTCTTTTTATCAAAACATTTTTGAACACACAATTTTGAAAGATTCAGAAAAAACCTTTTGAGAAATTCTCGAAAAATTATGTTCATTGTTTTGAAAACCAACTACTTGAGCTTAAGATGTTGAATATCTTACAAAACGAGCTCAAGTCCGAGAAGTTGTAAACTTCCCGTTGTTAAGGATAAGTTACCATCGGCGATAAACTTTCCTTTTATCTGAAGATGGAGTTCTAAGCTGACATTTACTTAGAAGATGTTTTCATGAGCTTGAAAACTTTTGAATGTTTTAACGTAAAGCTCATGACTGAGAGGGGTTAATTTCTCGTTATGAAGAAAATTTCTCTTATTTAAAAGGTACACTTTCCTTAATGAGCTTAAAACTTGGAATGTTTTAAGACAAGCTCATGACCGAGAAAAATGAATTTCTCATTACGAGGATAAACTATCTTTAAAGATAAGCTCTCCTAAAATTGAAATCCGAGTTACAGTCTGATATTTAACTATAAGTCATTGTGCATGAGCTTAAAAACTTCGAATGTTTTTAATATTAGCTCATGCCCGAGAAAAATTAATTTCTCGTTGTAAGGATAAGTTTATCATCGGCGATAAACTTTCCTTTCTTTGAGGTCCGGGGCATAATCTGAAATGTGATTATACGCCATATACACGAGCTTAAAACTTTTGAATTGTTTTAATGTAAGCTCGCGTCTGAGAAAATTTAATTTCTCGTTAATGAGGATAAGTTTATCATCGGCGATAAACTTTCCTTTATTCGAAGATCGAGTCATCATCTGTTATTTAATGAAGAGCCTTATACACGAGCTTAAAACCTTTGAATGGTTTTAGGATAAGCTCATGTCCGAGAAAACTTAATGTCTCGTTTTGAGGGTAAGTTATCGTTGCGTAGATAAACTTCCCTGTCTCTGAAGTCCGGGTCATCGTCTGTCATTTAACGAGGAGCCATGTACACGAGCTAAAAACCTTTGAATGGTTTTAATGTAAGCTCGTGTCCGAGAAAAATTAATTTCTCGTTTTGAGGGTAAGTTATCGTTGCCAAGATAAACTTCCCTTTCTCTGAAGTTCGGGTCACAGACTGTGATTTGAATGTAAGCCAAAGTGCATGAGCTTAAAAACTTGGAATGTTTTTTATATAAGCTCATTCCCGAGAAAAATTAATTTCTCGTTGTTAGGATAAGTTTATCATCGGCGATAAACTTTCCTTTCTTTGATGAACGAGTTACAGTCTGTGATGTGACTATAAGTCCTTTGTACACTGTAAGCTTAACTGCAAAACCCCTGAGACACTTGTTTCTTAGATATCAGCTTCTTCAGCAACCAAACTCTGAGAGTGTCCTTAATTGAATGGTATACAATGATTGGACCGCTTCGTTCTTTTGGAACATCCTCTTTGGTACTTGCATTCTCATTTGGAATTTGCATGCTTTGATATGGGTTAGCGACATCTATCTTAGAAGCAAGTGGGGGTTCATAGTTTTCTTTTCTTGTGCTAGAGGTGACCTGAGGAGATGATTCACTTGTTTTAGCTAGTAAACGTTTCCTTTTATAGAAAACCTTAAGTTCAGGCTTAAGTGATGTATCCTCCTTTTCAATTTCCTCCCTAGTAGTCTTAGTAGAATCAGAGACTATCCTAGTTAAAGGGCACTCGTTTCCTACAAGAGTGAAAGTTCTACCAGTGGGGCGCCACATTTTACCAATGGGTTTGATTTTAGCAACCCACTGGGAGTTAAGTCTAGCACGGGAGTTCACCTCATTAAGTAATTTTTTGATACAAGAATCATGATTGGGTTTAAAGACACATTTCCTACATGTTTTACAAGTAGCATATTTAATGTCCGAGTAAGATCTAGAATTCCTAGATGATTGATTGATGCTCCTAGGATGTGACATGATACGGTTAGCAGTGTTGGGTAAAGTAGGAGGCATCTGACTAGGTTTGAAATTCCTATCTCTTACTTGTGTCTTTTGCTTAGCTTCCCTTAGATCAAATGTATGGCGAACGTCATTTGAATTAGTTCGAGACGTGTTCTTTGGACTATGTCTAGGGAAACTAGAGGCAATCATGTGATTAGGTCTTGCAAAAGCTGTTTTAGTCACATTGGGCCTAGATAGTGGAGTGACTGTTCTAGAAAGATGAACCATATCAACTTGGGAGGCAAACCGCGGTCTCGAGGATGGTGATCCTCGAATCTAAATGCAGTCGGTTGTCGAATGAACTGATTTGTAGGCGGTTTCCACAAGATTGATGGTTTTTCAAGCGTAGTGTTCACACTAGTTCCTTTGGATTTCCTCAACTCGTTTTTCAGAGCCACTATTGCAAAAACCTTTTCTTAAACTTGAGCCTTTAAAGTCTCATTCTCTTTGAGCAATTCATCTTGGGATGCCAACTTAGATTCAAGCAACTTAATTTGTTTTAAAAGATTATCCTTTTCAGCTTTAGAATCTAGAACTGTTTGATCTAATTTTCGTTCAAGAACAACGTTTGACTTTTCAAGTTTTTCAAAATATGTTTCAAATTTCTCCATTTTCTTTGAAAATTCATTTTTGGCATCCTCAAGATCTTTTGATTGCTGAGCTATGATCGTTTCGAGCTCGTTAGTCCTAGAAGCAGAATTGGGTAAAGAAGCAGGCATAGGGCACTTATCAGGATTGTTAATTATCTCGTTCAATGTAGATTGAAGTAGACGAAGATTTGTGACACATGACTGCTCTGCATAATTTCATGATTGGCTGCTTGCTTCCTGCTTTCCTCCTGAATCCATTCTTTTGTGACTGCTTCTAGTATCGTTTTGCAATTCTCCCTCTTGAAAAGTCGAATTCAATAATTCCATTGAATGTCGATGAAGGAAAAAGAATTGTGGTCGTGGTTGATTTCGGGATATTACAGTTCGCGAAGAAACTTCGAAAGATCCGTAAAAAACTTGTAAAAATCCACGATTGATGAGATCACACTTTTCTCGGCTCAAAAATTGTTGTCGGCTCAAACGTTGATAAAATAAACCGGAGACCAATTCAAAGAAAGCCCGTCAACAAATAAGTCCAAGCTACGGTAAATATAATGATCGGGTCGACAAATATTTTACCACTTTAGTTCTTTCGGAATACCCGCCTCAATTCGATGTACCAAAAATTAATAAACACAATTTACTAAACTAAAATTCAAAAGTGACAAATAAACTTTAAAATAAAAAAAATTAACTTGACTTAAAAAGAAATAAAAAATAAACTTAACTAAAAATTCAAATTGGAAAATCTAATATATTGAAAATAATCGTCTTATGTAAATAGAACTTATTGAGGCAAAAGTGACAAAAATAAACGTACATATTAAAAATAAACGTATAAAAAATCTGATATATTCAAAAATGACAAAGCACCAATTTGACCGCACCACACACGTGGCTTCACCACAGATTCCTAAACATATCCAAGAAACCTCCGCCTATTAAAAAAACAGTATTAAAACTGCCCACTTATCTTGTTATATCCGCCTTATATCTCTCTCTCTCTCAAATCTTGTTTCCTCTCAAATACTCTCAAATCACAGATGAATCTCAAATCGTCTTTTTTTTTCTTTAATCAAACCCCAATAACCAAAAAACTGATAACCAACCTTCGAAGATGATGGTTACAAGACCGGTCAATAACCGAGAAGACGAGTGCTTCAAGATCTTTATCCAAAGGTCTCGGGTAGGTTTGCATTTGATGTATTGTCGGTCAATGATGGTTTGAAAAGAACAGAGATCTTAAGAAATGATTTCAAAAATGTGTCTTTTGGTGAGTCTGTGTTAGACGAGTGTGTGATAGAGTGTGTTGTGGAGTGTGTTGTTGGTTCGTATCAGTAAGGGTTTCTTGTGTGGTCGTGTTTTTATTGCGAGTCTAAAAATGTTTGAGGAGTGTTTGTGGGTGTCTTGGTTGATTTGAGTC
Source organism: Glebionis coronaria (assembly GCA_025667525.1). Classification (NCBI taxonomy): domain Eukaryota; kingdom Viridiplantae; phylum Streptophyta; class Magnoliopsida; order Asterales; family Asteraceae; genus Glebionis; species Glebionis coronaria. Next base: position 324,541,713 of record CM046879.1, read on the forward strand.
GAGTCTTGGTGTGTCGAGAGTTTGTTTAGAGTCGAGGGTGTGGGTGAGGGAGTCGAGGGTGAGGGTCGAGTCGAGTGAGGTGAGTGGGAGTCTAGTGAGCTTAGTTTTCGTAGGTTGGGTTTTAGCGAGTCGATTCTTATCGAGTGATGTGAATCGAGTGTTGGTTGAGATTGAGGCTCGAGTGTTGGTTGGATTGAGGGTCTGAGGGTGGGTTTGATGAGGGTGGGTGGGTGAGACGAGAGGGTGTGTTTTCGGTTGTAGGGTGGGAGTCAAAGTGGGAGTCGAGGGTTGGGGATTGAATCGAGAGTTGTGGTGAGAGGTGGAGTCGAGTCTGAGGAGTCAAAATGGTTTATTGAGGTTGAGGGGTGAGGCTGTTTTGTGTTACGATGAGGGTTGAGTCGAGACGATATGGATTGTGAGTTTTGTTTAGAGTCGTGTGAGGTTGAGTTTGTTTTTTTTGTTTTTTTGTTGAGAGTTTGTTGAGAGTTTGTTGAGAGTTTGTGTAGATGTTGGTCCGAGTCCGAGTCTAGTGAGTTGAGTCTGACTTACGATTCCATCGGAATGTTAAAAATGAAAGGCATCGGAATGTCAACAATTAAAAACACCATCGGAATGTCAAAACAAAAAACACCATCGGAATGAGTGTCGGAAAGCTCGATCGGAATGTGATCGGAAACCCTTGTCGGAATGTGATCGGAAAGAACCTTGTCGGAATCCTTAAAGACAAATCTGTCGGAATGTTTAAAACCCTTTTCCGAAGGGTGAAGTCTCAAAACAGAGACAGATCGAGTTTTTAAAAAATGCTAAAAAACAAAAATGTTATAATAAAAAACTGATACTTTTGATAAAAACAAATATTTTTGATAAAAGCTGATACTTTTAAAGAAGATAAAGACAGTGAAATAAAATAAGGTGATAAAATAAGAACAAGAGACAAATACAGTAAAATAAAGTAGTACACAACTGATAAAATAATTCTGATGATTTAAAAAAATTGATCTACAACTGATAGATTTAAAAAACTGATGATTTAATAGAGTTGATAAAAATTCGTAGCACCAAAAAGACTAAAAAATTTAGAAAGAAAAGATTTTTACCATCAAATCAATAGATAAAAACACTTCAATCCTAAGATTTAACCATGGCTCTTGATACTAATTGTAGGATCGTGTTTTTCTAAGGATTAGGCATGTATGGATTAATCTATTGAATGGATGTAAGGGAAGAACTTAGAGAGAGAAAGAAGAGAGAGAAATGAGAGAATGAAAAGAAAGATGGAATGTTATGAAATGGTAAGTGTTCAACCCCTCCTAACATGCTAGGAGGGGGGTTTATATAGCCCACCCTACATGTGGGCTATATGGGCTATATTGGATCACGAGCCCAATATCATTGGAGTGACCGATCCTTTCTAAATACGTAAAAACGTATTTCCAACACAAGGGAAATAAAAGAATCGGTTAAGAGATAAAATATCGAACCTAAACCGCAAAAATCTTCATTTATTAAGCAATTAAATATACAAGCGGGGAGAAAGAGCCACAAAAACTCATATAAGGAAGAATTAACCTTTAAACTTATTATCAACTCTATCATCTCTCGTTCTTCACAATTTAAAATCTCAAAAAATGAGACTCTTGGATGCTTAGCCTAATAAACCAATTAAGGTCTACATGGTAAAGGAATGAGCTAAGGTAAACCGGTCGAGTCAAAAACTATTCTTATTTTCACCAACGGAAAGCTTACATTCGTGTCAAAAACACTTATTAAAATATGAAAAAGATAATTAAAATTTATGCAATTTTAAGCACATTTTTGAAAAACGGAGTACGTGAAGACAACGAACAAAAGGAAAAGCATATCGATAGATACCCCCCATACTAAAACCAAACATTGTCCTCAATGTTTCAAGTCTAATGGTATAATACCCCCCTACTAGAGACGAAGTGTCGAATGCAAAATTCTAGCATGGAAAGGGTTTGACACAAATAATTAAAAGCCGTTTATTAATTATGCCAATAAAAATAAGCGTTAGTAAAGGATATAATCATCGGATATCGGATGTCTCAAATGAAGGATTAAAACTCGAGTGATATGTGATGAAAAACGAACACGAGAGTCTTCGATATATGAGAAACCTAAAATCACATCACAAACGAAACACGAGAAACAAAAGAAAAAGCACAAGCCCTTCACATTAGAAATTAGAAAGAAGATAGAATGATAAGCATGGGAATCTCCCCCACGAGGCACCTCGTTTTTGGTAACCGAGTCATGAGCTCGACTCGATCCCCGAATTGAATTGTCCTTGGAGAAACGATCATGGAGAGAAAAAGATTTACCCGTAAAAGAAAAACTCTCCATGATAAAGTGAAATAACCTCCCAAATAAGGAAAACCCCATAAAATTCTACCTGGGTCAAATACGTGGTTTCCATCTTTAAAAGAAATAGACCCCAAGGTGGCAATAGCAAACAAGTATAAGAAAGATGGATTTCCTTTAAGCAAAAGTCTCTAAAAATTAGGTGTATGGTCACAAGGTAAGGATCTCGGGTATTTAAAAATTTGTCCTTTGATTTCATTAGTAAAATACTTAGATAGCTAAAAAATGTGTATACCCGGATCAAATACCGTTCCCTCTATGGGAAAATAGCAAGACAACTCGGTGTCGAAATCTTTGGTCTCATTAGCAATGGGTGGGGCGGGAGGGAGAGAAAGTATAGTATCATCGTGTAATAAATCATCTAGAAAAAGTATCTCTCCCTCCACATCAAAATATCCAGATATGTACTCCACGGGTGTATCAATATCAAGAAACTCATCGATCTCGGGAATGAGAAAACCATCATCATCACTAAAAGTGATATGTGGAAGAGAATCGATGGTAGAATCAAAATTAATTGGTGAAGAGGCAAATGTGAATTTGTCAAAATCCGAGTTTTCAAAATTAATTTCAAAATCAAGTTTTAAATCTCCATTTGCCCTCTCCTCAATACCATGATCACAATGAAGCTCATCCGAGAAAACCAATAACACGGGATCATAGAAAGCATCCTCGTGATGGAATCTCTCAACACTCGGGGTATAAAAATCATCACTAAGGAGTGAAGGATCCGAGAAATCATTAGTATCATTATCATGATTCTCAAAAGTCGTTTTTTTCAAAATAGGAGAGTTATCCTCATCCGAGCCCGATGAAGAATTAAAAGTATAGTCGGAATCATAAGATAACACATCCATATCCAGATAACTACTATGAGGAGTAGTATCATTTGGAGGAGTAGGTGAAGGAGTCATAAAAGGAATGGGGTCAAATGTAGGCTCAAGTACAATCTCGGGAATTTCCTCACAAGATGAGGAAGGAGAGCTAAATATATTTGTGGGTGTCAACACCGGAGGGGGGGTAAAACTCATGATAGTCTCAGGGCCTTGTCTCTCCTTTATTGGCGGAGAGATGGAAGGATCCACACTGGGAACATCACTAATAGTAGTGGTGTTAGCCTCAACATGAACTCTCAAAGCTTCTAAGAGTTGATATTTAAGATTTTGGTTTTGTTCATGAAGATCATTTATCATCCTCTTTTGTTCCTTAAATATTTCAACTATTTCATCCATTTGTGAAGGTTGAATTTGAAAATCCCCTTGATTATTACTTTGAAAATAGTTATGATTTTGAAAATCTTCTTGAATTGGAAAGCCTTGAGTTTGAAAATCCCCAAAACACCCTTCATTAATTTGTGGTGGGTCAGGAGTCAACTCAACCGTGAGTCGCTCAATAACTACTTCTTCCTCAAAATCCAGAGGAGAAGAGTCACTAGTCACATGAGAAAGGGGACTAGAAGAATCATCAAAAATAGGGTCATCCGAATCAACACATGGCTCATCACTAACTCTCGGAGTATATGAGAAAAGAGGGCCACTCCTATGGATAACCTTGTTAACGGATACTTCGGCCTTGCTCCATACTTGAGACTTTTTCTCAATAATCATTAAAGCCTCACTAGTACTCTGAGAGTAAAGATTTCCACTTGCAGCCGTGTTAATAGAATCTTGATCGTATTGGGTCAACCCATTATAAAACGAATCAATCAAGTGCAAAGCGGAAAATCCATGATGAGGACAACTACGCACTAAATCCTTAAATCTTTCCCAAGCCTCGGTAATTAGACTCTTCAAAATTAGTAATGTCCAACCGAATTTTTCTCATTTTAGCATAAGGGTAAAATTGATTTAAGAATATTGACTCAAGATTAGCCCATGTAAAAATAGATCGTGGTGGTTCCTTTTCAAGCCAAGTCCGGGCTTGCCCATCAAGGGAAAAAGGAAAAAAGGTGTAAATAGATAATGTCTTGTGTCACATTAGTGTATTTGACGGTATTGGCGTATGAACGAAAATGACGGATATGAGTGTAAGGATCGTCGTCCTCAAATCCGTAAAAAGGATGACCGGATATCAACTTAATCAAATCCGGATTAAGCTCAAAATAATCACCCTCGATATCCGGTATCACAATCGCACTATCGAGACATCCCTCAGTAGGTACTTGCAACAACTCATAAATCGACCGATTATCCATATCCATTTCAAAAGCACGATACTCGCGATCGGCTTGACTCGTCACGATATTTTTTTTATAAAAGAAAATGTAATATGTACGTAAAAACGAAGAGAAAACCAAGATAGAATATATATATATACGTAGATTTTTGTTTGTTGTAATACTTTAGGAAAAGTATTACTTTTTTTATTTTTTTATTTTTTTGCTGCAAATCTTAGGAAAGAAATGCTTTTGTGATTTTTTATTTATTTATTTATTTATTTTATTATTTTATTATTATTATTATTATTATTATTATTATTATTATTATTTGTTTATTTTTTATTTTTTTATTTTTTTAAGAAAATATTATAATATATAGCTAATGAGAAATAAAATCTAAAAGGAAAAAATATTTTTAAATTTATTTAAAGGGTATATATAGTAATAAAGAAAAGAAGAAAAAATAAGAAAATATTTTTGGATTTTATTGATTTTATAATTTTTTTTATTTTTTTTATTTTTTTATTTATTATATATTTTTTATTGCAATGAAAAATAACGTTCAAAAGTGAACGGATCCCAAAATCCAAATCGTCTCACGAAAAATCGTCAATCGGAACGAGCAAGAACCGGCAGCGGCGCCAATTTAATGTAGAAATTTTGTCAATTCTTTTTATCTCTATTTTTTTCGTTCCTCGACTCGACTCGAATTGATTTCCGATTTTAATGTTTCGACTTAATTTGTTTTTGGTTAATAAAAATGTTTTTGGTATCTATTTCTACTTGGCAAACAATACGAAATTCTAATCTATTATTTATACTAGTACGTAATACGCAGCAAAACAATATAAAATAGCTAAAATAAGAAATGCACACAAATCTAGGCAAACTATTATTATAAAATTCCAAAATACGAAATGCACCTAAATTAGCTAAAACATAAACGATCCTACTACGCTTATATAAAAAAATGCTCCTAAACTAAACAATTTCTAATACTATATTACTATTATAACAAAATTGGGCCAAATCACAGATTAGCCGTATTTTTTAAGGATGTAAATTGACATATACTCAGAATGCTAAATGACCAAATAAATGCAAATTTTCTATCCTATCTACACTAGCTGATTAAGTATTTTTATTTTTATTTTGAACTATCACTGATTATAATGTCATGTTCTAGTACAAATTTAAGCTAGTACTAGTTTCACTTCTAAAATGGAACTCACTTTAACGATGCTACTTGACATACGCTGAAGACATAAGCACACAAGCTATTCTAATTACTTCCCTACACTCAGTAAACTAATTCAATGAACAGACAAAAAGAAAGAAAGTGAATAACCTCAAGAGCTAATACTACAAACTGATACTACAAACTGATATTAAACTAATACTACAAACTGATATTAGCATTAAACTAATACTACAAACTGAATACATTTAAAGTGAACCTTCAAAACAATGAAATCAAGTATTACTATACCAGCAATGATCAATCAAGCAAGTTTACACTACGAAATAAACTACACTACAGCTAGAAGATTATAGTTTAAAAAAACGCAGAAAATTTAAAGTGAAACGTCCTGCATCCGAGGCTAGCCCGCTGTAGTAGACAACCTTACTGCATTTGCTGATCAAGAACTGAATTTGGACGGAAATTACCAACTAATCTGCTATAAACTGAGCCGAAATTTGACCGAAAGTAATTCCCTAATATTTAAAACTGGAAGACCAAATCTGATCCAAAACTAATGCCGAAAGTCTGCTTGTAGATTTTGTAGAACCAAAACTAATGCCTAACAGCTACCATTAACGACACTATCGAACCAAAACCAAAAACTGTACCGAGTACTTAAAATCAAGAACAAACCGAAACCGTTGAAACGAACCAAGCTGTTGAACTTTTATCTAACTAAAACTAATATCTACCGAAACTGCAAATGAGGGACAGAAAACGCGGAAAATGGAACACCAAAAAGCTGCTGCTACCTCTAATCTTGAACTATCCTACTCCTCAACCACCATAACAAATACTTATTCTTGATATCCTGCCTTAATTGAACATCAACCGAAAATATATGACAAAGAACCAAACTGATCCCTACACCTGCTGCGATACAAGTCCCACCCTTAACCGAACAAAATTTTGAAACTAAATCCATCCTACAAGAACATCAAACCAGAAACATGAAACTCCAACCAGAATCATTAATCTTCTACCGAAAATCAATATCACCAAATCAAAAATAATTGAAAATTGCTCTGCTATAATCGAAACATAAATCGATTCACAAACCACAAATCGAAACTAAGCAAAACTTTTATTAACCGAAAATCATCAACTGAATATATAACTGAAACGTCAAAGAAGAATTAAAGGAAGTTGCGTTTAGATTTATGCAAAAATAGGGAAAAGTAAAAAAGAATGAAACCCGCGTTTTTATTTATGATAAAGCTGCGAGTGTTTTTAATATATAAATTCTATAAAACTATACTACTCTACTATTGAAAAAAAGAAGACATAGAAAAAATAAAAAGATGGAATCTGCGTTTGTTTTAAGCTAATCTATACTACTTGAAAGAAAACAGGGAAAGATAAAAAGATATATATATAATGAGATAGGTCCTCCCTAAGCAATCTGATTTCCATCTTATGGGCCTTCTTGGGCTGTGCTGCTTGTTGCGTTCTTTTTTTTTTGTTGATGGGCTTGCAGCTTCTTGTTGGGCTGTTTGGTCATTAAATATGGGTCGGTCCGTTTAACTAATATTGGGTCGGCCCGACCCATTTAAATGGTGTCGGGTTGGCTCAACAAAAATAAGAATGCACCGTTGGACTCGTTTCTTCGTCTTCTTTCCAATTCTCGTGTCCGTTTTTCTCTTTGGCTTCGTTTCTTGTGATTTTCTTGATATTCGTACCTGCACACGCACAAACGACAAAACACACGTATACAAGGCATAATTGATGATTATTTGACCATTTTAAGCACGTTTTACAAGGAAATATGATGTGTAATTAGAGTCACATCAACCGTTTCCATCATACATGTGTCATTAATGGCATTGGGTAGCTCACTATGCTCATGAATATCACCAAACACATTATATTCGTCAGTGGTGTGTACCTTATCGAGTGGCTCAGTGTCAAAGATAGGGTCATTGTCATCTTCAGTGACTATGAGAACTTCTTCAACCTGTTCCATGTACGAGTAATGTGCTTCTAATTCTTGGTCGGAGGTTTAATCATCAGTGTCATCAAGCATTGCTCCTTCCTCAGCCGACAATTTGACCCCTGCTTCCATCTTCTTGCATAACAACATCTTCTCTTTATGGTAGCTAGAGTCCCTAACCCGTTTTGGCTTTCTGCATTCCTTTGCCATATGCCCATAACCTTGGCAATTATAAAAATGAATCCCACTTTGTTGAACCACTTGCATTCCAACAGTTTCCCTATTCCCAGTAACAACGTTAATCCTCTGAGTATCATACTTGGCAGTTTGTCGATCATACCTTACAGAATCCTCAACATGTGTTGGATTATGTCGATCATACCTAGAAGAACTTTCACCACGTCGACGTGTGTCATACCTTGGAGGATTCTCAACATATTGGTTCTTTGTGTTGAATGATGTTCGAAGATTGTTGTTGGTGGGTTTGAAGATTTTCTGGTAGGTCTTCATAATGAAAGCGATTTGTTGTTTCATTTCCCGATTCTTCTGAGCTTGATCTTCATCACTATCATCTTCAGATGATGACTCAGTTGGTGGTGATGGTGCTCTTGGTTCTTTGCCGCGTGATCTTGTGGATGATGAAGACTTGGATGATGTGGAATATCGTGGGGAGGATGATTCAATGGAGTATGACTTTGGAGTACGAGATCGATGATCTTGAGTGGTAGACACTAGAGCAAGTGGTTTAGCCGTCTTTGCAACTCGTTCAGCTCGAATTTCATTTGCCTCATGCTGAAATTGTTTCAAGATATCAAAGAGAGTGTGATAGTTTACCTTGTCTAACTGCTTATGTTGTTTCACCAAAGTAACAAAACGTGTCCACTCTGGTTGAAGTTGCTGAAGAAATTGCACATTGACTTGCATGGTGGAGACCTCCAAGTTGTTTCTTGTCATATCGTTCATCATCTTGTAGAATCGTGAATAATAAGACTCAATTGATTCTCCATCCAATGCAGTAAACTTACCAAAATTCCAAAACAAGTTTGTTTTAACATCTTGCTTGTTGAGTGATTCTCCTTGTTGCAAGCGTTCAATATCCGTCCACATTTCTTATGCTCTAGGACATGCATCAACCGTGGAATAAATATCATCTCCAATTCCACTTAGAATCATATAGATCGCTTCTTTTTCTGCGTCATACCAAGCACGCTTCTCTGGTGTAAGATCAGATAAAGTTTCTTTTCTTGTGGTTGCGGGTATTTCTGTAGTAGTGTCTGTGGCTGGTGTATTAGGGACAGTGATATCGGAGAAAACATATGGTCCATTGTTAATACATTGCCTCAATGCATCACCATTAGGTCTTGTATCAAGATAATGAAGAAAACGTGATTGCCATTGAGAATATCGACCGGCCAAAAGCATTGGTGGTCTCTCTTTGTTACCCACCACCATTATGTTGTTGTTCGTCACACGATATTCTCAGTAGAATCCATCTTAATATTCTCTAAAATGATGAAGTGAATATGGATCTTAAGTAGATATGATGTGATTGAGTTGTTGAAATTCCGAAAATTGCTATTTTTCTCAGTCCGACAATAAATTCCTCATTCCGACAAAACGGTAGACCGAAAAATTTTGTATTGCCAAATTTTGAAATTGAGTTTGAAATGTCCTAAAACTAGTGTGGAAAAAATTTGAATTTACTTGACGGAAAGTTTTTATCTTCGTGTAAACGATATTCCGAAACTAGTCTAGATAGTGCTAAGTCTAAAAGGTACTCGAACAAAATTTAGCTAAACATATCATCGGAATGTCCATCGGAATGTGCTATCGGAATTTCCATCGGAATGATGTCGGAATGTAGTATCGGAATGTCTGTCGGAATGTAGTATCGGAATGTCTGTCGGAATGTATAACTGTCGGAATACACAACCGGAATAAAGCTGTCGGAATCACCTATCGGAATACACAATCGGAATAAAGATGTCGGAATCACCTATCGGAATACACAATCGGAATAATGGTCAGAATTTTAAAACCCTTTTCCGATGGAATTCTATCGGAATATCCGTCGGAGTATTAAACCCTTTTCCGATGGATTCTGTCGGAATGCGTGTACTTTTCCGAAACTTTTGGTAAAAAATGATATTTTTTACAAGAATCCGTGATTTTAACCAACCAAAAGCAATCAAATCCCTACCACAACTATATAGGAGATGTAAATCAAGATGTAGAGCACGGAAAGCACAAGAAAAACTTGAATCCGAGATGATTATAGGAGGAAATCACACGAACCAAGTATAATATGAACAACGAATCACAAAACTACCCCATGGCGATTGATACCAATTGTTTTCCCATATATTTGGGATGATTAAACAAGGAAGAAAGAAAGAAAATAGATGAAGTAGATGAATTCTAGAGAGAGAAACTAGAGAGAGAAACAAGGAATGACATCGGAATGACTTCGGAATAACATCGGAATGACATAAGCATCGGAATAAGCATCGGAATGAGCATTGGAAAAGGGTTTTGACTTTTTCTTGATACCACCGAAAATGGTGGATCTGATGATTTTCCTGTCCGTATATATATATATATTTTTTTTAGATCTGTGCTACTCATTTTTATCCAAAACATACCCAGAAAGGCTTAAAAAAACTGTAATAAGCCACGATCTAAAAAGAAAACGCGTTGACAAAAAAATTGACAGTTAGACAGACGAGAAGAAAAAAAATCTGACTTTTGGTCTTTTCAGATCTATTCATACCCACCAACAAGTTTTATGTAAAGTGTGAACTTTTGGACCAAAATAAGTGACACCAAACCTCACAAGGACAGCTACTCGACTGATAATCAACACAAAAAAACACCGTGACATCAGCTGCTTATAAATAAGCAGTGAATAAGCAACGAAAATAAGAAAACAAACACAAAACAACCCCGGTTAGCTCTGATACCAATTGTTATCCCATATTTGTGATGATTAAACAAGAAAGAAAGGTAGATAAAAGATGAATCCTAGAGAGAGAAAGTAGTGAGAGAAAGTAGAGAGAAGTGTGTGAGAAACTTGGTGAATATTAGATTAAGAGAATAGAAAAGTGAGACAACCAAACTCTCCTTACATGCAAGGAGAGGTTTATATAGCCTTGCCTACACGTGGCATGACGGGCTATATGATAATGGGCCGGGCTTTCCTTTTGGGCTTTGGTTACTTACGAATGAACCTTAGCTTAAAGTTAAGCCCGTAATACACGACTAATCTACTACCTATTACAACGTTCTAATATACGATACATAATAAACATATGACGAGCATTCTTGTTTGACTCAATATTTTAATTTCTTTGTCATATGTTTCTCTATTTCTCTATCCTTTTTATATAACTTTATGGTATTTGCTTATTTTCCTTATTAGTCTAGGAGTGTAGGTAAAGATTTTTATGAGTTACGTTCATCACGAATAAAAACAAGAAATACTCATGTAATTGGTTGCGCAATGGCATCATGTCTAGCAGCCGAGTTGGAAAAGGGTTCTATAGTTTAATCAGCTGTTAAGGTATGTTTACTATCTGTGTTACCATTGGGATCATAGCTTCTCATATGCAATTGGTCTGCTGTGGTAATTTTGCCAATAACTATTATAAAATAATAATTTCTATAAGCAAATAGGTTTGTGCAATCTTTACTGAAATTATGAAGGTGGCAAAACAATATTTTAGACAGAATTAGAGTCTAGAAAACGCCTTAATACTAGAAAGGGACCTCACAAGGTCCTTTTGATTACCTATTCATGTTAAAGAGGGATGCCATCAGTTCAAGCAGGCTACAACCATTTGAACCAAGTGACCTCTTCTTATATGACAGATTGTAATGAATAAAAGATAGGTTCATTAAGTTACAGATACTGTTAAAGCTACCATTGAAGGTGGTGCCACTATTGTGCAGATAAGATTCATATTTTATTCTTAAATTAGTCTTCTTCCCTTAAACCCATTTGTGCTGGTTGAGTCTTGTAGTAGTTCAAAACATGTAAACTCCTTCGGTCAAAACAGGCGCTTAATCAATAAAAGTGTTTATTTTTCCGTTGCAGGTTTTTGGAAATTGTTATACATAAGATATAACCAATACCTATTACTCAATCAACTCAATCTTTTGAACTTGCGTATTTCACCAGACCCACACCCGTCCCACTCTTCCCGACCCCCGAAGAAAAATGTGCCCTTATTCCCATGGGCGTGAAGTTTCTTGGGAGGTTCAAGAGTGGACCAACAAATTAGTTTGGTTCACAAGATGCGGATGGATGGGTCTTTTGGACATTCTTAAAAAACTCCGTGATATGCAGACTATTACGCCTATTAACAGGCTGGGCGGGACAAAGTAAGAATGCCCATATTTTAAACTCAACCACAAAAATTCCAAACACTAGCCTATAGTTTACTCCAAAAGGATACCTCTTTGGCCCTCCATATTCAAAATATGTGTGAAGATGGTAAAATATAAGGCATCGAAGTGCCTATATATAAGTTGCAGCGCATGTTAGAGAACTTGCATGGTCACTGAATTACGTTTCTTTATGAGAGGCTGACAAGGTCATAAATTACCTTCCTGTATCTGCAGTTAGAAAAGGGAGATGATTGCTGGTAACTTGATATGGGTGTTGGCGGTTTAGTCAACGCGCTTTTGGGTATGTTATTATTTTATAAGGTTTAATTTATTGTCTATCATTACAATATGGTGAATAAATGTAATATTTAAAATGAATTGTTTAACAGTTGTGGAATTCTAACCTTTGTAATTTTGTTAAAGGCATAACCAAATATGAAACAAGATGAATTGGGTGGGCTCTTGTAAATGTACCTAATGAAATTGGACAGAAAGACTGAATCTGAAGCTGAAAAGGTTCATATATATCTAAAGACTTAGTATGATAATCATAAATCTTTAATACTTAATAGTTAATCAAAGGTTGAAAAGTATGTAAAATGTATTGGTTGTTTCCTGATTCAAAATTTGTGCATCACATTTTGTGTCAACTCTCTTTTTTTATCGCCATTATGTTTCTCAAGAGTACCATCATATGTGCAGGGAATTCGAATTCAGGTAGTGACGAACGAACGACATACCCTAATTAGGACTATGTTTTCTTCCAAGTGCAACATCAGGTTGTTGCACGCAATGTACTCAGAAATATGGAGTTGGGTCGTGATTATGATACTGATAGGTGTGAAAACACCTATCCTTTTACCACTTATTTCTTACTAAAACAAGACCAAAACACGTGTTTAATATCATTTGTTTGGAATTATGCGTGGTTTTTGTGTTTATTGTGTTTTCAGAGCCAACCGGATGAATATTGAAGAAAGCATGGGATTGCACGGGTTTTATCGAGGAAAAAGACTCAAGACGAAGTCTATTGTCCAAGAGATGCAAAAGATTTGAAGTCAATGGGCCTATTTGAAGATTTATCGAAGAAAAGGACCAAAGATGGAAGATTTACATATTTCGAAGAAACTCAAGTCTATTAAACGAAGAAATTAAAAGACGAGTTGAATTTAATCGTCGAAAAATCCCGAATCAGAATCGAAAACGTCAACTTTTCTGAAAAGAAGAGAAGACAAGAAGAACGGGAGAAAGCCCACTCACCAACCAAAGACAAGGACTATATAAAGGATTCCCTTCACACTTTTCAACCAGTTTTTTAGTTTTTTTTTTGTTTTCCCTTTTCTTTTCTCTCTTGTTCGTAGGTTTTCACCAACACCATTAGGGTGTTTGGTGATTTTTAATCTTTCACAAATTTGTAAGTTTAAATCTTTCATTTAGTTTGTTTAACATTAAGCTTTCAATACAAATCTTTCATTTCATCTTCTTCATCTTGTTCTTATTGATTCAAAGTTTTAAAGTTCTTGTTTGGTTGATCTTGATCTTCTAAAGTTAGTGGGTTTTGTGTTTTTATGATTGGGATTTGTTGTTTATGGCTAGTAAATGATTAGGGATTAGGTTGGTTTAAATCTTTTGGTTAGATTTGGCTTATTTTGATCAAAAATCATCTTCCCCTGTTATTTCGGCTTACTGTTCTTCATTCCCAAGTTATTCCGAGTTAGCATTGTTCACTTTTTATTCCTCATAGCACATTTATTCCTCATAACACATTTATTCCTCATAAGCATTTATTCCTCATAGCACATTTATTCCTCATAGTCCATTTATTCCTCATAGCACATTTATTCCGAATAGTTTTTTATTCCTCATAGCACATTTATTCCTCATAGCACATTTATTCCTCATAAGCATTTATTCCTCATAGCACATTTATTCCTCATAGTCCATTTATTCCTCATAGCACATTTATTCCGAATAGCTTTTTATTCCTCATAGCACATTTATTCCTCATAAGCTTTTTATTCCTCATAGCACATTTATTCCTAATAAGCATTTATTCCTCATTGAACATTTATTCCTCATAGTCCATTTATTCCTCATAGCACATTTATTCTGAATAGCTTTTTATTCCTCATAGCACATTTATTCCTCATAGCACATTTATTCCTCATAAGCTTTTTATTCCTCATAGCACATTTATTCGGAATAGCTTTTTATTCCTCATAACACATTTATTCCTCATTGCACATTTATTCCTCATAGCACATTTGTTCCTCATAGCTCATTTATTCCTCATAAGCTTTTTATTCCTCATAGTCCTTTTATTCCTCATAACACATTTATTCCTCATAGCACATTTATTGCTCATAGCTTTTTATTCCTCATAGCACATTTATTCCGCATGGAGCTTTTTGTCTGATTTATTCTGGATCAAGCCACATTCCGAATCAAGCATTTTTAAGGTTATTTTCAAGTTACTGTTTTATTTAAATTTCAATTCAAGTTTTTTTTTTTTTTTGATTAACTACTTCTAGTTTACCTTGTAGTTACTTCACGCATTCACATTTTTAGTAGAATAGAAAACCAAACCCCCTATTTGTCATCAAGAACAATCATTCCACTTTGAGCTGTGATCAATTCGAGGAGATACCGAGAATTAAATCTGAACCCCAATGAAAACCATAGTATCAAATGGCGCCGCTGCCAGCTCTTCTCGTTAAGATCAACAGTTTTTTGTGAGAACTTGGATTTTGGGATCCGTTCGCCGTGAACGTTACCTTTTTCATAAAAACTTTCAGAAAACCCTAAAAAATATAAAATTTTCAAAAATCCTAAAAAGTAAAAAAACCATAAAAACCAAAAATATTTCTTGTTTGCTTTGTTAGTTCTTTTGCAGGTGCATGCGTACACGATCAACGTCTTATCAAGAGCCCGAGCTTCTCGAAGACTTAAACATGGCCGGTGTACAAAACAACAACAACAATCCACCTCAAAACAATAACAATAACAACCCACCTCTCAACAACAATAATAACAACAACAATGAGCCTCTACCGGACAATCGCCCGATGATTGAACTTTTGCAAGCACATGTGGAGGGCAACACTGATCCAATTGTCATACCCGCGATTGCAACCAACAACTTTGAGCTCAAATCCAGCTTTATCCAGATGGTCTCTGCTCAACCATTCTTGGGGCGTACCATTGATGATCCTCATGACCACATCAAGAGATTCTTGCAACTCACGAATACGGTCAAATTCAATGGTGTTCCACAAGAGGTAACCCGTTTGCAACTTTTTCCCTTTTCTATAGAGGGACAAGCCCGGCATTGGCTTGCTAAGGAACCGCCAGAAAGTATTCTGACGTGGATGGATTTGGAGACCAAGTTTATAAACTACTTTTTCCCACCCTCTCGTACTACCGCTTTGCGGAATGAAATTATCAATTTTGAACAAAAGTACGATGAGTCTTTTAGTGAATCTTGGGACCGTTTTAAAGATCTTTTAAGAAAGTGCCCACAACATGGTTTTACCAAAGTGAACCAAATTAATTCTTTTTATAATGGTTTAAGCATGAATGACCAAGATTCACTAAATAGTGCCTCGGGGGTAATATTTTGGTTAAGACTTCCAATGCCGCTTGGGATATCATTGAGAATAAGTCTCGTGTGCAAACCAAGAGTGTGCGGACCAATGCCGCTAGTGCTAATACTAGTGACAGCGACAAGCGACTTGACAAAATTACTACGCTTCTTGAATCGCTTGCCGCCCAAATCGCCAGCAACACCAACAGCATCAACGCTAAAAACGCTCAAGTCAATGCTGTCAGCCAACCATGTGAAATATGCGGTGGTCCTCACTCTTACACCACTTGTACCACTACCCAAGACTACCCTTCTGAGAATGTGAATGCAGCATACGGTACCTATCCTCCGGCCGCTTATCAAGCTCGTCCTCAAGGTGACCGCAACTTGCTTAGCTACCGCTCTAACAACTTTCTCTCACCACCCGGTTTTCCTCCTAACAACCCAAACCAACAACAAAACCTTAATCGCCCTCCTCAACAACAACCTCGTGCACCATACCTACCACCTCACAAACAACCATATCCTCCTCAAAGAAACAACCAAGTTTACCAGCAACCTGCTTATCAACCACCCGCCTACCATGCTCCTCCTCCCAACCAACCCACCGCATTACACCAAGATGTTGAAACATACATGAGGACCAATGATGTGATTGTGGAAAATCTCCAGCGGGAAGTGCTCAACTTGAAAGCAGACATGGTGAAACAAGGAAACGATCTGAGAGCTGATATGAGAAACACTTTGGCAAGTCAAACGAATGACTTAAGGAACATGATGGCTGGTTTCTTCCAAGGTAATCAATCCTCTTCTTCGGGTACTCTTCCGAGTAACACCGTTGCGAAACCAAGAGGGGAGATGAAAGCAATCACCACTCGCATTGGCAAAGGTACCAAGGAACCCGAGCTTCCTATACCTCCACCGGTGATTGTGACTAAGGAAAACGAGTCACCTGCTCCTATTACTCATCCTTCTACTTCCCCAATTTCTCCACCTCTTACTTCTACCCCTCCTCCACCCAAGGATGTGAGTGATCCTTCGATCCCAAAGCCTTCCTTTTCTTCCGATATACCTTATCCCTCAAGGTTGAGGAAAGAGAATCTCAAAAGCAAGGATGATATTCAAGTTTCGTACTTTCTAAAAATGTTTAAACAAATGAATTTTAACATCTCCTTCGCTGAGGCTCTCGCTCACATGCCCAAATATGCGAAAATGTTCAAAGATCTTCTTAGTGACAAGGAGAAGCTTCTTGATATTGCTAACACCCTACTTAATGAGAATTGCTCTGCAGTGCTCTTAAGGAAATTGCCAACCAAGCTTGGTGATCCGGGTCGCTTCTTAATCCCTTGCAACTTCCCGGGAGTAGAGAATTGCATGGCCCTAGCCGATGTAGGTGCTAGTATTAATTTAATGCCTCTAAGCGTTTGGAAGCAATTATCTCTCCCTGAGCAAGTCCCCACCAAAATGACTTTGGAATTAGCTAACCGTACGGTTGCTTATCCAGTGGGGATAGCCGAAGACGTTTTTGTAGGAGTCGACAAATTCACTTTTCCTGCCGATTTCGTTGTCGTCGACTACGATATGGACCCGCGTGTGCCATTAATTGTTGGTCGTCCATTCTTGAGGATCAGTCGCACTCTCATCGATGTTGAAGCGGGTGAGCTTATCATGAGAGTGGGTGACGACAAAATCGTCTTCAACATGGGAAAGCTTTCTAAACAACCTTATTCATACGAGAGTGTTAATTGTATTGACGTTCTTGATGAGGCTTGTGAAGAACACTTCAAAGATGCTTGTAAAAGTATTCCTACCTCTCTTCCCAATGTTGAGACCGTTTCCTCTATTGATTCATCACTATCTCTATTTAGAGAAAGTGATTTCCTTGGAAAGATTTGGAAGCCACCATGGGAGATGTGAACTTAGCAAATGATGATTCTCCCACCGATTAGGATGAAGACATGCGTCTCATTGAGAACCTTCTTAAAGAGGACAATATTTCTCCACCATCTCCCACGGTTATTGCTATCGATGCTCCGACTTTGAATACGCCTCCCATCGAAAATCCTCCGGATTTAGAACTTAAGGAGTTGCCGCCCCATATCGAGTACGTGTTCCTTGAAGAAAAGAAGAAGTCGCCCGTCATCATCGCGAAGGACTTGAAAGAAGAAGAGAAATCTCGCCTAATCGCCGTGCTTAAAGATCATAAGAAGGCAATTGCTTGGAAAATTTCCGACATCCGCGGAATTGATCCAAACTTTTGTACTCACAAGATTCTCATGGAAGATGACTTTAAACCCGCAATCCAGAGCCAAAGAAGGGTTAATCCTCGAATTCATGACGTCATCAAACAAGAGGTTATCAAACTTCTTGATGCCGGCTTGATTTACCCTATCTCGGATTCGCCTTGGGTAAGTCCCGTCCATTGTGTGCCCAAGAAGGGCGGAATAACCGTTGTTTCCAATGAACACAACGAGTTGATTCCCACTCGTCTCGTTACTGGGTGGAGAGTTTGTATTGATTATCGCAAGCTCAATGATGCCACGAGAAAAGATCACTTCCCTCTTCCTTTCATGGATCAAATGCTCAAGCGTCTTGCGGGTAATGACTATTACTGCTTCTTAGACGGTTTCTCTGGGTATTTTCAAATTCCCATCGATCCCAAGGACCAGGAAAAGACCACATTCACTTGTCCCTACGGAACATTTGCTTACAAACGCATGCCTTTTGGTTTATGTATTGCTCCTGGGACGTTCCAAAGGTGTATGATGGCTATCTTCCATGACATGGTGGAAGACACTATGGAAGTATTCATGGATTATTTCTTGGTTTATGGCGATTCTTTCTCTGCTTGCCTTGCCAGTTTAGAACGTATGCTTAAGCGGTGTGAAGACACTCGCCTTGTTCTTAATTGGGAAAAATGCCATTTCATGGTAAAAGAGGGCATCGTGCTAGGACACAAAATTTCCAAAGCCGGTCTTGATGTAGACTGTGCTAAAGTCGATGTTATTTCTAAGTTGCCTCCACCTTCAATCGTGAAGGGTGTGAGAAGTTTCCTTGGTCATGCGGGCTTCTACCGTCGATTCATCAAAGATTTTTCTAAAATCGCTCGCCCGATGACCCACCTCTTGGAAAAAGATACTCCCTTTATCTTTTCTAAAGAGTGTATTGAAGCCTTCAACTTGCTTAAGGATAAGCTATCTAAGGCACCCGTCTTGGTTACCCCTAATTGGGAGCTACCTTTCGAGTTCATGTGCGATGCTAGTGACTTTGCTATTGAAGCGGTTTTGGGCCAAAGAGTGAACAAACACTTCCAACCAATCCATTACGCTAGCAAGACAATGACGGGGGCTCAATTGTATTACACGACAACCGAAAAAGAGCTTTTAGCTGTTGTCTATGCTTTTGAAAAGTTTCGCCCCTCTCTTGTCCTTTCCACCACAATCGTATACACCGATCATTCCGCGTTGAAGTACTTGTTAACTAAGCAAGATTCCAAACCAAGACTTCTTCGCTGGGTTTTGCTACTCCAAGAATTTAAAATCGAAATTCGCGATAAGAAAGGAGCTGAAAACCTAGCTGCGGATCATCTTAGTAGACTTGAGGATCCTTATCAAGGGGATCATCCGAACAAAGAAATCAATGATTCTTTTCCCCTGGAGACCGTAATGTCTATCAACTCGACTTCTGATGAAACCCCGTGGTTTGCGGACATTGCAAACTACTTGGCGGGTGGAATTCTCGTTGACGGGTTAACATCCCAGCAAAAGAAAAAGTTCTTCAAAGACATTAAGACTTACTTTTGGGATGACCCGTATCTATTCAAACAATGTGCTGATTTGATTATTCGCCGATGTGTTGATGGACCGGCAGCTTTAGAAATCCTTGACGCTTGCCACAAAGGACCCACCGGTGGTCACTTTTGTCCCAACTACACCGCCAAAAAAGTGTTTGACTCGGGATTTTATTGGCCCACCATTTATCGTGATGCTCACGAGATGGTTAAACGTTGTGATGCTTGCCAAAAACAAGGCAAGATCACACATAAAGATGAGATGCCTCAGAATTTCATTCAAGAATGTGAAATCTTTGATGTTTGGGGTATCGACTTTATGGGGCCATTCCCTTCATCTAAAGGAAACAAATACATCCTTGTAGCCGTTGACTACGTTTCAAAGTGGGTTGAATCCAAATCTTTACCTACTAATGACGCAAGGGTGGGTTGTAACTTTTTGAAGTCGCTATTCGCTAGATTCGGTGTGCCTCGTGCCATTATTAGTGATCGCGGGACTCATTTTTGCAATGATCAATTTGCAAGAGTCATGGCTAAGTATGGTGTAAATCATCGTCTTTCCACCGCATACCACCCACAAACTAATGGCCAGGCTGAAATATCAACCGAGGATTAAAGCGAATTCTTGAAAGAACCGTGGGAGAGCATCGTGTCTCATGGGCTGATAAACTTGATGATGCTTTGTGGGCTTTCCGTATCGCTTACAAGACTCCGATTGGTTGTACACCGTATCGTCTCGTGTACGGGAAAGCGTGCCACCTCCCCATTGAGTTGGAGCACAAGGCTTACTGGGCCTTGAAGTAGGCTAATTTTGATATCAACAAAGCCGGTGACCTACGCAAGATCCAACTCAATGAGCTCAATGAACTCTGTAATGAGGCTTATGAAAATTCTTTGATCTATAAGGAAAAGACTAAGCTCATTCACGACTCCAAGATTAAAAACCGAGAGTTCCAAGTTGGAGACAAAGTTTTACTCTTTAACTCTCGGTTGAAAATCTTTTCGGGCAAGCTGAAATCTCGTTGGTCCGGCCCATTCACCATTGCCCAAATTTTTCCATATGGTACTCTCGAGCTCGCTCAACCTAATGGACCTAGTTTTAAGGTGAATGGCCAACGAGTGAAGTTGTACTTTGGTGAGGACATCTCTCATGAGATGATTCCATCCCTCACCACGTTTCCCATGAACTAATTTTGGGTCGAGTCAGGCTTGTGACTCGGTTATCAAAAACAAGCGCTCCTCGGAAGGCAGCCCGAGTATCTATCCTTTTCCGTTTTACCCTCATAAGTGTAGGGGGACTTCTATAGGTTCTTTGTGTTTGTATGGTGATGTGATTACAGGGATAAGTGCACTTTTGGAACCTTTGAAGAACCGTGCTCTCGTGTTATCCGAAATCCGGTTCTATCTCTCAACTATCGTGATTCAATTTTCTTCATACTCACATTTGAAATTGATCACGTTAGTCGTCTCTTCCTTAACTTGAGTTAACCAACGTGCACAATGTCATAAGTGTAGGGGAGACTTTTCCCACATGCTTAAACATTGAGGACAATGTTTATCTTAAGTGTAGGGGGGACTTCTATCGAAGTTTTAAGTTGACTTTTCCATGAAAATGCCTTCATTTAACCGGAAAATCATCTTTTTCAACATTTTTCAAATTTTTAATTAACTTTGGCCATGTAGTCGTAATTTTTAAATTTTTATCGTTGCTTTCATATGTATATATCCCACAATAAAGTCAAAAATATTAATAAAGTGGTGTAGCTAGTTTTGAAATCTGTGACATATTAGGCCCGTTGCGATTATTTTGACTCAACCCGAATAGACTTATCCAAGTTTATTCTAGCTAGTATCCTTAACCAGGTAGACCTTAAGTGGTTTATTAGGCTAAGCATCCACGAGTCTCATTACTTTAGATTTTAAATTGTGGAGGACGAGAAATGATAGAGTCAATTATAAGTCGGTATTCTTGCGCAAGCTCACTTGGTGTAATTATCTGCCTATTCTCCCATCACTTGCTAATAATTTATCTGCAATAAGTAAGGTCGTACGATTTGAAAAGTTACTTAGCTTCTAGCCCAAGATCGTTTAAAAGTTGCTCGGTAATGATAAGAGTTCATAGCCAAGGCATAACTTATGAAGCGGGGCGCGAAGATTGGCGAGTCCGAAAAGGCCCTAACAAGGCATGAGGATTCAATCTTATTGCTAAAGATCCAAAGTGATGTGAAAAGCATTATTCCCAAAATCAATATGAAGGATCAAGACTCACGACGAAAAGCAATCAACTCCCATAAAGATCATGGAGAAGTCTATCCGAAAAGACCCTAACAAGGTATGAGGATAAATAGATCCAAGTCCGAAAAGGAGGCGGATCGTTGTATCTCAAAATCCCAATTAGAGATTAAAGAAATAATCATGAAGTCGTGGTCAACAAAGTTGGAGTACCCCTCAAAAGTCTCCAAGTGAAGAAACTCTATTAACGATGAGAAGACCATTATCTCAAGCACGTCTCTCAAGATATGAAGTATGAAGTACGTGCCAAATATCGGCCCCAGAAAGGTCTCACGTGAACCGAGTTATGCCAAGATATGAACTTTTTGATATCCCGAGAAGCAGTTTAAGAGATTTTGTCCTTTAGCTAACTATTGATCAAATCGTCCTACTTTGCTTTCAGCCTAAATAAACTATCGAAATAAGTCCAAAAATGCATCTTCATGATCATTCTAAGACAAAAATAAAATATAAGAGATACACCTAGTAATAAGGGAGTTTAAGCATATAATTAAGCCATGTGTGTAAGTGTTTGATTTGCTAACTTATAATAACAATGATCTCGTTTTTAAGCTTAGTTTGGGGAACGTGAAACTTGAGGGTGATAAATCTTCGCAGCACCAAAGCCCTAATGTAAGTCCTTGATCTCTTTGCAAGTTATTTCCATATAGCTATTTTCAAGTGAAAATGGTTTTCTATCCTTTTGTTTACTTTAAAGTTTCAATTTCTCTTAGCACTTTAATTTTTGTTTAGTAGTATTTTAATAAGGCCAAGGTTGATTGATTATGAGAAGAGTGTAAAATTGCTTTATCACTAAGCATTGCATGAGGGCATGGCAATGGTTAAGTGTAGGGGATTTGATAGGTGTGAAAACACCCATCCTTTTACCACTTATTTCTTACTAAAATAAGACCAAAACGCGTGTTTAATATCATTTGTTTGGAATTATGCGTGGTTTTTTGTGTTTATTGTGTTTTCAGAGCCAACCGGATGAATATTAAAGAAAACATGGGATTGCACGGGTTTTATCGAGGAAAAAGACTCAAGACGAAGTCTATTGTCCAAGAGATGCAAAAGATTTGAAGTCAATGGGCCTGTTTGAAGATTTATCGAAGAAAAGGACCAAAGATGGAAGATTTACATATGTCAAAGAAACTCAAGTCTATTAAACGAAGAAATTAAAAGACGAGTTGAATTTAATCGTCGAAAAATCCCGAATCAGAATCGAAAACGTCAACTTTTCTGAAAAGACGAGAAGACAAGAAGAACGGGAGAAAGCCCACTCACCAACCAAAGACAAGGACTATATAAAGGATTCCCTTCACACTTTTCAACCAGTTTTTTAGTTTTTTTTGTTTTCCCTTTTCTTTTCTCTCTTGTTCGTAGGTTTTCACCAACACCATTAGGGTGTTTGGTGATTTTTAATCTTTCACAAATTTGTAAGTTAATCTTTCATTTAGTTTGTTTAACATTAAGCTTTCAATACAAATCTTTCATTTCATCTTCTTCATCTTGTTCTTATTGATTCAAAGTTTTAAAGTTCTTGTTTGGTTGATCTTGATCTTCTAAAGTTAGTGGGTTTTGTGTTTTTATGATTAGGATTTGTTGTTTATGGCTAGTAAATGATTAGGGATTAGTTTGGTTTAAATCTTTTGGTTAGATTTGGCTTATTTTGATCAAAAATCGTCTTCCCCTGTTATTTCGGCTTACTGTTCTTCATTCCCAAGTTATTCCGAGTTAGCATTGTTCACTTTTTATTCCTCATAGCACATTTATTCCTCATAGCACATTTATTCCTCATAAGCATTTATTCCTCATATCA
This sequence comes from Glebionis coronaria, assembly GCA_025667525.1. Taxonomy (NCBI): domain Eukaryota; kingdom Viridiplantae; phylum Streptophyta; class Magnoliopsida; order Asterales; family Asteraceae; genus Glebionis; species Glebionis coronaria. The sequence continues at coordinate 324,565,278 of CM046879.1, forward strand.
CATTTATTCCTCATAGTCCATTTATTCCTCATAGCACATTTATTCCGAATAACTTTTTATTCTTCATAGCACATTTATTCCTCATAGCATATTTATTCCTCATAAGCATTTATTCCTCATAGCACATTTATTCCTCATAGTCCATTTATTCCTCATAACACATTTATTCCGAATAGCTTTTTATTCCTCATAGCACATTTATTCCTCATAGCACATTTATTCCTCATAAGCTTTTTATTCCTCATAGCACATTTATTCCTCATAAGCATTTATTCCTCATAGCACATTTATTCCTCAAGGTCCATTTATTCCTCATAGCACATTTATTTCGAATAGCTTTTTATTCCTCATAGCACATTTATTCCTCATAGCACATTTATTCCTCATAAGCTTTTTATTCCTCATAGCACATTTATTCCGAATAGCTTTTTATTCCTCATAGCACATTTATTCCTCATAGCACATTTATTCCTCATAGCTCATTTATTCCTCATAAGCTTTTTATTCCTCATAGTCCATTTATTCCTCATAGCACATTTATTCCTCGTAGCTTTTTATTCCTCATAGCACATTTATTCCGCATGGAGCTTTTTGTCTGATTTATTATGGATCAAGCCACATTCCGAATCAAGTATTTTTAAGGTTATTTTCAAGTTACTGTTTTATTTAAATTTTAATTCAAGTTTTATTTTTTTATTAACTGCTTCTAGTTTACCTTTTAGTTACTTCACGCATTCACCTTTTTAGTAGAATAGAAAACCAAACCCCCTATTTGTCACCAAGAACAATCATTCCACTTTGAGCTGTGATCAATTCGAGGAGATACCGAGAATTAAATCGGAACCCCAATGAAAACCATAGTATCAGATACCAGTGGTCAGGTAAGTACATGTGACAGAAATTGAGAATGTTGATCGAATTTGACACGATGCAATCAAACAAGTTGACTTGCATTGGGCTCAAATACCTTGCTTCACTTTCTCGAGTCAGATAAATTAATAACAAGGGTGAGTTTGTTATATCATTATTAGTTTATATAAGCCCACACAAGTGACAAAATAACCAGAAAAATGAGCATGCTGCCCTCTATATTAGGCAACAGATGAACTATAGACTCTTTCAAAATGTGGAAAGGACTGCGGATGTTCTGTTTAATGTGGTGGTCGAGACCTTAGGAACTAAATTAAGATTTTCGAAAGTTAGTCAACTGTAGATGCACATGTCTGAGAATGCTAGAATGTTCAGCCAATGGTAATCGCCAAATACCATTCTAGGTGGTTTAACTGTTGGTCTATGGTAGAAATTATAGAAGGTATAGGCTGCATCATGTTACATGTATACGTTCTCAGTACTATTTTTACTATCCATGGCACTTTCTTAGCTATCTAATTTGACCATCGAATCAAATACACATCTAGAAGAATGTGAGAGGAAACAGGCTTAGGATGTCATCAATTTTTAGTTTCAAGGCGTCTTTAAATAACCTATATAAGCAGCATTGTTCTCATATATATGTTCATGCATGTATATAGTGGCTAGAGTACAAATTATATCTTTTTGCTTCGGTTATTTGTTGATTCGGAATTCACTTTTTCCTACTGTCAGTTGCAAATGTGTTCTTACTTTGAATTGGGAATATATTGTGTGAGTGCTTAATACTGGTAATTGCAGGCAAGATTTCCATTTACAAAGTAGAGTTCGCGAAAACCAAGAACAACCAAGTTTGAAAAAGCTACATTGGTGAACAGAGACGATATAAGATAATCTGGGACACAGGCACACAGCTTCAACATAATATTTGTGCTTACAAACACTCAAAAGACGTGACCTGTTGACATCGTCAAATCGTATTAACCACATCTCGGAATACGTTGAAGCCTTACAAACACTCAAAAGACATGACCTGTTGACGTTATCACATATTTGGTAGACGTCGTTCCTTTACAACCCCACGGCGAAGCGCGGGCTTTTTATCACATATTTTCAATTACTGTTGTGTTGTACCAGACTTGTGGGATGGAGAGAGGGCATATTACACACAGGAAAAGGAGCTACTGCTATCACAACGGCTGTGCACATGAATCCAATCACATGAGGGATACAATATGTATCTTTTTCGCAGGTCAGTTCTTAAAATCTGGATTATATGTTTTATGCGTTGTTGGTTTTGGCAGTCTAAATATCGATCAAATGAGTAGTAACACGATTAGTGGACGAGTAATTAGTCCTTACTTATTATTAGTGGTGGGGTTGGTGATAAAAAGGCACAAAAACATGTCGCAGTGGACTTTTGATGTTATGATATAAACCATCTATTTAGGAGATGGTTATATAACTATTTAACTAGATAATTTATAAGCAAAATCTGGTTATAACCTACAGGTTATTGGAACGGCAAGTCATATTAACTAAATATTAGGAACTCCTATTGCACCAGAATCTACCCCCAAAATAAATAAAACAGAGAAAATGTGGCATTACAATGATTCATCTTATAAAATTCAAGGGCCGTTTTCTATGTCATAGTTGCGTATGTGGAAAAAAGACGGATACTTTCCAGCCGGTTTAAAAATGTGTTCTTTTTAATTACATGAGAGCAGTCTCGCCTCCTATATACCAGCACTCATCAATCTACTATATATTAGAAGAGTCTGTTACCAGCAAGCACAAAAGAAATGAACCAGTTCAGTTGGCCTATAGGGTCCCACCAACTTCCCAGTCCAGATATGGAACTCAACTTCTGTATATGGCAGCTATGTACCTCTCAACCAACCCAACAGCTATGAACAACAAATTCATAAATGTGAGCTACATATTAAGTTTTAGATTGACTACATTTAGAAACAAATGTTAAATTTTAGCTCCTGAAATCATAATCTTATTTAAGTGTACCTGCACTAAGTACAAAGAGTGACTTTTTTCCATGTAATATGAATAAACAATATGACAATTAATAGTTCTATGCACATTAGGAGTGACATAATTTTGAGCTCTAGATAAGCAAAAACATTGATTTGACATTATGAGATAAGCAGAAACATGACTTCTTAGAATGAAAAACTTCAAGTCACTGCATTTACCCTACCTTGGCGTACGAGAAATGGCACTTAATCTAAAATCCAAAACTTAAAGGTTTCAAGAAGCATCTAGGAGCAAATTTTCCGGCTATAGAAAAAACAATGCTATTAAGTAACGAGACATGTGAATATCTTTAGATCTCTATGATAGACACCCCTACTATGGCAATAGTCAACAACTATTGAATATATTTTGTGCCTTTATCTTATTTCCATTTTTATCAAAGACTTATTGGTGTATCAGGTTTCAGAAATGTGTAGATATATTGCGTACACACTGCCAACTAATAAGATAGCTATTCCATTCTTGGCTTCTTGCATTCGTTTCATAGTTGTTATTTCTATTTTTCGTAAATCTTTTCGTCTAAAACTCCCTCATATAACCGGTTCTTATAACAATGTTACAATATCAATAGCAATGTTTACGCAATGGTTAATTTTTTATATCTATGTTTAAGGCGTCCTTTTTTTAAGGCTATGTACTGTGCTTATCATGTTTAATAGGACTATCATTTTAGATGGTTCGGATTCGGCACGGATGAACCTTCCGGATAAGCACCTTTTTACATAATATCATGTTATTTGTGGCGCAACTATTACACAACTTATGTTGGTTTTGCGCAATACGAGCTCTCTTTATTTTATTTGTTTCCTTTCTAGCGAGTAGGTGAAATGCAATTTTTTCCCCCATGCTATAATTTCTTGGCTCGCCACTGTTCATAGCAGATCACACATTTTTCTTCTAAAAGCATTCAACGTGACAACTGAAAAGTGTGTGATGCGATTACAAAGGTGAATAAGAAATTTCATTATATTAAATTCATGTTAAGCATATTTTAATATCTAAATTGGTGGTTTAAATATCTTAACGGAAACTTCTTTTAATAATGCTACTAACTGTGATATATAGTTACTATTTTTTATTGTTCCTACGTACTAATGGTGCGTTTAAAATGAACAACACTCTTTAACATCAATGTTTTTAAACTCGGGCCAATCGGTTGACTCGATTTTGATAAAAAAAATAGGGTTATTTTGACTCGGGTTTACATGGTTAAACCCGCTGGGTTTGGGGTGACCCGAGTCAACCCGGTTCTCGAGACCCGGTCGGGTTTCGATTTTTCGAGATTTTTTTTAAAATATGTAAATTTTACGTATTTACGATGAAATTTTAATTTTACATATTATATTAATAGGTAAACAATTTATATCTTCAATATACGAAACCTTTTATGGTTTTTATATATAATTTTTGATAATGACTAAAAATATAAAAAAATATTTTGAAACCAGATTAACCCGGGTCGACCCGAGTAGACCCGGTTCGACTAGGTTCGACCCAGATTAACCCGGACCCAGTAACTCGACCGGGTCGATGCAAAAACCGGGTCTCAAAACATTACTTAACATTTGGCAAAGCATAAATGATACTAAGAGGCATGGGTACGGTAACTGGTGGGTTGGCTGGCCACCATAGCACCGCCTACCACACCCTCCCTTGCGCCATCGAGTTTGGGCTGGTCTGTGGCCAGTCGAGGTTATCAAGGTTGGCGTGAACCTATGGCGCAGCCAACCACACCGTGGCTCGCGCCATGGGCTACGTTATGGATCTTTTTTTGAAAATTTTAAAAACTTACCGTTATATAATGGCTAATTTTTTTTGCCTTTTTTTAAATTTCTTTTTTCATATTTGTGTTTTTTTAATTCGGTACTTTCTTGTGTTTTTTAATTTCTTGTTTTTTTTATAAATTAGTAATTGTAATTTTATTTTATTAATGAAAAATTAAGTTTAAATTAATTAATTGTTGAGTATAAAAAAAGTGGTGGGGTCACGATAAACCGAAAATTTGTAGTGTTAACCAGGGAGGGGTTTGTGGGGTTATGGGGAGTTTTGATGTTATTGGAGAATAAGCTGACGTGGCAGCACTTTTTGCCCACGGCTTGAGCTCCACGGCTCAACCGTACCCAAGGCTCTAATGATAACATCTATTTGTTCAACATCTTAAGGATAAAAATGTTACTTTATTTTCATGGTAATACGTAGCCACAAGTTCAACAGACGTGAATTAGATTTATTAAATTTTTAGCATACCTTTGCATACTGATCTCTCAAGCACACATGTTAATTGTGATTTTATGAAATATACAAAATTTTATGGTTGTACGAGTGCATGTTCTTTTCTACTTTTTATTGACCATTTCTGTATTATGTTAAACTACTTGATCTAGATTGTTGAAAGTTCACATCAGGATATTGGGAAATTTTTATGACCGGACCTTGACATATTTTTCGACATAAACTTCTTCGCAATTAAGCGACCTACATCATGCTCCTAAGAAATGAAAAAAATAATCACAAATACTTAGAAAAGTTGCCCTACATTAAGGTATTCTCAATTTTTTTTGAGATATACCTTACGTAATGAACCATGAAAATCATGGTAGCATATGGACTTTATTACAAAAAGGGGTATATGCTATGGCTTAAGCTTTCTATTTAAACCAAAAAAAACTCCAAGAACTTCTTACGTGTAGTACCTATGTTATATAAAGGCAGAAATAATAAATTATATTCTTCGCAAACGGTGCTTTGACTCGTTTAAAAAATTCATTACCAAACGTGTTTCTTTTTTAGAGTCACAGTATAGTCATATACCCATATGTAACTAATCTCGAAAGAAGCTATCTACATGATCATATCGTCTGGAAAATAATATACGATAAGGTATATAATTACTTATGTACTTTGAATGTCTGTCTATAAGCAAGTGTGAAATGCCAGTGTGAAATGTTTTTTTAAGGCTTTTGATACGAATTACATATGGTTACTTCAAAAACTATAAAATATATTTAGTAATATAATAAACGCAAACAATCTAACAAACATTGCTATTGTGCTTAAAAAACCTTTTTATAATATACAACTTTTTAAAACCAATATATTGCTAAACAAAAATTTGTGACGACAATTACAAGTCATGTTCACCCATCAGGATATTAGCAAACATACCATCATGGCAAAAGATAACTCGGACTGAATTTAAAATTTATAAAAAAAAATTAAACATAAATTTAACATTATTTAAGCGTAAATTATAACTATAATATACTAAAGGTTAAATTTAAAAAAATAATAAACTAAAAATACACAAACCATAAGCCCTCTGGAACAACAAAAAAAACAATCTGCTCGTTGGGCGGGTTACGACGCTATTATATATATATATATATATATATATATATATATATATATATATATATATATATATATATATATATATATATATATATATATATATATATATATATATATATATATATATATATATATATATATATATATATATATATATATATATATATATATATATATATATATATATATATATATATATATATATATATATATATATATATATATATATATATATATACTAGTTACAAAACCCGTCTGATGGACGGGTATGACTTTTGATTGTCGTTTAATTTTTTTTATCTGATACATATTTGTTTGTGTCTGATTGGCAGGTATGCCTTCTGATTGTTGTTAAACTTTTTTATTTGAGAGTGTATGACTTGTAATTATTGTTTGCGTTACTTTTTTTGTGAAATGTTTTTTTGCATATATATTTTAATTTATAGTACATGAGTTACCTATTTGTTTATTTTAGTATATTAGTGTGATAGTATGAGGTATTCTGTTATTCTTTTAGTATATTAGTGTGAGATGATTTTCTGGTTCAATGCTTGATGAGAGAACATAAATTCTTGGTTGGGTTTCTGGTTTTTATTTTTTTGGACCAGACATATAGTTATTTTGCCCGCTAGCCTTATGATATCGCTGACAAAATTAAGTTAAGTTAATTAAGTTTATAGACATACTCTACTATTTATCGGATGAAAAAGAAATCAAAGCACATTAAATAAGAGAAAATAAAAGATACAAAAAATAATCAGTAAGAAAAATAAAATTAAAGACCTTTACATACCTTTTTTGGGTAGATAAACTCTAATCATATACGTAGTATATGTTTATGGGTTTGATGATTTTGAAAAATTGGATTGGCGATGATTTTGAGTGATTGGGGAAATTTTTTATTAAAGCCAACTGTGTGAAATGTCCGGGAGAAGGAGTAATATATTTTTATTATTTGTTTTATAAAAATCAGATTAATATTATATGTCACGTCACTTATTTACCGGCAACAAAAAGTTACAATTTTTAGAGTAACTTATATAATAGGTAAATTAAACATAAATAATTGATCTGTAACCAAAAAATACTTTAGTAATTTAAGTAAATATTTAAGCAAATTTTAATAACTTATTTGTTTATTTTCTCTCTCCTTTTTTCATATAAATTTTATGAAAAGTAAAAGAGAGTGAGAGATGTTGTATGGTAAAACTTTATATTCTAATCACACGTAGATAATCATTTTGTCCTAAGATGAAACTCTCTGATCTAAATCATGTCATATGGCAAAGGGACGTAATTTTAGTGCGTATCCTTCCCATGCAATTGCTCTTCCATATTAGTTTTCAATTCATTGCAAAATGTTAGTAACCTGCAGTGTAAATTGGCTCACATGATTCGTTCTAAAAACAACATGCAGACGATGTTCAGTGGTCGCAACATTTTTTTATAAAAAATTGACCAAAGGCTAACATTAGTACAGTAACATTTAAATTAAACTGATAGTTAACTTTATCACAAAAATGAAAAAAATATCTACTCCGTATATTCTTGAGGGGCCCTAACCAAACTACCCTTTACAAATAGGAACGAACGGAGACGCACACAATATGTGAAAAACCTCTTTACATGCAACCTTTAATTATGATAACTTCGTAAACAGAATATTTTTATCTACGTATATAATAGTAGCAAATAATCAATTGATAGGGAAAGTTGGTCTTATTGGCTCAAACATACAAAAGTTGAAGGGATAAACCATGAACTGATTTCAAGATGATGTTTAAACATTATTAACTTGAAAAATCATATGCAAAGATTGCTAAATAAAAGCTTCTAGCTACTAACATCTTTTCCCTACTAAATGAACATGGTTTTCAGTGCAAGTGTGCAACCATGGTCTTCAATATACATGAATCAATTTACATAAGCTGATAATTTAGTTTTGAGTGTTGGGGTAAAACTTATTAATGGCTTACGTATTTCAGAGTAAAGAAGGAAATTTACTATGAATATAATTTGAGCAAATTTACCAAGAAAATGCATTTAAAGTGTTTAAACATATTGACCCATTTGACCCCTTTTATTGACAGAACTTAAAAGTTATAAAAGTAAAAAATGTCAGCTCAAGTATATACAGTATTAACTTGCAGATTCATGAACAATGAAATAATAATACTTAAGCTATTGCCAAACACTCCTTCATTCACTTTAAAAAAGAGAACTTTTATTTAACTGTACAAAAGGGAACTTAATATCCTAACCAGCTTCAAAACTGTAAGATAATTCTTATAGTATTAATTGGCAAGCTAAAGCTTGGAACTCTTGGTTGCTATCAGGAACGTGACCCAACATATCATCATATCAACATATCATCTTAGCACTTTTATTTTTTCTTAGAGGGAAAATTTTCGTGGTCCCGAGAAAATAAGCAACTCGTTTGACAGTTTGACTAATGAATTACCTTACAGTAACACATCAACATAAACACCTCCCATAAGAAAGTCAATAGCAAATCCTAAAACTCCTTTCTCAGCTTGTGCTTTAATGCAGAGGAGTGGGACCTTAGATACAATCATAAGAATACCACAGCTGATTGTTGCATTGGGTATTGGATTGCAGCTTTTGAATAGTTTTTATGTTTGAAACGCCTTTGGTGAGCCCGTGGCTGTTGGATGCCTTGTGTCATAGTGGATTCAAGATGACCAAGCTTCTGGGTAACACTTGGAAGTGAATCATTAGTTTTCGTCGCTACAAAAACAAACATATGTGAGATTAGAGAATGTAACATAAAGTATAATGAAAGCTCATGTATAACTTACTCGTTTAAATAGTCTACTAACGACTTAAAAACAAACAACATATTACCAAAAAGAAATAAAAGAGTCCATACAAACAGGAAATGATACCTTAACCACTCATACATTGTAATGTCAGTTATATTAGGAGAGTGACATAGTCTTACCACATATATATGACAGTTTCCCAAGTCTGCATGCAGGATGTTAGGGATTGTCTTTGCTGCCATATCAAGGTGGATCATCTCCATCAAAGTGGAGAAGTTTTTGAATATGTTTCCTTGATGTACTTATAGGAAAGGAGCTTTTCCTGAAACAATGATAAGAGTGTTCGCACGGGCTCCCATCGCAGCGACGAAATAATCATAATCCACAGTGAACTTGTCTTTCTCATTAATATTAGTATTTTGGATACATTTGCTGTGAACCTTTTGATTACCTGTATCATGTGATTCGTCTTGAAATCCTTTAAAATCGATTTCTGTCCATAAAACTTCTGGTTGATTCATATAGTTTTCCTTTAAATTTTGTATAAAAAAGAAGTCAGTAGTGCCCATAGCCTCTGCAATCTCTTTCAGCCCCAAAACTTAGCGAGTAATCCCTTCAACGCAAAGATCATAGGGAGCTTGGAAACCAGAAAACAATATATGGGTACATTTTACATTGCTAACATTAGAAGTAAAATAGTCTGATATTACGAATTCTATGTATTAGAAATTTTTACATAGTTAGTTAAGGGGGGTTTTTAGTCTGATGTTACAAATTGTTTTGTGTATGGGTAAAAGAATGATGCTACATAATTTATGAAAATGCTATAAAAAAATGCTGTAATATACAAAATTTAATTTGGGTGTATTATGTAATATACAAAATTTAATGGAACTGAAATCTAATGTCCAACTTTTAGAGATTGAAAGTGTATATTGTTTAGATATGTTATTTAGCATTCTCAACATATGTTCTAAGGTTATCTAATCTAGTGATATTTTAAGGCAATAGGCATCATTAATCTCTTAGATTCCGACAACCTACATCAATAGCTAAATAGCAGGCTTTTCCAACATTTACATACCTTGTAAGAAAAAAAGGTTTTTCAATGTTTATCAGTTATACCAATACACCGTTCACCTGATATTTTAGGAGCTTTCATACACTTGCGAAAAAAATAATGTATGTACGTACCTTTCTTCTATGATCAGTTTGCTTTTGATCAGCGAGCTTCAACCTTCAATCAGATTCAATCAGAAAGCTGCAATCTTTGATGAGCATGCTTAATGCTTCAAGCTTCAAGATTATAACCCTTACTTTTCCTCTGAATCTACTCATTTTCATGTAGAAACATATTTTGGTAGCATGATGTTAATGCATCATCCCAATAAAATCATGTGCCTGCCATTTCAGAGTATATCTAAATTCAGAAAAACACTTCTCATCTAGAACAACTTTTTGAGATTTTGAAGTGGAACCCAAAAATGAAATAAAAGTCGAAATTCTGCAAACACCATAGAATCAAATGAGGACTTACATAATTAGTGAAAAAAGTACATAGTTTTGTGAAAAAAGACGATTCACATATAATTGTATGAAAGAACCATAAGCTAATATATTATTGAAGGTGTATAATTGATTTTACGTTTTTCACTTCATATGCTTTTCTTGAATTCGCAAATATGTGGAAATTAACGTCATCATTTATCTTTTTGAGTTTGAAAAAATATATTTTTGAGGTTGGATAGTTCATATGGAAAAAAGGCATGTTTGTTTATGTAAATATTGTTGCTGTTACTGATGTACTTACCTTTCCAACGCCTATACTGTTATGTGGATAGTTGCTCTATTGACCGACACTCACCTTCTTGTTTGGGTCATCTAAAACTCTCCCACGTTCTAATTTGATGCACATCAAGGTCTGTTAGATAAATTGTCATGCTGCAGCTGTGTTGCTGAAACTACCTTTGACCATTATTTGGTTCTATTTTGCAATTATATTACTGCTAATACCATGATATCCTATTCTAAATTTTGAGAACTCGAAGTTACTTATCGACTAAGATTTTTTGTTGTATTTCAGTACGACCTGACCATCTGCACAATCCGAACTTTCACACTGTTATCGGGGTGTAGTTCTTAAATAGAAGGGGGAAAAGAAAATTTCAACCCATTTCAGGGTAAATGAGATGACTTAAAAAAATTCAAGGGGTCGAATACTCAAAAGGGTAAACTTTAGAAACATGGTTAATAATGGAACGACTCAAATGGTTTAAATGAGACGACCCTGGCCAAATTTTATTTAAATTTGTACTTAAATAACTTTAATTTTGAAATAGTGGAATATAGATTGGTTACTGTAGTGTGACCTATTACCAAATGCACCCAATGTGCAACCTCAAGCAGGTTTTCGGTAGTGTTTTTAAAATTGAAGTAATAAATGTTAACTAATTGAGACATGTACGTCCTTTGTTTAGGCTATTATGACTGTAAAATATATTTTTTTTAAGCATATATAAGTAAGCTTAGTATTTACCTGGTAGGTAAGCGGTCTTGTACATTAAACACACTGATACCCACTTCTTGGATGCAAACATAAATCCTGAAAGATTAGCCAGATCAGCAGAAAAACAAACATACGAAAAATGCCCCCGTTTTGACCTATTATCACCATATGGGTCAAAATGGGTAAATTTTGTAAAATTTTTATATTGAAAAAATGAGGTTGTCTGATAAAACCATGTTGTAAATCGATCTAATGAGATGCTTTTGACATAAAAATAATGTAAAAAGGTGAATGTGCGGTTGTTAGCTCCATAAAGTAAACTCTTCAAAAGGAATTTTTAACACACACATGAGCTGTGAGTATTTCACTAAATACCTACCTGCTCGAAACGTGATTCTTCGTCATCACTAATCCACGTTCACTAAATACATACCTATTGGAAACATGATTTCTCCATCATCACTCATCCACGTATACTCATTTGATTGATCATTCTAGTGATTTATCACTTCGACGCATATGTTTGTTCAAAGACTACAATAGTTCGGCCTAACTGATCCAGCGACTTTTACTTCAGCCTACATATGAAAATTTAGTTCATAAGGATAATAACAATTATAATAGCATTTGAAGCATGCCAATAACATATTAACCAAACATCTAAACACATATACGCACTTGACAAAAAGTATTTTAACCAAACATCTAAACACATATACGCACTTTGACAAAAAGTATTTTAACCCACTTAATATACAGAAAGGGTAGTAGCAGGATAGTTGCGGCTATGTACATTTTCTTGGAATATTAACCGTTACCAAAAAAACATATCCATTCAGATATCCGACAATCATTATTTACTGTCATGATTAAGGCGGGTAGTAGATGGGTGTGTTTTCATATCAGTCAAAATGGGTAAAATTTATATGCCAATTGTGTGTTTCCAAACATACTAAGGTGCTTATATAGATCTTTTACAATCTTCATTTGATCATCAAAGTTGGAAATATTAGGATTTATTATTGAATCATGTGTACTAACCTTGATTGTGATTTCCAAATACGTGTATCATCACTTGACCACTGCATACCACTACCACAGCATATGTGTCATGTCACTTTGCAATAACTGAATACTACACAACAAATAAATGGGGAAATTTAGTAACTGAATAAAATTTAACGCAACCCAGAAATCACATAAACCACAAAACCTTTATCATTAACTGAATAAAATGTAATGCAACCCTAAACCAAAATACCAAACTGAAGCATATAACTGGCTTATTCAATTTTCACAATACAACTATTAATACTAAGCTGAACTAAACCCAAATTCATTAAATATTCTTGCACTCAGTCCCGATACTTAAGACAGAAAACAACTTCAATCTAGAACCAAAACTAAGAACAGAAATTTCATTACAACCGGAATCCATGATAACAAATAAACCTTATAATCTGAAAAGCCTTTAATATTCTGACTGGTGCAAGAAGGTCCACGGACGATGGTTGGAATTGCAACATTCAGCTCGACATCTATCCATTTTGGATATTTATTTACTATGACTTGCTACACACGGGGTGTTTGGCATTTGATATAAGCTGTTTTTCCAGATAATCAAAAGCACAATCTATTTTTGGTTACTTCAAGTAATAGCAATCAGAGAATCAGGTAGACGCTATAATTCAAAAACCTCGAATATAAGATATCAGTTTAAGAATTCCCTTGTGAATGAAGACATCGTCTATGAAACCTGCTTTTCCTTTTGAATTTGAGAATTGTTAATCACGGTCTCTAGTGCAGCTGCAAGCACTTTATCATGAAGAGGCGGAAAATATTCCAAATCCCTACAAAAACAAACGTAATCACATCGTTATCATCTTATATAAGTGACAAAGCTATGATACCAGTAGCTGTAATAAGACACAAAAAATTGTTCTAAGTACAATCAATATTAATTAATGATAACAATAAAAATAATTGTTTTAAAAAAAACTTACTCTCAAACCTAAATGATGAAACTGAATACCTATAGGATTCAAAACGATCATTAGCCGTGGGGAATGATGGTGAATGACGGAATCGATGGACACAGTCGTCGCTAGTGGTGCTGGAGATTATCTCAATCGCCGTTTAGAACGTTGCATATGATAGTCATAGTTGTTCTTTCCCAAAAGATGATCTCCATCGTCAGATGAGCATAAACGGTGGGCAACATTTTTTGTTGCTTTGATCTGCATAACGAATGATGAATATTAGGGTTTATATGTTTTTTCCGTGTGTTATCTAAACAATAGAACCAAAAATAATTTATATTTAGTTATAAGATCAAATAAAATAATATCCAAAATTATAAATGTATTTTAGAAAATTCGATATTTAGTAAACTGTGTTTATATACTTTGACTTTCAAATTATAATCAAGAAAGTTGTGTTGGTTTAGTGGTTATGGTGCATACCTAATGCCTGCATACTCCCAGGTTCGAATCTGTGGAAGCATATATTTTTGTAATAAACCACAAAGTTTTATAAAATACCTGCAAATCCTGAATTTTATAAAATACCTGCAAATCATAATATAAAAAATTGTAAAATACCTGCCAATTTTAATATAAAATACGAAAAATAAAAAAGATTTGTTAAAATATGAATTATTTAAAAAAATAAACTTTCTAAAATTGTGCAAAAAAATAAACTTTCTAAAATTGTGTAAAAAAATGATGACATGGATTAATGAGGTGCTTATGTGCCATTTCCCTCCTCTTATATATAATGTAAAGATATATAGGTAAGAGTTATATGCGTAACCCATTTTTAGTGTAGAACTATACAAAACTATTAGAATGGATCTAGATCATTAGATTAGTTTGATTAAAGGGTAAGATTGAATGTGCCAAAATTTCAATTAAATAAAAGATGAAGGTTATATCTTCAATCAAGCAAAAAGCTGGAAGGGTATTATAGGTAATGCATTTTAATTATATTTTAACTACATTTAACAATACTGTGACTTTTTCTTCAGATCTAGTATTTCATCTCTATTACTCAAACCGTAACCACCCTCCACCCTCCATACTTTCTTCCACACAACAACATAATCATAAATCTACCACTCATCTTTTCTTTTTCCCAACCGTAACGAATGAAGTAACAAGCTCTTTTCTTTATATCTCGAAAACAAAGGTAATAAGATACGGGCAAATGTCATCTTTGATCTAGATCTATAGTAAAAGAACAGGTTTGTTAATTTTTATAATCATTTCAAAATGCCTTTGATTCGACCACTTTTTATTATCATTTCAAGGTTTTGTTTTGTTACATTTAATAATCAAAATATCATGGATCTATATATACCCTCTAATAACAAAGAGGAAAACGGGTTTGTTAATTTTATAGTCACTAAACAAGTAGTAAAAAATAATATGAAAGGTGTCGTCCTTTGTTTTTTTATGTAAGCACGAACGAATGAATAAAAATTCATTGATAACTGGTACCATGAAACGAAGATGTTAGGTGAAACCTTGATTGGTGTCGAAATAATATAATGTATTATTATTAAATAATTAATATATTTAATCACTTTTTGAGAAGCTAGTGGTGGTGACTATATCAATTTGAATTAATTGGCACATGGTTCCCATTTAACAAAGAATTTAATATTCAAACATACAATTATGATTGCTTTTATATTTTAATCGTAAATAGTATTGTACATTTACTTGTTTAAATTTATCTTTTTGGGGTTTAGAAATTTTTATTAGTTGTGCATCTATGTTTTTAGAGATGTGCATTGATATTTTCGAAGGCGTGCATTTATGTTTTCGGGGACGTGCATTTATGCTCTCTTTAACGTGCATATATGTTTTTGAAATCCAAGCATTAATGTTACAACGACTTTGATAATTCTTTTGTTTTATTTTACTGTAAAAAATTATAGATGTGAATTAAGTTTAATATAGTGGATTATTTGAATCACTAGTAACGTATTCTTTTTTTTTGTTTCAGTTTGGATGGCTTACCTATTGAAAAGACGACATGTGATGAAAATGAGGATGATCAGCCACTTATGTTTTTAGAAGCGTACACACATGTTCTCCAAGGCGCGCATTTATGTTTTCAAAAGTCGTGAACCTATGTTATAGTGAATTTGATAGTACTTATATATTTGTTTGTATTTTCGTTTGTTATCAAATTGTGTATATGATATTAATGTCATTGTTTTGTAATAGATTAGACATTATATGTATAATACTTATGTTTTTATCTTGAAGTTTAATGTTTACTAGAAACATAAATGTAAACTGATGTAAAATCACATTTTTAAGGAAAAACAATTTATAATTTCATGAACTCTTTTCAAATAAAAACGTGAATTATGAAAAAAAAATCTTTTTACTTAAATAAATTAAAAAAGGAAAAAAAAGTTTTTTTTTTGGAAAAGAACATTTTTATTTGAAATATTAATTCCGAAAATTTTATTTAAATAACGTTTTTTAATGTAAAAATAGAAAATTAAAGTAAAAATGTAGTTGACTAATATACCCTTTTCAATAAAATAAAAACATTTAATATCTACTAAATTTTGATTGGTGAAGAGTTCTACAGAGTTCTACACCTAAAATAGGTTCTGTATATATCTCGCCCCTATATATATATATATATATATATATATATATATATATATATATATATATATATATATATATATATATATATATATATATATATATATATATATATATATATATATATATATATATATATATATATATATATATATATATATATATATATATATATATATATATATATATATATATATATATATATATATATAGGGATGGGTTCTAGAGAAAACCTCCTTTTCGTAGAAAACATAGAAAACAAACTACAGGGCGGCTTTTGAAACATATCAAACCGGAGGGTAGATAACGAAAATTAATAATAAAACGGAGGGTTAGAAGTGTAAATTACATAACATAACTCACAACTAACTCTTTTATCCGATCAGAACACACACTCTAACCTCGTAAATATCGAAACACACACACACACGCGATTGATCATCAAAATCACTCGTAAATCATAACAAATCATAATAAAATCACACACAGGCGCGATCGATCATTATAACGCCCTTATTTTGAATCAAAAATGGTGAAAAAAATGAAAATCGTAAGTGACCCGATTTATTAGTATCAATAATTTTTTATTTTGTTTAGAAATGATATATTAATTATTTGTATTTTCATTAATTAGAAGAAGTCCGCAGGCATGGGAGAAATTACAAGGACAAGCAGTGGATGAATTAGATGACTGTAAGTTTTACATAATTTTCTTTGAGTTTTTGATTTTATTTTTATTTTTTTATTTTTGTGTTATTTAAATTAATATGAGATGGTTTTCCTGATTTTTTAAGAAAAATTAAAATTAAAAAAATGTGATTCTAAAGTTAGTTGTTTATAATTTGTTGTTAGAGGTAAGGCGCATATATATAAAAAATGATTTCAGAACGATGTACGAGTTCAAAATGGAGCATACATATAGTATATATGTGACTAAGGAATCGGTTTATAACTAATGTGTTCAGAAAGGTGTGTATGAGTATTGTTAGATGTAAGGCACATATTTATAGAAAAAAGGAA
This sequence comes from Glebionis coronaria, assembly GCA_025667525.1. Classification (NCBI taxonomy): domain Eukaryota; kingdom Viridiplantae; phylum Streptophyta; class Magnoliopsida; order Asterales; family Asteraceae; genus Glebionis; species Glebionis coronaria. The sequence goes on from CM046879.1 coordinate 324,582,488, forward strand.
TCCTTTTAGGGTAACGTGTATAGCTTAAGCGATTAGAATATGTATATGTGTTAATAATAGAATGCATATGTACAATAGAAAGATAATGCATCTGTGTGATAATACGCTAATGCAGTTGTGTGTTAAAAATGACAGTGCATCTATGTGTTAAAAAATATGATGCATCGTTGTGTATGATTATTGATATTTGTTGAATCTATGTCTGTAAAATTTGTTGCATCTGTGTCTTCAAAATTTGTTGCATCTGTGTCTATAAATTTTGTTGCATCTGTGTCTTTAAAATTTGTTGCATCTGTGTCTGCAAAATTTGGTGCATCACTGTCTACAAAATTTGTTGCATCTATGTCTGCAAAATTTGTCGCATCTGTGTCTGCAGAACATCAATCTAATCTCAAAACCACCATCACCATCGATTAGCAGCACCATCACAACCATTAATACCAGAGCCCACCATTTATAATCCGAAACACCATCTACCATCGGAAGCCATCACCAAAAACCACCATCTAAGCCACAATCGAAAGCCACCATCAGAAGCCATCATCGGAAGCCACCACCGAAAACCACCATCGGAAACCACTATTAAAAGTGTAAGTGTCCTAATTGTTCATATTAATTGTTTTATTTAGTTATATTCGTTTTCAGCGACCAGATTAAGTCTATGAACACTAAATAAGAGGCGTAAAAAATAAATTGAATATTTATGGAACTGTAAGTTGTACTGTATTGTTTATTTATTTTTTACTGTTTATGAAATTTGTATATAAAAATAAGAAACCAATATAAACCTTTATGAACTAGGAAGCACTAAAGATACTGTAGTATTGTTATTTTCATGCACCCATTTGTAGGGTAGAGTAAATAGTTGAGACGCATACTGGTGATAAGATAAAATGTAGTACTAGATATTTTACACATCAGTTGATTCTAAGTTGCAGTTTAATGAAATTATTTTCGTGCATTTATTTTATATTTTTTTCGTGCACCCGTTTTATAATTTTTTTCGTGCACCCGTTTTATAATTTTTTTCGTCCATCCGTTTTATAATTTTTTCGTGCATCCGTCTTATATGTTTTCGTGGTTTTGTAAATGTTGTTGCATATGTTTTACCAAATATTGTTGCCTTTGTTTTGACAAAATTTTTGCCTATGATTATTAATTTTTGTTGCATCTGTGTCTACAAATTTGTTGCATATGTGTCTGCAAATTTGTTGCATCTGTGTCTGCAAATTTGTTGCATCTGTTTTTTTGCCAAATTCGTTGCATCTGTTTTGACAAAATTTGTTGCATCTGTGTTTGCAAATTTGTTGTCAGTTTAGTTTTCAGCTTTTTTAGACTTACAAAGTCTGTTCTGTTAGTTTACCAAATATACCCTTTGACAAGGATTATAAATGGTAAGTAATCACATTGAATGCATTTTAAACTTTTGTCGACCATGTGATACACTTGCTGAAAATAAGAAACCTGAGGAAGTCAATGTAATCTGAATATGTTAAAAAAATTAGGTATTAGTTGTTTTTGTTTAGAACTAGGAAAAGGTATTATCTGTTTTGGTTTAGGACCGGGTATCAACATGATTCGGGTATTAGCCTACCTGCTGTTAAGTTGCGACTGTGGTATCCATGTAATTTGGATTTTTAGTTTTATTATTTCAACACAACAACGTACATACTGGAATAAATTAACTACTGTTGCATCAGTATTGTAGCAGGTACTGTAGCAGGTAATGTAGCAGGTATTGTAGCAGGTACTGTAGCAGGACTGTAGCAGGTACTGTATATTTCTGGGAGCGAACTCAGGGCAAATATGAAGCACATGGATACAAGTTAGCAAGTACTGTAGCAGGCATTGTAGCGTGCAGCTGATGTGTCGTTTGTTAGCTACTGGTAATTAGTTTCTTGTTAGGTGTAGTGATTTGGTTTCCTTGAATTTCTTTACTTTAGTTTGCTAATAACTTGTCTCATATTTTCTTTGGGAACGGTTCAGCTCCTTTTGATGTTCCTGAGGTGTTTTGTGGAATGGGTAAGGATATTTTTAGTCTTTTTGATAGATGTCATAAATAAGCATTGTACAATTATGAAAGTTTTCACGTAGACGAAAACTACTACTATATGAGGTTAAGGGAATTACTACATAAAAATAGGATATGACTACTGGTGTTATGATATTACGTAATTGTTGAACTATGAGCACTCATATAAACTCTGTATGCCATATTTTAAATCACCGTTTCATAGTATGTATATTTTCTTATGCAGTGGAATGGGGCTTGATTCTCGAGTACTAGTCAGTAAGAGTATTAGGCAAACCAGTTCCATCGGTTATACAAGGTACTCCTTTTATCCCTATTAAATTTCCACTCGCTACTGCCTTCTACAAGTATGTTCAGTGGTATTACACCGGTACCTGTTCGTAAGTTTAATTAGAATCTTAAATCATAGTTTTGAGATTTACGATCATAAAAAAACAAACATGTAAGTTAATGATTAAGGTAGCCATTTTGGCTTTTCACTGTTTGTTAATGTTTATGATGACAAGGGTCCCTAACTTCAAAGTTAAGCAAATTATAAACAATATATTTCCCTATCACCTTTAAAAACATTTTGGAACTGACTATTTAATTGCATATGTTTGTGTACTTTAGTGCATCCGTTTTAAAGCTGAAGATATTTATCAGTTTCAGCCAGTTTTTTAGTAAAAACTTGGGTAACTAATTTGATTTGAGTTGTGTATCTTGTAGGTCTGCAGAAATATGTAACATAAATTTAGTTTGAAAGTGTGTCTATGCTATTAAATGACTAGTGCAATATCTGAACAATAGGGTTTAGATATCGGGTTCAGCCGAATTGTATGCGACTGTGATTATATGACTATAGAATTTTGTATATGCGCCAACTGATTGTAATATACACTAGAGTCGTGAATTTAAATTAATAAAAAATCTTGTATGTTGTGAATTGTGCAGACTAAAATTGATCTCTTCACGTCTCCACTGGCCGTTGTTTTTGCGGCAAATTCTCCAACTATAGACGCTTTTGCGGCTACTGAACAAGTTCTCCAGCCATACCATCGTATTATGCGCCACCTCACTAATCTGAATCTACATGGACTATTTATAAAAATGATCAATGTTCATAACCCGACTCAATAAGCATCCAAGATGGTTGAGGCAATGTGGATAAAGCTGTTATTAACCCCCATCGAAAATTAAAAAGCGAATGTGGTCAGTAAATGGTGTTTTCTATGGTTATAGCGAGAAGGAACGTAAACTATTATAAAAACACTTTGTTCCATTTTGTATTCGTGTGGAATTCTTTTATGCGGGATCCGAATTTCGAAATAGAATTTGTCCTTAGATATATGTACGTATTCGTAATGCAAAAGCAACTGTACGGGAAACAAGAATAAAAAAACAAGATGGGTGAACAATTTGGTTTTTGTCTCACTGTATAAAGAAACATCGGACAAAGAACCAGGCATGTTAAGAGAACCGTTGAACAAAACGTAAGAACCGTTTAAAAATAAAGAAAGACGTGTTTCTATAAAAGAAACCATCGAGCGTCAATAAAATTAAGAAAATTGAAACAGTTAGGAAGTTATATGATTGTTACCAAACATACCTTGTAAAATTTAAAAATTAACAAAATAGTCCCTGGAGATGGGATCAAGAGAAAACATGATCTTAAAAAAAAACCTAGAAAACCCTCTTCTAACCGTTGGATCAAACCATCTTCCCCTCCTTTTTTATATATATATATATATATATATATATATATATATATATACGTATATATATATATATATATACGTATATATATATATATACGTATATATATATATATATATACGTATATATATATATATATATCTATATATATATATATATATATATATATATATATATATATATATATATATATATATATATATATATATATATATGTATATATATATATATATATATATATATATATATATATATATATATATATATATATATATATATATATATATATATATATATATATATATATATATATATATATATATATATATATATATATATATATATATATATATATATATATATATATATATATATATATATATATATATATATATATATATATATATATATATATATATATATATATATATATATATATATATATATATATATTATATATATATATATATATATATATATATATATATATATATATATATATATATATATATATATATATATATATATATATATATATATATATATATATATATATATATATATATATATATATATATATATATATATATTTATTTATATACGGGGCTAAGTTTGACATAGGATAATAAGATGGCGCCACCTCATATCCTACATGGCATTATTTCATTGGTTATAGGTTATATTAAACTTATTTTGGAAACTATATATTAGGTTAATTATATCCTTTCCAAATATAATTATTCAGAAACATATTTACCTTAAATTCGAAGAAAGGGCTTCACCCCGTCGTGGTATTGTTAAATGTCCCAAAACATTTAGATCCTCATGTATCTTCTTAAAACTCTGTATGTTGATTCTTCTCATGGTATGATTTTTTAAGATACTGAACTTATGAATCTTCTCAGAAACTATTAATCCTGACGAGACTATATATTTCTTTTAATTTGTTTAGGTATTATGTACCAGAAGTTGTGCCTCTCTACTCAAAACCCTAAAGAATCACAAAAAAGGTATGTATGTTCTTTTCGAAACACTAATGATTTTGTATGAAATCAGGTTGAACACATGTTGTTGTGATGAATCATAAAACTAGAGGTACACTTTTTTAAACCCTAATGATTGTTTCTTAGTGATCCAAATAATCCTTATAATAACTTCTGAGTTATTTTTTGCAGCCACCAAACGAAACTGGGCTAAGAATATTCAAGATTAATGGAGGATTCTCAAAAATGGCTCCCGGCCTGTTGCTTAATCTTAATTTTTTTGTGTGTGAGTTTGGAAATTTTTTGTTGATTTATTCTTTGCTATTTGAATAGAGATATGTGTGAATATGCTCATCTAAGTGCTATCTTTCTCAATTTCTTAGTCACCTATAAAATTCGTACTTTTAGTTTGTTCATTATGGGAATGACTTTGTAGGCGCTTGGAACGTAATGAATAATCTTTCTTGCTAGCCTTCGAACAATTTCGTAAGTTGTTTATATCATATTTGTAGATGTATTATACTGTTTTATAAGTATGTTTCTTAATCTGCTATTAGATGTAAGAGTGTGTCTACACACTTTAAATTTATCTAACACGGGCTTTTTTCAGGTTCTCACTAAAAAAAGGGATGGTGAAAACGTAAGCATGGAAGTGATTCTGGCGCGTATGACAATAATGCAAGGTATATTACTAATCGGCATAATATTCCATTTATACCATTGCTTTATAACTACTTTTAGATAAACCATGATCTCCAATGAGAATTTGATATCGTGATTACGCAAACTGCTAGTAGGAGTTGCAAGTACTACCTGTTTTAAGTGCTCATCGGTTCTAAAATAAGTATATAAGCACCTGGAGATGATTACATAATTGTTTATGCGAGAAACCACGGGTATGTCTCATTAATACTCATGTCAATGTCCATGTTTTGTTAAGGCCTTTGAATTATTGATGGTAAATTTTAAATACAATGGCAAACCTGGTGTACTGGTTGGGTCAGATAATTTATTTTGCAGTCTGAGTTGAAATGTGTTAGGACACTTTTTCTTTAAACACACATGATTTATTGAGAATTGGTGTCTCTGATTATATCATACTCTTTTAACCATAATATCATCACATAACAGAATGATATAATAGGTTTTATGCATTGAAGATACACTTTTAGACACAATGCTTAACTACAAGCTGCTACAACACATCTTCTGGTAACAATAGTTAATAACCTCAGTAACTAGTTTTACCAATGTCGTGGTGACTTGAGTAGATCTGACTGCAACACGTGCGTAAAAAGAATCCCAGAATTCATACAGAAAGTATGTGGCGGGGACACTATTGCAGCACATGTGCAGTTGGTGGGGTGTTCTATCTGTACGAGGTTGTTGGGTTCCTGCCCGCTTCCCCGATCGATGTTTTGTATAAGACGTGTGGGTCGGGGAAGGTGAGCAAGAGCGGATTTAGGTCATGTTTCGTAGAATAAACCTGCTTACTTTTGTCACATTTTACTTATGAAAGTAGTTGTACTTGGTGGCTACTTTATTATAACATTAACTACTTCCATTATGCGGCGTCTTTCCATGTGAGAGTATACTTGTTTGTCTTCTTATTTTAAATATTTTGTCTTCCTTTGTTCTTTACAAAAATCTAGGCAGTCACAACACAAAACTTAATGCAATAGTCAACGAGCATGCAACTTTCATGTCTAGAAGAACAAACATATTTATAGGGACACCTGAATGGCTTGTGTAAGAGCACCATTTGGATGCTTACTAAGCAAACTTATGCATAAGAACCTGAACGGAATATTGATAATGGATTTTCTTGAGAAGCACTACATGGGCATAATTTTATGTTTCCCATGTATGCAGGTAATCTACGTTTTTCACCCGACCTTTGGACTGAAGGCTGCAGTATTCATAATGCAACTTTTGGACAAAATTACAAAGAGGATGTCTTAGAGCTAATTGAATCAGATGACATGTCTGCAACTCCTTTTACATCTTAATCTGTAAATGTCGCTATATGTGGAAATCTCATCTTTCTTTGTTTTCTTTCCAGAGTGTATAGGTGTCGTGAGAAAAAGAATTAGGATGTTAGAGCAGGAAGAAGTTACTTTACTCCTCGAAGGCACAAATTAATCATTTTGGATGAAGTTGACGGGTGAGAACAACCATCTTTTTCCTGATAGTGTCGTTTTACAAACAAATATAGTTGATATCTCTTTTCTTATATTTGTTGTCGCGCCATGTATTTTAGCATCTGGATCTCGAGTGATTCTCGACAAGCATTGAGGAGGCCAATGAAAATTTATTCAAATTCTACCCGCTTTTTCTCTTGCTTGAAACACTTATTCATAAATCATTCAGCCTATACAGAGTAGATGTTCATTTCCATGTTGTCTAATCAGGAGATTCTTGGTCCTCTTCTAGGTTGTATGCAGGATTTTCTTTTGATTTTCGTTTGGTCTTCTACACTTTGACCACTTTTTCATCAAGGTGTGTTTTCAGCTCCTTTTTAAATATGTTATGCGTCTATTAGACTGAGAGTTGCTATAAAAAAGTTAAGATTCATGCACAGCTATGTTGTAACACCCCATTTGTTAAGATGGAATGCTATAGTAAATACGACGTGTCATCAAAGCATGCAAGGTAAATGTATAAACATTCATGACCATAAATAGGAATACCGGAATCAAACATCGGTAGTCTATGTAACTCACACACAAGCAATATTAAGTACTGTAAATGAAAGGACTAAACAATGTCCAAATGAAGTAAAATATGAGAAAGTAGGAATAAATGCATAAGGTAAAAGAGGCCAGATAACTTCCATCCGAATGCACATACTCTGGAGATCCTATTTGCGACCTTGGGTACCTGCCGTTTGGGAACATGGAAATGAAAACGGCTGAGCATAATGCTTAGTGCACGGATATACAATAACACATAGAAACATAGAGTAATGAAAGCATAAAAGAGCATATAAAGCATGGAAAGCATGAAAAGCAATAGAAATGAATAAGTCGGAAACCTAAATATATGTCATGTTTACTAGTTTTAGTTCTAAAAACATAGCTTATGTTACTTATGAAAATCTGTATTAGTTTAATATACCAAAAGCCAATATAGGTCATGAGGTCAACAACATGCATGAATACTTGGAGGGGTGACCTCGTCATGCAATTAGAGGGGATGCCTCTAATTAAATAGTAATAGGTAGGAGGGATCAACTCCTTATGAAGGATGCAAGGCACACACCACATTCACCATGAAATCCTGACTAACATTGTAACTAGGATGCACCCATACGCCCCACATGATAATATAATAATAAAGGCCAAATAAATTGAAAGGGACGCCATGAGCTATCATTCCGCCGTGGTGAAGTCATAACGCTAGTGCCTCTAGTGTTATGGTTATGGTACCTTCATAAGTAGGTGAAACTGGCATGCATGTATATGGCTAAGGTAACTAATAAAACATAAGCATTTGTAACTACTGGGGAAAACACTAGGCTGCATACGGGAAATCCTAATAAAGGAAGAGGTTTTCCTTACTGAAGGACAGGAAATCCGTACCTTGTGTCTAGTAGAAGCTAACGGAAACGCTGAAGAACCTACTCCGCCTTGACGGATAATACTACATAAGAATGGGAACGTGTATGAGTTGTCTGAATTACATATGTTTTACTGGTTCTGTGTGTTCTTAGCTTATTATTCATGTTAAGTCATGTTTTAACTGATTTAAGTGTTAATATGTAGTTATTCTTGGATTCTGTTGTTTATTATTCATGTAGTATGGTATTATAATACTTGTATTGTAATACTAAGTAACTTTCTAAAAATAACAGGTTTCCATAAATAGTAAGTTTCTATAAATAGAAAGTTTCCAAAAATAGCAAGTTTCCATAATTAGAAATAAGATGGATTATTAATAATAAGTAAAGTTTAATTAGTAAAATACAAGTCATGATCCAAATATTATAGCTTATTAATTAAATACCTTAGTTAATTAATTAAACTATACATTATGAGAATTTAATTAAAAATACATGATTTTATTAAATTAAGCTAAGTAAAATACTTTAGGTTATACATGAAATATTAATTTTAATATTTAACCTAAGTCATGCATTTAATTAAATTAAATAATCTAGAAATAATTCAATTAAACATATTTTCTGATTTTAATATTTTCCCGAAACCTGAACCCGTGTTTTAATCTTAACCGAGCCCGTACCTGTGTTCCACATATAAGCCAAGCAAAACACCCTTGACAGTGGCGACCCGGCCTAGCCGGTTGCCACTGTCCGAGTGGTTTACCCGCTGCCAAGCCACGGCTAGCGCTGCCGGCTCGGTTCCCACCAGTTCACAACCGGTTCACACTGGTTCGTGACCGGCTCCCACTGTTTTTGCTGTCCGGTACCCACTGCCCAAAACACAAGTCCCACCGAGACCCTATTGGTCTCGGTTGACACGCGAAACAAACCAAATCCACACCCCGACCTAGCGTCGGGGTTCCCTTTCCTTCGTCCGCGCCCAAACCGACCAAGCCGAGACCCCTTGTGGTCCCGGTGGTGGTGGTGAAAACAAGCCGAGAGCCCCTTGGCTCTCGGTGGTGTCTCGGCCGAACCAAAACAAACTCCAAACACCCCCTTAATCATGATTTTAATTAATCCCCATGTTTTATAACTTGTTTTTAAGATTAATTAAAATAAGAACATGAATTCAATAAAGAATTAAAAAGAAAAAGAAAGGTTGTGATTATACTGAATGCGTAGTTGTTTATGGTTTTCAAACACGAACACGAACACGTAAACCTTGAAGATCAAAACTGACAAACACCCCTTTGGTGTCCTTGTTGGTCGACGGCAAAGAGAGAGACACAAGAGATTTTAGGGTTTTTATTTTAATAAAATTGAATAATGAATCCCCTGGAGTTTTATTAAAATTAGGCTTGTAAAGGGTCATGGGCCAAAAGGCCCAATTCTTTCTTTTTTGGTCTCCCTTAGCCGCGACCTATATGATGTCCAAGTATAAAACCAAAGCTTTTCTAAGTTTAAAATGTATGTCGTGTATGTTCGTGTTTTATTTATTATTAATTTACTTATCGTGAACGTAACATATTTATAATATACATACGTAAGTACATGTTATTTATTATCGTGACATGAGAAATATATTATAAATGGAAAGTTTTAATTTTATCGTATTTTCGTGTATTTACTGTTCATGTGTACTGTTCATGGCATTTTATCGTATTTTCGTATATTTGCTGTTCATATGTACTGTTCATGGTATTTTAATGCGGGTTTTACATATGTGGGTAATTACCTGAACTGAAACATGTATATCAAACTTTTTAACTTGGAAACACATATTGCAGCCACTCCTTCACTAACAAATATACTTAAGTTAACACCTCTTTCATCCATCAAATCTTTCTCGCTGCTTATTATCAGTTTAGTTCATCATTACGTGCTTGTTTGGATACGAGAATTCAATTACCAGAATGAGAGCGCACTTTGACCCTTTATGTCAATCTTCGTTTCACTCAAATACTTTACCGTGCTTAATCAAGATATATATTACATTGGTTTAGGTGTACCAAAGTCTTGGACTGCTGTTTACATGCCACAAGACAACATGTGAATGTGGAACGTACGATCTGAGGGCTCGTCATTATTTAGGTCGATAATTCTATCTTCGTGTTTATTCACATGCTAATTCTTCGCGAGATGAGGCTCCTATCCTAAAAAAATGTTCTTCTTTGTGGGAGAGAGCTATTGGACGTCAACCATAAATTGATCATTACAACATCATAATTTATTTGGTTTCATAAGAGAAGTTATGATATTTAGCAAAACATTGAGTTAGTTAGGCATTGACATTTTCTTTACGATTGTTGGTGTCACTGAATTTATTGTATCAAAGGATGAAAGTAGAGTTGGTAAGTCTTGCCTATTTGGTTAAATATGGGCACTTTTTGATACATTTAAAAAAATGATGGGGTATTTTTTGCCCATTCATTATTGTGGATGGGCTAATCGGGCGCATATGTAAAAAAAATAAATGGACTTAATGGGTGCATATGTAAAATAAATATTATGCTACTTTGCGGGTCTTTTATATTTAACTTTTTATCCTAAGCTTTCTAACAAGTATTTTTATTTTTTATTTATACGTTTTTTCTCCATTTATCTTGTACCCGTTTAGCCCGCCCATTTTAAACCCGCGCCTGTTTAACCCGCGACCCATTTAACCTGTCGCCAATTTAGCCTGTCGCCCGTTTTACCCGTCCTTGTGCCCGTCAGCCCGCCGCCCGTGCTCGTCCGCCCGCCCGTTTTACCACCTCGAAAGAAATACATTTGTTGGTTATAAATATCGATACCAATGTCAATGCTTCATTGATGTTAGCCACGGTGGTTATATGTCAAAGGTATATTTCTTATTTTTACCTCTTTTTTATTTTATTTTTGAAGGACTTAATTATCTTAATGATAAAATAATTAACTACGTATGAATAATGACTAATCAAATATAATCGTAAGCAACTGACACAAATGGAAAAGTTTAATGTAGAACCTTTTTTAAGCATACACTCAATAAGCTAATCACAGCCATTTATTTTTTCATCTATCAAAAAAATCTATGTTTTAAAAATTAAATATCTCACAAAACGTTAATAGTTACGCAAAACAAAAACATACTATCGTGACAAGATTAAATCATCTTTCCATCGAGGGGCGCATGTATATACTTTCGAAGAACTTTATTTTTCTTGAGAAAATCATATATGATTCGTATCAGAATCATATATGATATTGGAAAATCATATATGATCCGTGATACGGATCATATATGATTTTCTTTCGAAAATTTTTTTTGTCGAAAGTATATACATGTGCTCCTCGATAGAAAGATGACTTATTTCTCATTGTAATGATGTATTTTTTTTCACTTAACGATTTACAGTTTGTGAGCTATTTAAATTTTTAGAAAAAAGTGAAAAGTTGGTTTGGATGAATATGATTGATTGATGTGGTTTATGCTAAAAAGGATGGTCTATATTGATCAAATCTCCTGACACACAAATATTTATTTGGGATTTTTAATCTTTAATATGTTAAGCCATTTAAACTATTAGATGAGTATAAAATATACATATCAAAAGAATGGATTTATACTAACGTGTTTTTCATTCGCATATATCTTCTTTAATTTTCGTTTTTCATCTACATCTAACTCATGGTATTTATTCGTAGATTCAAGTTTAATTGTTAAATATTTATATCTAACTCGTTATTCTCCACTACAAGTGTCATTTTTTATGAAAGTGTGATAATAGCTTATTTATCTATGTAAAGCTTGCTTGTCGTTGTCTCAAAGGTCAAGAGTAAAAAGTATTTGGAGATTCTAAGTTGTGATAAATATGATAAACACACAAATTCAACGAACAACGTTATGTATAAAGACAATTGAACTAAAAACTTATACTCTGCAACGGTGGATAATTTGTTAAGTTTTATTTCCTCTTATCAGATTACCGTTCATGTCTTTTTGTAATTTATCAACTCTATAAATATTTAAGGATGTTCGTAATTCGTTGACTGTCACTTAATATGTGAATGTTCTTTCAACTGACAGTATCTTGACAATGACGAATACTAAAAGATAACGCGACACTAACAAAGGTGTTGCTTTTACCAAAGACTACATTCTCACACGGAATGAAGATTCTTTGTTTAGCAAAATACGAAACAATTAGAAAATGAATAACAAATGTTGTTTCAGAAAATATTATGAACCGAACCCCCCCCCCCCCCCCCCCCCCCGTTGGGCGGTTTATGAAACTAGTATATATAAATATATATATATATATATATATATATATATAATATATATATATATATATATATATATATATATATATATATATATATATATATATATATATATATATATATATATATATATATATATATATATATATATATATATATGTATATATATATATACATATACATATATATATATATATACATATATATATATATATATACATATACATATATATATATATATATATATACATATATATATATATATATATATATATATATATATATATATATATATATATATATATATATATATATATATATATATATATATATATATATATATATATATATATATATATATATATATATATATATATATATATATATATATATATATATATATATATATATATATATATATATATATATATATAGGGACCATAACATTTTCTTTAAGGTTGGGGCAAAAGAGGAGAGTTAGCCAATACATGTAAGGGCATAGGGGTTTTTTTTTACAGAAAGTATGTGTATGGTTAGGTGGACGTTTGGCTAATAGTTTGGGGTTTAAAAATCAGGACTGTTTTGGGTAATATGTGAACGGGATAAGTTATGAACTTAACTAAGTCAAGGACTTGTTAGAGAAGGGTAATAGGATGCTTAGATCATATAAACGAGGTAAATGTACGGGAGAGGGTTAGATGTACATCATAGATTGACGAGCCATTTTAGTTATTAGTACATATCTTAATGTTATGCATTTGTTTGTTTAGCTTTTTGCTAGTGCGTGGAATATTTGGAGAAGCTCAATCAGGTGAGTTCATAGTCATATTTTCACTAATTTTTTAAATGTTTTTCTAGTACGGATGGAGATGACACTTGTAATGTTTTTAAATGTCTATGTTCTTTAAAATGTCTTGATAATATGTTTTTCAAATATGAGGACATAGTGTGTTATTAGGTTATATGCTTACTTATGTGTTTTGTTATATGTTCTATTATGTGTTATGAAATGCGTTATGAGTACTTGTGTTCTGATACTTGTGCATCATCTTTTTGGAGACAAGATATCTCGACGGGGATATGGTTCATCTCCACATAGGGTGTGAGAAGGATCCGGATAGGTGTAGTGCATAGTTCTTATTATGTGTTCTATTGTATAATGTGTTTTGTGTGTAGCTGTATGTAACATGATCATCACTTTTAGTACATTGCTGTAACTTGTTTTCTTCAACTTATTTACATCGGTTATCAAGGTTTCTTACGATGTTTTAGATAGCTTAAACCTATTGTCTCACCAACTTTAAGTTGACAGATTTTAGTGTTATTTTCAAGGGAGGTAGTTATGAAGGATGATGTTAGAAGTGTCTAGAGTCTAGAGGCTGCTAGGATTGTATTAGGAGGAATCCCTTTCCTCTTAGATTATCTTTTGTCATTTGATCAAGTGAACTTTTTGATACCTATATGTTCGATGGTTGTTATTTGTTTGTCATTGATAAGAGGTAGGACTTTTACCTACTTACCTAGACTCCTGCATTGTTGAGATATTGTCATGACATTTGTGTCACCATTTATGATATTTCAATTTCATTTAGTTCTGTCTATAGACATGCTATCGTTGTGAGGATATCCATACGTCACGCCTCATATTTCGCCATGGTGGGGTGTGACAGAATGGTATCAGAGACAATGGTTATAGAGAATTGGGTTGCCTAGCCTAGTCTATAGCTTAAGGGTCCTTGCATATAGGTGTCATAGGAGTACATGTGAATTATAGTATATGATGTGATTAGATGCTAATTTCCATATTTTGTATATGAGCTACTTTTATGATATTGATTGATGTTTTCTAAATATTGTTGATTCGTATTTATGATGTTTTCTTATCGAATTTTTGACTAGTATGGATTGAACCATATTCGTCCATACTTAGTCGCATGTTTATTTTCTTTTCGAGTTTTGACTAGTGCGTGTTGAACCATAGTCATATGCACTAGTCATTGTTGGATTTCGTTTGATTATGCTTTCATGTTCTTTATACATTTTGAACTTTGTCTATGTTGGTTCAGCTGGATTACGAATTTATGTGTTTCATGCATTGGCTATGTTATTTTAATACTTGGAATTTTGGATCTTATTTTATGTTGTGGTTATGTGCTTATATGAGTTGTAGGATCTATGTGCTTATTTGAGTTGGTAGACTGATGTGTTATGTGTAGTATTAATTCTTATAAGTGTCATCATAGGAGGGAGTGCATTGGTGAAAGGGGACTCGAATAAGTATGGTTGCCATAGTTATACATGTACCACAACTTCAATGGATTCCTAAGTATGATTGCATGAAAGAGGGTTAATACATGCGTGTATAGTATATGTTGGAAGTGGTTATGGTTATGTGTAGGCGTGTACATAGTATTACATATATTACATAAGTATTTTGGTAATTACTAACGAGGGTGCATAACCGTATATGGACAAGTTGTCATCATGTGTACCAACGACATCTTGATCTACTCGAAGTCGGAGCAAGAGTGTGGGAAGAATTGTGAGTTGGGTTTGAAGTTACTTAGTTGGGACCAACAAGGTTGAAGCGAAGCAAGATGAGGAACCGTTTTTGGAGGCTAAAGGACTAGCGTAGGTGATGTGTCGATTTTGGCATTATCAAAAGAACTGGACGAATTCGCAAAGCATGACGATACGTGAAGCAAGGATTAGGATGCGAGCGAGGACGGCGAAGAAAGGCGATTGATTATACGTTGGAAGAGCTGAAGGTTTGGAAGAATTATATAGGACTTAGATAGTGGAGAAGTAGGCATTATAAGAGATGGGTGATAGTCGATAGACTGACTAATTCATCCCATTTTTCTAGCAGAATGAGGAGTCATGAAGTTGATAAGTTGGAAATATTTCGTAGAAATGTGATGTTAGGGACTTGAGATTATGGAGGGACGATCGAAAACTAGTAGTGAGGAAGGAATGGCGTGAGGAAACAAGAGATTGTCAAGATAGTAGATAGATATTGGAAGGGTTAGTGTCAGAGCTGAAAGTTAGTGATTGATGTATGTATTTTTGTATATATATATTTTAGGAAAAAGAAACAACAAGCGGAAAGTATTAATCGATACGGTTAGGAAAACCGTAAAGACGAAAAGTTCAAGTTCGTTCTCGGCGGAGGTGTGTATGTTTAATGTCAATTATATAAAAACAATGTTTGGATTAGTGTCGTTTTTGGGTTTAGAAAGAGAAAATTAAAAGACGAGCTACACTACGATTAAACTACGACGAATGACGTAAAATGTAAACGTAAATATGTAAAACTCGACGAAATTAAAAATTTAACCTAAAAACCATTTAAAAATTAAAACTAAGTCTAAAATAATATAATAAATTTTATAGCCTTTTATTAATTAAATATTCAATTTTAAATGCTAATTAAAGCCCTAAAATTAAATATAATTAACAACAAGCACAAAATATTATTTTATCAAACAATTATCTTACTTATATAAATTAAACAATAAAAAGTATTTTTCCTAAATTTTTAAAACTATTTTTCTGTTTTTTAAAGGCTAAAAACAATTTTTAAACTAAAATAATCATAAAAAATAATAATATAATGAGAAAATTAATTTTACTTTTTGAAAAATCCTAATATACTTAGTTAAACAGTATAAAATTGAAAAAGTTTGAGAAAAGTACCTTTTTACCTAATAGGACAAAAACAGATTAAATAAAAACTATTTAAAGTTTAAAATAATTCTAGAAATTAATAAAATAAAGTGAAAAATGAAATTTCTTTTCTAAAAATCTTAAAATAAGTTACTTAAACTATCAAAAATTGAATAATGTGAAAAACATTGATTTTTACCGCTAAAAGACAAAAACAGTATTAAATAAAACTAATTTAAATTTAAATAAATGCTAAAAATACCAAAATAAACAGAAAAATAAAAATAATCTTTTTCAAAATCTTCAAATAATTTAACAAGCCTAAGAAAATTAAAATTACTTAAAAACACTCAAAAATATCCACTAAAGACAAAAAAAACCTTGAAACTGAAAGTGACAAGTCTACATACTTTGTCTTATAGTGAAGCAGTGGCTAGAATAGAACTAGCAGTGGGAACTTTTTCCCACTGCTGGATCACAGAAAGCAAGTTTAGACGATTTGTGGCTTTGTTGGATGGTATTTTTTGGAACAAATGGCACCCCCACACTCAGTGGAGTGTGGGGAGTCAGTTATAAGAAAAACACACACAGTCTAAGGCAAGAAATCACACAAAACCAAGCAATATGTTGACTGCTGTCACAAAAACATGATCCGGTGGTGTTTGCTGATATGTTTGGCAACTAAACGAATTTCAAGCTAACAAAATAGACTTCCTAGCACACCACAGTCAAAACCAAGGACATAAACCCCTAATCTAACCTTAACACTAACTGGTTACCAAATTGCAAGTTGTAAAACACAAGAATCACACCTTAAGCGCTACTGATGTATCTACGCTGTATTTATGCTAACATGCTAATAAGTGTGAAAACACTTATCCTTTTACCACTTATTTCCAATAATAACCTGACCAAAACGTGTGATTTATGTCGTAAAAGTCGGAATTATACGTGGTTTGTGTTTTTATTGTGTTTTAGGACCAAAATATGAAAAAGGAAGAAAACACGGGTTTTCACGGGCTTTTATCAAAGAAAACGGGAAAAGACGAAGTCAAAAGATCAAGAGTGCAAAAAGAACGGAAGTCCAAGGCCTATTCTGAAGATTTATCGAAGAAAAAGTCTAAAGACGGAAGTTTAACGAAGTCGAAGAATTTAAGTCTAATAGAAGAAGAAAATTAAAAGACAAGTTCAAATCCCGAGACGACAAAGACAAATAATTAAAGTCGAGTCGAGAAAACGTGAAGAAAGCAAGAAAGAAGATGCAACACATGCACTCCTTCCACCTTCCTTATAAATACCCTCCTAATAGTCATTAGGAGGGTGGTTAGCTAGTTAGTCTTTAATTTTAGTCTTTCACTTTTTCTAGTTTTAGAGAGAGAAAGTCTTAAACTTTCTCTCACTAAGTTTCATCTTTTTCTTTTAATCTTTCAAGATTAAACACTTTGTATTGCTTATTTTCATTAATCAAGTTCTATTTTAAGCTTTTAATCCTTAATCTCATTCTACTTTTCTTTGATTTTAGATTGATTTTGGTGCGATTATCATATGATCCGTGTTGTTCTAAATGATTTCGTGCCTAAAAGTTAATCTTTTGATCATTTCATAAGTTTTCATTTGATTAAGCTTTAAGACTTTTGTGCTTATTAGCTTATTTTTATGATTAGCTTATTTGTTTATATAAGTTTTCCTTAAAAAGTTTATGTTTTTATTGTTTGATCCATAAGTTTGTTGATTTTCGAGATAGATAAGTTGATTAAAGTGCTTATTTGATTTCGTTTAAGTTGATTCGTCTAGTTTTGAGAATAAGCTCTCCATTATAGCTTATTTTCTTGCTTTCCAACCGAATCCCACCAAAATCGGAAAGGGATTAAACCCCTTTCCGATCTATACATTCCGAGCAGCCTTCCCCTTTTCTGATTTGCCAATCGGAAAAGGGTTTCTCCTTATTCCGATTTGCACCCTTGTCATTCCGATTGTAACGATCGGATTAGGTCTTTCACATTACGACGGTAGCCTTTGTTGAACATTCCGATAGGTGCTAATCCATGTTATTCCGATTGGCCCTGTTTGCATATTCCGATTGCCCCTTTTTCTTGTTATTCCGATTGTGAGTTTTGGTGTATTCCGATTGGGGGTATTCTCAATATTCCGATTGGTTTCATTGTTGGATATTCCGATCAGTACCATTTCCTGTATTCCGATTGTGTGCATTTCCCCCATATTCCGACCACCAGATCGGAATACATTCCGATCTGGGTTTATTTTGGCTTATTCCGATTTAGTTGTTTTATTAAATTCCGTTCTTACTTTCTTTTAGTACTTTTCAACTAAGTTCTTATTTTTAGAAAATTTTTTAAGTGTTAGTTTTATTTAGTGAGCTTATTTTGCCTTAAAATTTCCAACCATTTATTTTTACTCGTCATTTTAAATATTAATCTTTATTCTTCCATTTTACGCAACGACACTTTAATTACTTGCTTATAGTTTAAAATTGGACAAACAAACCAAACCATTCTCTTGATTCACCAAAAGACGATTGAGTCGCACTTAAGACCGGTTTTCAATTCAAAAAGATTCGGACGATAAGAATTTTATACCTAGCCAAAAGCGAAGTATTAAATGGCGCCGCTGCCGGCTCTTTTCGTTACGATAAACGGTTTCTAGTGAGAGACGCATTGAATTTTGGGATCCGTTCTTTGAACGTTATTTTCCTTGCTTTAAAAATTTTCAAAAAATCATAAAAAATATAAAACTCTTCAAAAATACAAAAACATTGAAAAAATCATAAAAAGCAATTCTTTTCAAAAGGTTTTGCACCAAAAAGATTATATCGTTATTCTCTGTGTATATTTTTCTTCTGCAGGTGTATGCGTACTAGATCTTCGAACTATTCTGAGCCCGAGACTCGTGAAGATTTAGATATGGCTGGTGTTAATAACAACAATAATCACCCACCTCAACCCAATTTGAATAATAACAACAACAACAACAACAATGTCCACCTACCTGATTTACGAACCATGGAGGAATTGTGTCAACCTACCATGAACGGACGCGGAGGCCCGATTGCGCCAATGCACGTCACGGCTCAGGAGTTTTCGTTGAAGCATCACATGATCCAACAAGTGCAAACGAACCCGTTTCGTGGAATTCCGGATGATGATGCCAACAAACACCTCGACAAATTCATTACCATTACCCAAAGCATGAAGTGCTCCGGTGTTTCTATGGATGACCTTCACCTCCAACTTTTTCCACACTCGCTTTCTCACCATGCCGAAAAATGGTTTGACCGTCTTTCTAAAAATTCTATTCATACATGGAATGACATGACTCAACGCTTTTTATCGCGCTACTTTCCCCCATCCATGGTCACAAGCCTTCGTAACCAAATCAGTGGATTTATGCAAGAAAATGATGAATCGCTTTTCGATGCTTGGGAACGATACAATGATTTGATCGACCGTTGTCCAAATCACAATATGCTCCCCGTCACTCTCATTGACACCTTCTACAATGGTCTCACTTTTCGTGATCGTGACACGATCAATGTCGCCGCCGGTGGTACTTTTATGAAAAGGAGACCGGAGGAGTGTCGAGAGTTGATCGAAAACATGACTACTCACCACAAGAATTGGGATTCATCCGCTTCCTCAAGAGCTAATCAGAGAGTCAATGTTTCTTCTACTACCTCCAATCCCGAGATATCCGAACTTACCCGACAAATCGCGAATATGCACAAGGATTTCATGGCCATGGCCACAAACCACTTTCAACAAGCTAAAGCCGTTGCTATCTCTTGTGACCCATGTGGTGGTCCTCATTCTTACAATGATTGTCCTTCCACTCAAGGCAATTATTCTGAAAACGTTAACGCAGCTTACGGCACTTATCCCACGGGAGGCTATCAAGCCCGCCCTCAAGGAGACCGTGGCTTGCTAAGTTATCGTTCCAACAATTATCTAGCTCCTCCCGGTTTCCCTCCTGCAAACCAAAACCAACAACAAAGCTATAACCGAAACAACCAATCCCAACCTCGTGCTCAAAATCAATATCAATCCCAAAGAAACCCATACCCAACTCAAGGAAATTCTCAAGCTTACCAAGCTCCACCTCTTAATCAACCGATGGCAGTAAACCAAGACGTCGAGACGTTCATGAAGACTAATCGTGAGATGGTGACGAATCTTCAGAGTCAATTTGTCAACTTGAAGAATGACATGGTGAAACAAGGGAGCGATATTCGAGCCGAGCTAAGGAATGATATGGCCAAACACAGCAATGAAATTAATGCAAACATGCAAAACACTTTTAATAATCAAGTGGTTCACCTTCGTGATATGATTGGTTCGCTCATCCAAGGTAATCAACCCTCTTCTTCGGGTACTCTTCCGAGTAATACCGTTGCAAATCCAAGAGGGGAGATGAAAGCAATCACCACTCGTAGTGGAAAAGGTTATATGGAACCCGAGCTTCCTACACCTCCACCCGTGATTGTGAACAAGGAAAAAGAGCAACTTTCCCCACCTCCTTCACCTTCTGTCCCCATTTCCCCACCACCCGTGGTTGTGAGTGATCCTATTCCCTTAAATCCTTCTTCTTCATCCAATATACCTTATCCTTCAAGGTTGAGGAAAGAGAAGCAAAAGAGCAAGGATGATATTCAGGTTTCAAACTTTCTAAAAATGTTTAAACAATTGAATTTTAACATCTCCTTTGCCGAGGCTCTCGCTCACATGCCCAAATACGCTAAGATGTTTAAAGATCTTCTAAGTGATAAGGAAAAGCTTCTTGACATCACTCAGACCCAACTTAATGAGAACTGCTCCGCAGTGCTCTTAAGGAAATTGCCCACCAAACTTGGTGATCCGGGTCGCTTCTTGATTCCTTGCAACTTCCCGGGAGTAGAGAATTGCATGGCCTTAGCCGATAGGTGCCAGTATAAACTTAATGCCTTTAAGTGTTTGGAAGCAATTATCTCTCCCCGAGCTAGTCCCCACCAAAATGACTTTGGAATTAGCCAACCGTACGGTTGCTTATCCAGTGGGGATAGCCGAAGATGTCTTTGTTGGCGTTGACAAATTCACCTTCCCGGCGGATTTTGTCGTCGTTGACTACGAGATGGATCCCCGTGTTCCATTAATCGTTGGACGTCCATTTCTGAGGACCGGTCGCACTCTCATTGATGTAGCCGCAGGCGAATTAATCATGAGAGTTGGTGACGATCAAATTGTCTTCAACATGGGTAAGATTTCTAAGCAACCTTATTCATATGAGAGTGTTAATGCTATTGATGTTCTCGATGAGGCTTGTGAAGAACATTTTCATGATGCTTGCAAAAGTACTCTTTCTTCTCTACCCAATGTTGAGACCGTTGCCTCAATTGCTCCAGCATTGACTCCTTTTGGAGAAAGTGACTTGGATGATTTCGAAGCTAGCTTGGGTCCTCTCGATATTAAGTATGATAATTTGTCCACCAATTGGGATGAAGACATTCGTACTATTGAGAGACTTCTCAATGAAGACCCGTTGTCTCCCCCTTCTCCTAAAGAGGTGATTAATGATGATCCGTCGTTAGTTTCACCATCTATTGAGGATCCTCCCACTCTTGAGCTTAAGGACCTACCTCCTCATCTTGAGTACGTTTTCCTGGAAGACAACGAGAAGTTACCGGTCATCATCGCAAAGGATCTGAAAGAAGACGAAAAAGCCCGACTTGTCGTTGTGTTGAAGAAGCATAAAAGAGGTACCGCTTGGAAAATCTCCGACATCCGTGGAATTGATCCTCACTTCTGCACACATAAAATTCTCATGGAGGACGACTTTAAGTCCACAATTCAAAGCCAACGAAGGGTGAATCCTAAAATCCATGAAGTCATCAAAAAAGAGGTTATCAAACTTCTTGATGCGGGTATGATATACCCTATTTCGGATTCACCATGGGTTAGTCCAGTCCATTGTGTGCCTAAGAAAGGCGGAATCACCGTTGTGCCCAATGCAAACAACGAGTTGATTCCTACCCATCTCGTTACTGGGTGGAGAGTTTGTATAGACTACCGCAAACTCAATGATGCCACGAGAAAGGATCATTTCCCTCTACCTTTTATGGACCAAATGCTTGAACGTTTAGCGGGTAACGAATATTACTGCTTTCTTGATGGTTTCTCGGGTTATTTTCAAATACCCATCGATCCCCAAGATCAAGAGAAGACAACATTCACTTGTCCCTATGGCACATTTGCTTATAAACGAATGCCTTTTGGCTTATGCAATGCCCCCGGGACTTTCCAAAGGTGCATGTTGGCTATCTTCCATGACATGGTTGAGCAGACCATGGAAGTCTTCATGGATGATTTCTCGGTCTTTGGGGATTCCTTCTCTTCTTGCCTTGCCAATTTGGAACGCATGCTTAAGCGGTGCGAAGACACTCGCCTTGTTCTAAATTGGGAAAAATGCTATTTTATGGTAAAAGAAGGCATTGTGCTAGGACACAAAATCTCTAAAGCCGGTCTTGAAGTCGACCGTGCTAAAGTAGATGTCATAGCCAAATTACCTCCACCTTCAACCGTGAAGGGTGTGAGAAGTTTTCTGGGTCATGCGGGTTTCTATCGTCGATTCATTCATGATTTCTCTAAGATCGCTCGCCCGATGACCCATCTCTTGGAAAAAGATACTCCTTTTATCTTTTCTAAAGAGTGTCTCGAAGCCTTCAATCTTCTTAAAGACAAGCTAACTAAGGCACCGGTCTTGGTTACCCCTAATTGGGAGCTGCCTTCTGAATTGATGTGCGATGCTAGCGACTTTGCTATTTGTGCGGTTTTGGGACAACGAGTGAATAAACACTTCCAACCAATCCACTATGCTAGCAAAACAATGACGGGGGCGCAATTGCAATATACGACAACCGAAAAAGAGCTTTTAGCTGTTGTCTATGCTTTTGAGAAATTTTACCCCTATCTTGTTTTATCCCCCACCATTGTGTACACGGACCATTCCGCGTTGAAGTACTTGATGACAAAGCATGATTCTAAGCCAAGACTTCTTCGCTGGGTTTTACTCCTTCAAGAATTCAACATTGAAATTCGTGACAAGAAGGGAGCCGAAAACCTGGCCGCGGATCATTTGAGCAGACTTGAGGATCCATATCAAGGGGATCATCCGAACAAAGAGATCAATGACTCTTTCCCCCTTGAGACCTTAATGTCTTTAAATCTCAATCTTGATGGCACCCCGTGGTTTGCGGACATTGCAAACTACTTAGCGGGTGGTATTCTCATCAAAGGGTTAACATCCCAACAAAAGAAGAAGTTCTTGAACGATGTTAAGACTTACTTTTGGGATGACCCTTATCTATTCAAACAGAGTGCTGATCTGATTATTCGTCGATGTGTTGACGGACCGGCAGCTTTTGACATCCTCCAAGCTTGCCAAAAAGGACCCACCGGTGGTCACTTTGGTCCCAACTACACCGCTAAGAAAGTGTTTGATTCTGGATTCTACTGGCCCACCATTTATCGTGATGCTCACGAAATGGTTAAGCATTGTGATGCTTGCCAACGTCAAGGCAAGATCACACATAAGGATGAGATGCCTCAAAATTTCATACAGGAATGTGAAATCTTTGATGTATGGGGCATCGACTTTATGGGGCCATTTCCATCCTCCAAAGGGAACAAATACATCCTCGTCGCCGTCGACTACGTTTTTAAATGGGTTGAAGCCAAGGCTCTTCCTACGAATGATGCGAGGGTGGTTGTGAACTTTTTGAAGCAGCTTTTCGTTCGATTTGGCGTTCCTCGTGCTATCATCAGTGACCGCGGGACTCATTTTTGCAATGATCAATTTGCAAGAGTCATGGATAAGTATGGTGTCAATCACCGTCTTTCCACCGCCTATCATCCCCAAACCAATGGGCAAGCCGAGATATCCAACCGTGGCTTGAAGAGAATTTTGGAGCGTACTGTGGGAGAGCATCGCGCTGCGTGGGCCGATAAGTTAGATGATGCTCTGTGGGCTTTCCGTACTGCTTACAAGACCCCGATCGGTTGTACACCTTATCGTCTTGTGTACGGGAAAGCCTGCCACCTACCCATCGAGCTGGAACATAAGGCGCACTGGGCCTTGAAGTGGGCTAACTTCGACATCAACAAAGCCGGTGATCATCGCAAGGTTCAACTCAACGAGCTAAATGAACTGCGGAATGAAGCTTATGAGAACTCACTGATCTACAAGGAGAAGACGAAGATCATTCATGACGGAAAAATCAAGAACCGAGAGTTCCACGTTGGTGATCAAGTCTTACTCTTTAACTCTCGGTTGAAGATCTTCTCTGGCAAGTTGAAGAGCCGCTGGTCTGGTCCATTCACCATCGCCAAAGTCTTTCCATATGGGACCATTGAGCTTTCTCAGCCGAATGGGCCTAAATTCAAGGTGAATGGCCAGCGTCTAAAGCTGTACTTTGGTGAGGACATCTCTCAAGAGATGATTCCATCCCTCACCATGTTCCCCATGAACTAAAATTGGGTCGAGTCAGGCTCGTGACTCGGTGAACAAAAACAAGCGCTTCTCGAGAGGCAACCCGTGTTCTATCATTTACTGCCTTCATAATAAGTGTAGGGGGAGCCCCGCATATGTTTGTTGTCTTGTTTCTTGTGCTGTGCAGGGATTAAAGCTTCAAAGAGCACCATGATGACTTTTGACGAACCGTGATACCGTGTTCCCATCTTCCCGGTTCTATCCTAAACTCTTGTGATTCAATATTTCATATTTTATATGTTCACATTGAATTCACTTTAGTTGTCCTTTCCTTAGCAAGATTTAAACAAAGTGCACAATGTCCTAAGTGTAGGGAGTTTACTCCCACATGCTTAAACATTGAGGACAATGTTTATCTCAAGTGTGGGGGGGGGACTTCTATCGAAGTAAGTGGTCTTTTCCATGAATTTGCCCTCATTTTAACCGGAAAATTTGATTTTTCGACATTTTCCAAAATTTTTAATCTATTTTGGCCTAGTTGTATAGTTGTACTTTCCTTTATTATGGTTATTTTCTTTCCTTGCTTAAATAAAGTGGTTTTAGATTTTTCTTAGTCGTGAACATTTTGACTCAACCCGAGTTTACTTACCTAAGTTTACTCTAGCTAGTATCCTTAACATGTTTAAGTCAAGTTTTGCTAGGCTTTTATTTAGGGAGCTATAAAACGCGAAAGTCTTAACTCTCACGGGTTAAGAACAAGAACTTTTCGCAAGTTCCTATAATTGATCCTAGAGAGTCGTTTATCAAGGGAACTTTAAAATGCGATTTCTAAACTTGAAAAAGTCTAAGAATTTGCAAGATCCTATAGATGACTCGAAAACCCAAAACTTTGATTGAATAGGCTAAGCATCCACGAGTCTCATTCCTTGAGATTTTAAACTGTGGAGAGCGAGAGATGATAGAGTCAATTATAAGTTCGGTATTCTTTCGTGAATTTATGTGAGTTAATTATAAGCCTATTCTCCCTCCGCTTGTTAATAAATTTATCTGCAATAAATAAGGTTGTACGATTGAAAAGGTTACTTAGCTTCTAGCCCCAGATCGTTTAAAAGTTGCTCGGTACGGAGTAGAGTTCATAGCCAAGGCATAACTTATTGAAGCGGGATGCGAAGATTGGCGAGTCCAAAAAGGCCCTAACAAGGCATGAGGGCTACATTTTGTTGCTAAAGATCCAAAAGTGATGTGAAGAATTATTTATCGAAAATCAATATGAAGGATCGAGACACACGACGAAAAGCAAGAACTCCCCAAAAGTCATGGAGAAGTCTATCCGAAAAGACCCTAACAAGGTATGAGGATAAATAGATCCAAGTCCTAAAAGGAGGTGGATCGTTGTATATCAAAGTCCAAAATAAAGATTGGAGAAAAATGAAGAAGTCGTGGTCTAAAGATGAAGAATCTCTCAAAACTTCAAGTGAAGAAATTCCTATTATGAAGAGAAGACCATTATTTCATGAACATCTCTCAAGATTCGAAGTAAGAAGTCGCTGCCAAATATCGGTCTGAGAAAGGTCTCAAATCGTGAAGCGAGTTATGCCAAGATATGAACTTTATGAGGTCCCGAGAAGCAGTTTTAAAAGATTTGGTCCTTTAGCTAACTATTGATTAAATCGTTCACTTTATTTTCGGCCTAAATAACTATCGAAATAAGTCAAACAATGCATCCCCGTGATCATTCAAGACAAAAGTAAAATATAAGAGATACACCTAGGAATAAGGGAGTCTAAGTAAATAATTGGCCCACATGAGTTTGTGATAGTTTGCTAACTTATAATAACAATGATCTCGTTTTTAAGCTTGGTATGGGGAACGTGAAACTTGAGGATGATAAACGTTCATGACCACCAAAACCCAACGTAAGTTTTTAATTTCTTTACTTATTCTTTTATGTTTAGTATTTAATAAAGGCCAAGGTGGGTTATTCATGATGAAAAATGTAAACCGTGCTTTAAAATTAATGCATTGCATGAGGGCATTGCAATGGTCAAGTGTAGGGGATTTAATAAGTGTGAAAACACTTATCCTTTTACCACTTATTTCCAATAATAACCTGACCAAAACGTATGATTTATGTCGTAAAAGTCGGAATTATGCGTGGTTTGTGTTTTTATTGTGTTTTAGGACCAAAATATGAAAAAGGAAGAAAACACGGGTTTTCACGGGCTTTTATCGAAGAAAACGGGAAAAGACGAAGTCAAAAGATCAAGAGTGCAAAAAGAACGGAAGTCCAAGGCCTATTCTGAAGATTTATCGAAGAAAAAGTCTAAAGACGGAAGTTTAACGAAGTCGAAGAATTTAAGTCTAATAGAAGAAGAAAATTAAAAGACAAGTTCAAATCCCGAGACGACAAAGACAAAGAATTAAAGTCGAGTCGAGAAAACGTGAAGAAAGCAAGAAAGAAGATGCAACACATGCACTCCTTCCACCTTCCTTATAAATACCCTCCTAATAGTCATTAGGAGGGTGGTTAGCTAGTTAGTCTTTAATTTTAGTCTTTCACTTTTTCTATTTTAGAGAGAGAAAGTCTTAAACTTTCTCTCACTAAGTTTCATCTTTTTCTTTTAATCTTTCAAGATTAAACACTTTGTATTGCTTATTTTCATTAATCAAGTTCTATTTTAAGCTTTTAATCCTTAATCTCATTATACTTTTCTTTGATTTTAGATTGATTTTGGTGCGATTATCATATGATCCGTGTTGTTCTAAATGATTTCGTGCCTAAAAAGTTAATCTTTTGATCATTTCATAAGTTTTCATTTGATTAAGCTTTAAGACTTTTGTGCTTATTAGCTTATTTTTATGATTAGCTTATTTGTTTATATAAGTTTTCCTTAAAAAGTTTATGTTTTTATTGTTTGATCCATAAGTTTGTTGATTTTCGAGATAGATAAGTTGATTAAAGTGCTTATTAGATTTCGTTTAAGTTGATTCGTCTAGTTTTGAGAATAAGCTCTCCATTATAGCTTATTTTCTTGCTTTCCAACCGAATCCCACCAAAATCGGAAAGGGATTAAACCCCTTTCCGATCTATACATTCCGAGCAGCCTTCCCCTTTTCCGATTTGCCAATCGGAAAAGGGTTTCTCCTTATTCCGATTTGCACCCTTGTCATTCTGATTGTAACGATCGGATTAGGTCTTTCACATTCCGACGGTAGCCTTTGTTGAACATTCCGATAGGTGCTAATCCAGGTTATTCCGATTGGCCCTGTTTGCATATTCCGATTGCCCCTTTTTCTTGTTATTCCGATTGTGAGTTTTGGTGTATTCCGATTGGGGGTATTCTCAATATTCCGATTGGTTTCATTGTTGGATATTCCGATCAGTACCATTTCCTGTATTCCGATTGTGTGCATTTCCCCCATATTCCGACCACCAGATCGGAATACATTCCGATCTGGGTTTATTTTGGCTTATTCCGATTTAGTTGTTTTATTAAATTCCGTTCTTACTTTCTTTTAGTACTTTTCAACTAAGTTCTTATTTTTAGAAAATTTTCTAAGTGTTAGTTTTATTTAGTGAGCTTATTTTGCCTTAAAATTTCCAACCATTTATTTTTACTCGTCATTTTAAATATTAATCTTTATTCTTCCATTTTACTCAACGACACTTTAATTACTTGCTTATAGTTTAAAATTGGACAAACAAACCAAACCATTCTCTTGATTCACCAAAAGACGATTGAGTCGCACTTAAGACCGGTTTTCAATTCGAAAAGATTCGGACGATAAGAATTTTATACCTAGCAAAAGCGAAGTATTACATGCAAACTTTATATACAAATCTGAATTACCTATAACACCTATTCAAAACATATTATACTAGATAAATAAGCATGTCTGAGCCATTATTAAGACTAAGCTTTGTCAATAACTTAGTCTAAAATGCAGATCCAAACACCCCTTAACCTACTGATAACAAACTTATGCAAAGGATTTTGAACATAAACACTTAAATCTGATTCTCACTTACACTAACATGCATCAAAATCATTTAACAAACATAAACAAAGACTTAAACTAACAACAATCATGGAACAAAAAAAGCACTAGCAAATTTCTAGCAAGACAGTCATAACTAGCAATCATTTAAGAGGGAGTTCAAGGTCTCAGACCTGATGCCACCAGCTCTGTGAGATGTCCTAGCTTATGAGGATCTTGGAAGAATGTGTAGAGGCCCTTGCTGGAGTCTTACAACAGGACCAAGGGTGTCAAATATCTTCAAGTAAAAAGTGAAAAATGGAGGATGGATTTGGTGAGACTACAGCAGTCTAACACCAAACCTCCTTGAGTACCTATTGAAAACAAGACAAACAAAGAAACAAGCTCCCTAAGCAGGCTTAGAAGCTGATGTCAAGCAGCTTCTAAGTGAGCTCATGGAACAGTAAGTGAAGCAAAGAAATGAATATGATATTTTGAAAAATCTTAGGAAACCAAACCTTTTGTAAACACTTTTTGCAAATGATAATCAGTTACAAACACAATATTTAACAAGTCTCCTAGACTCTTGTTTAGGATTGGTTATCAAACAACCCCAACCAACAGCCTATGAAACTCGGATCTCAAAGCTATTTTCTGCCAAAAAATTATTTTGAACAAAATAAAACCTTGATAATTTCTAAACTAATTTGCAAGAAAATAAATGTCTTAAACTACTAAAACATGAAAGTAAAAGGAACACAAAATATGAATGCAAGGTTTTTAAAATACTTTAACTATTTATCATAAAAAGTTTACAAACCAAAATTCTGGAACAATGAAATAAGCTACAAGTCGGCCTATTTATACTAGTACAATGAAGGATCTAGAATGCATATGAAAACATAAACCCTAACAGCTATGATTTCCATGTTTGCCCCTGGTCTTTTTCTTTTGAATCTTGGTCAAAGTCCTCATGTGATGTCCTTGTTGTAACAGCTGTAGAATTGATCTAGGTCGTCCATCTAGACTTTGGGACAAAGGAATTAAGGAGGGTTGTTGATTTGCTGCAAAGATACTCTTTTTGCCAAAAATAGTTAAGCAGGGGAGGGACGTGGGGCCACATGGAGTTATGGGGTGAAGGAGTTTGTTGGTAGGTTTTGGTTAGGGTGGGGTGAATCACTAATCTTAAAGTTATTGGTTCATAACCATTTGATTTAATGAAGTTGGTGATTAGGGTTTATGTAGGATGAACAAGTTAAGCATGTGGGGTTTGATCTTTATTTGGGGGTTAATACATGCTTAGAGGTAAATTTGAATTAAGTAATATTAGTTTGAAAACTAATATATCTGGTGGGGTGACGTGGGTGGATGTGTGACGTGGCGTGACTAGAGTGGAGGCAGGGAGATAGTGGGGTGATGTGGCGGATTGTTGTTGGATGTTATTAGTTTCTTGTCTGGCCAGCTTTAGTCCCTTGTCTCCCATAATGTTTGCAATTTAAGTTTTAACAGCTATTATACCCATTCCTTTGTAATACAACTTTGGAATAATGACAATTCAGTCCTTCCACTTGATCAATAATGAAGTAAGGACCATTTGTGTAATAAGAGTATTCTTCAAGGGCTATTAATGTAATATCTTGACAATCTTCAAAACTTCAAGGATTTCAATGGGAAATCATGATTCGGGTCCAGTTCTTTGTGTGGCTTCGTTTCTCATGTTCATTTTTGCTTGATTCCTTTGATCTTTTGGTGATTTCACGATATCAGTACCTAAAATACACAATGAACAAAAACAATCATATTTTGGGGTATTTTATGATATTTTAAACCGTTTAAGCCCGATTTGGACGATGAGACTATGTATAAATGCGGTCTCATCACTCCCCATACTAAACCATTGTCGTGTCCCCACGTAATGCTTGAATTAAGTATTATAACACTTCCAAAATTCATTTTTTTTGTGACAATTATTAAAAACGTAAACTTAAATAAACTACTACATGCGTTTTAGACATAATGTATTGTTTTCATCACGATTAAGTGACTTTTAGGGTCTAAGAATAAGAACACGTGAATGCCTCATAGAGATAAGTTCGTCATCCTCGATTTTCACCCAATTCCATGCTAAGCGTGTAACGAGATCATTGTCATTACAAGTTAGTAAAACAATCATTACTCATGAGCGTTAATTACGTACTTAGACTCCCTTATTACTAAGGTGTATCTCTTATATTTTATTTTGTCTTAATGATCAAGAGGATACATCATTGACTTATTTCGATACTTTATTAAGGACAAAAATAAAGTAGGACGATTTAATTAATAGTTAGCTAAAGGACACGATCTTCTAAAACGGATTCTCGTAATCTCCTTAAGTTCATATCTTGGCATAACTCATTTCATTATTTGAGACCTTTCTCGGACCGATATTTGGCAAGTAATTCATACTTCGAATCTTGGAAGACGTTCTTGAAATTAAGGTCTTCTCTTCATATATGGAATTTCTTCACTTGACGTTTTTGAGAGATTCTTCAAATTTGGACCACGACTTCATCATTTTTGTTCAATCTTTATTTGGGATTTTGATATACGACGATCCGTATCCTTTTCGGAATTGAATATATATTTATCCTCATACCTTGTTAGGGTCTTTTTGGATAGACTTCTCCATGATCTTTAGGGGAGTATATTGCTTTTCGTCGTGTGTCTTGATCCTTCATATTGATTTTGGAATAATGATACTTCACATCATCTTGGATCTTTAGCAACAAAATGGAGTCCGCATGCACCTTGTTAGGGCCTTTTTGGAACTTTGCCAATATTCACATCCCGCTTCAATAAGTTATGCCTTGGCTATGAACTCTATTTGAACACGAGCAACTTTTAAACAATCTTGGGCTAGAAGCCAAGTAATCTTTTAAATCGTACAGCCTTACTTATTGAATTTATTTAAACAAAAGCGTGGGGAGAATAAGCTAATAATTACCACACATGAGATCGTGAAAGATTACGTAACTTATAATTAACTCTATCATTTCTCGTCCTCATTTAAGAGACTTAGCCTAATTAAAGTTAAGGAATCGAAGCTAGTGTAAAAACACGATCGAGTAAAACATTACTATTATTCTCACCATCGGAAAACCTACATTCGTGTCTTAAACACTTATGAAAAACAAGAAAACTTTTAAAATTTGGCCTTTTTTAGCCTTATTTTGCATAAAACGATAACCAAAATATGAAAATTGGATTGCGTGATGAAGTAAGCAAGGTGAAGTATCTACTCACCCCCATACTAAAACTAAACATTGTCCTCAATGTTTCGAGTCTAAGGGTGAAACACCCCCATACTAGAGACGAAAGTCGGATGATTAATCTCGAGCATGGAAAGGGTAAAACGAATAACCTGAAAGCCATTTATGAATTATGCTAATAAGATAAACGTTAGAACATAAAAAGATATCATCGGATATCAGAATCTCCAAAGGCAACGATCGAAGCTCGAGTGATCCGTAAAACGAACACGAGAGGCTTCAATGATGATGATGAACCTAATAAATCACAATCACAAACAACCACGGAACAAAGGTTGGAAGAGCACAAGTCCCCTCGTTACACTATTAGAAAGCAATAATATTTACAAGGATAAGCATGAGAATCCCCCACGAGGCACCTTGTTTTTGATAACCGAGTCAAAAGCTCGACTCGAATCCCCATAAATGTGATCATTCAGGGATTATCTTTGTTTGGTCATTTTTGGTGGTGCTTACATGATAAACAATGCCCAAAAGTACGTGGAGTACTTTAAAAACCCGATAAACGTATACCGAGGTCAAAGATAGCGTCTTCGTTTTCGGATGAAAGACGAAACAATGCTACTCCAACCAAAAACCCGAGAGGGTCAAAGAAAATAGATGAGAAGAAATAGAAGGGTGGGACAATGGGTGGGGCACTAAAACCATGAGCTACTCGAGGTAGACTCACACCAAGCAAATGAAATTTTTTTCCATTTATTGCATCGGTGGAAGACCAAGATTTCCCTTTACAAGCAATTTCGGGATCAAATATCTCGTCCTCGGTGGAAAAATGTGAGGGAACACAGGGGGTTTCCCCCCACACTAAAACCAGACCAACCGTCGTGAAAAGGAGTAGACGAGGTGGTAGCACTAATAAAACGCGGTGATGACGGAGTTAAACTTGTAGAAAAATCTTTTAAATCAATTTTAAAATCTTTTCCTTTTCCATCGTTCAAAAACTCTTTATGAAAATCCGATTTAATGATGTCAAAAATATTTGGCGTTTCAAAATCAATATTAGTCACGCTAAAAATCCTCACATTTAAGTCGCGGTTAAGGGGTGGTGGATTGTATAACTTCTCAAAACGTTTATCAACAAAGAACACTGCCCCCTCGGGGTCAACATATTCTTCATCCTCATGATCGTGAATCTCATCGATTTCTTCATCAAGATAGGTTTGTCAAACCAAGGTTTGTCATTCCCCTCATTGAGGATTTTAGAAACTCTCTCGAAAAGATTACGATCAAGCACAAAACCATCATTCTTTGTGGGGTCGTTGATAAGTTAGATCCTCACGAATGTGGTAAACGTTATTCTCATTTGAGGAGTGTTGATTAGGTAACTCCTCGAGAATGGGATTTTGGGTCACGTGAGTTGGTTTGTCATAAAAGATAAGACGTTCCAACTTATCAAGTTCATCCTCGATTTTTGAAAAATCAACCTCACTCGTAGGTGGAAGTGGAGGTAAAAGAGCTAGCTCTCATTCAATAATTTCCTCAATATCGGGATCAAACTCATAATCATCGTACTTCCCATGTAAAGAGGTCTTTTTGGGAGAATCCTCAAAAATGGCTTTTGGATTTTGAAGCACGTGATCAATTTCAGCAAAATCACCATCGTCATCATCAAAGAAAGAGTCGATGTGAGCACTCATAACCATGGTCTTACAAGCCCTAGGGTTATGCTTAGGTGACTTTTCAACGACAAGAGGATCGATGTCGATGAAACCTTTAGCCTCAACGAGTGTTGGGCTAGGAAATGGAGGCACTTCAATGGAATTAGAAGTTGAATCCTCAAAGACGTGGTCCTTCGAAGGTGGTGAAGACGAGTCCATATTGGTCATTGTCGTGATAGCACTAACGTCCCTCTTCGGAATTGGTTGTTCACTTTGTTCACCGAATACATCCCATGATGATTTTTCATTCATAAATTTACGAATACCCTTTTGAATTAAGTAAACGTATTCTTTATCATTAAAATCGTCATCTTTAAAATCGTTCATTTTAATTCTTTCAAAACATGCATCAAGCCTCATATTTTCCGCTAAAGTTAATATTTTGAAATCATTAGAATTTGAAACCTAGGTTTTATCATGATCATTTGAAATTTGGGATTTACTCATGAAAAAGTCCATTTTCTCCTCCCCATATTTCATAGTGAGTTTCCCATCGGCTCGAGCCGTCGATAAAAAGGGTCGACCTAAAATAATAGGACATTTAGGATCACACTCATAATCGGAAATGACGAAGTCCACGGGAAAAAAAATAATTTCCAATCCTAACATAGACATCCTCGGCTATCCCAATTGGTTCTAAAGGTGTACAATTTGCTAGCTCGATTGTCATGTTCGTGGGGGTAAGTCTAGGCAATCTCATCAATTTCCAAAGAGAATGAGGCATGAGATTGATGCTAGCACCTAAATCGGCAAGGGCTAAACATCCCTTAATCTCAGAAAAATCACAAGGTAGTAGAAATTGGCCCGGATCCTCTTCCTTTCTCGACATATGCCTTTTGGGTTTTTTTAAGAAGGATCGAAGCACAAGTTTCTTCAAGGGTTACTTGGGTGAGATCGATAAAGCTCTCTTTTTGAACCGTGAATGGAATTCGAGGTACACGAGGCTGTGCACTCTTTTCCTTGGTCGCCACGTTCACCCTATCGACTTTAGAACATGAAGGCGTCTTAGAAGTCGAGGGTTGAGAAGAAGGAACAACTCTAAATCCATCAAGGTTTAGGGTAATCACATGACTTTTATCACGAGACGAGGCGGCTTTAACATGTTCCTTCAGATTTTATACGGTGTCACTAGGTAACGAACTCGATGTTGCACCCGAAGTCTTGTTCATAATGGCCGAAAACATCTTTTTAATGTCGATTTGTCCTTGCTCAATCTTTGTATTTTGATTTTTCAACGTGTTGGAAAAGTCGTTTTTCAAAGTACTAATTTGTCCCTCTAATCGTCTCATATTAGCTTCATTCGTTTTCATATATTCTTGAAAATCGTTTGACGAACTATTTTGATTATAATTAAAGTTCCCTTGTTTTTGATTACTTCTTTGAAAATTCCCTTGATTACCACTCGAAAAATTGTTTCCTTGATTAGCGTTGTTTTGAAAATTCGAGTTTTGATTGTTGTTATTATCTCGATTTTGCCAACCTAAATTTCGACCTTGAATATAACCTCCTTGATTCGAAAAATTTCCTTGTTGATTATTTCCTTGAAAATTGTTTCGGTTTTGATTTGAAAAATTGTTGCCTTGGTTATAATTTCCTTGTGATGGACCCGCGTTGTTTTGATTTTGAAAATTGTTGTTTAACGCGTTTACACTCGACGTTTGGCCATCCGTAGCCGCACACTCGTAATAATTATGAGGTCCACCACATAACGTACACGATGCCTCAACCGCTTTCACCGTAGCGGGAGCGTCTTTCTTTTGAATTTCGATCAAGAACGACGTAAACACATTCTTCAACTTATCGACTTTCGCATCAACCCTCTCAATGTCGCGATTAGAATTAATAACATTGGCGACATTGGCAACACTCGGTGCGTTGCGGAGTTGGTAAACCTTGGATCGATTTTCGATAATCATTAAAACATCTTTCGGAGTTTTACACAAAACATTGCCACCGGCGGCGGAATTCAACGAATCTTGTTCTTGAAAACTAAGACCGTTATAAAACGTGTCGATTTGGTGTAACTCGGAAAATCCATGGTGAGGACATTGCCTAAGAAATTCCATAAAACGATCCCACACGTCTCTAAATGATTCATTCGGTTTTGTTCAAATCTCGTAATCTCGTTTTTGAAAAACGTCGTTTTAGACGGTGGGAAGAAATGATTAACGAACTTAGAGACGAGATCCTTCCACGTAATTATGGAATTAGGTGGCTCTTTCTCATACCAATCCTTGGCAACACCATCGAGTGAGTACGGAAAAAGAATAAGCTTGACGACATCGGTGTCGACGTTCTAATACTTGCTCGTGGCCAAAAGACGATCAAAATTCTGAATGTGATCGTGAGGATTATCCGCCTCACGACCTCGAAACTTCGTAGCTTGTATCAACGAAAGCATTCCGCTCTTAATCTCAAATTCTCCACTTCGATAGCGAGATTTACGATCGCGTCTCCATAACCCTCGGTGGACGCTTGGAGCAATTCCATCATCGAACGATTGTCGGCCATCTCGTCTTCGGTTTCGACAACGATATTAGGAACGTCGGTTTCTAAATCTCGTCTTCGTCGTCGATTCCTTCGATTTCGATTGCGTCGATTCGAAGCGTCGCTAGAATTAGAATAATCCTTCGATCGAGTGCGCATGCACTAATGTAGAGAACGGGGGTGGGGGGGGGGGGGGGGGTAGCAAAGAAGATTCTTTGTGGGGTTTTTCGTTTTTTTCAAAAAAAAATTTGGTTTTTGATTGTTTTTTAATTTTTTTAGATTTTGGTGTATTACGTAGACTCAAATCTACAAATCTCTCCTCGAATCAATTTCTCGATTAAAGGAGCCTCAAGGGATGAAAATGGTCACGTTGAGTGAACGCCTTCGATGACTTTAGAACGTTGGTGGAACACCAAAACGTTCAAGAGGGTTTAATCTTTGAAAATCAAGCAAATATAATATACGTAGATAATCCTTTGGTTGGCAAACCCTCGATTAACCCTCTTTCTCAAAACATGCAAAGGAAAGCAGGGGAAACGAGGCGGCGCTAAGCACTTAAGAGCCTTTTTCCCTTAGGTCGTGAAATACAACCGCCTTATACCCACCTTATAGTTTGTGTTAATCAAAATTAAGCCTCACAAAAGTATTTATCTATTTTTCCTTTTGATTTTTGCTTTGGATTCGAATACAATAATTGGGTGATGAAATCCCAACTAAGGTTGCGTTTTAACGCTTTTGGAGATATTGTAGATTTATTGTGATACGTAGTACAATATATTAATAATATTCACATGAAAAATGAAAACGAATATATCTACAATATAGTAAAAGATTGTTGTGTGTTTAATTTAGAAAAACTAAACACGATTTATTTGGATATTATAATATAATAAGAAAAATAACAAAAATGAGTATGTACGTTATATACGCTTTCGAAAAATTGAAAAGCAAAAACGCACTACTCACACAAGCACGATATGTATAATGGCACTAAAAACACCTCCCCGACAGCGGGTGAAAGTGGGATTTTGCTAGGTTAGAAGTTCGTTGTTCTCGGCGTCTAATCGAATTGATCTCCGGTTGATTGTGTGACTCAGTCGTCTTTGGTGGATAAAAGAAAGAGTTGTCGTTGAGTAAAATAAAAATGCAAACTTTAAAGTAAATGACGAAATTTTAAAACTCGACAAAAAGTATAATTTGAAACCTTAAAAATAAAACTAAGACAAAACAATTTTAAAATAACACTAAGTAAAAATGGCGGGAAAAGATTAATTTGAAAACTTAAAATAAAAACAGGAAATAAAACCAAAACTTGTGAATGGATCGTACTCAGTGATCGCACTTAGTGATCGCACTCAGTGATCGCACTCAATGATCGCACTTAGTGATCGTAGTCAATGATCGCACTTAGTGATCGCACTCAGTGATCGCACTCAGTGATCGCACTCAGTGATCGCACTCAGTGATCGCACTCAGTGATCGCACTCAGTGATCACACTCAGTGATCGCACTCAGTGATCACACTCAGTGATCCCACTCAGTGATCGCACTCAGTGATCGCACTCAGTGATCCCACTCAGTGATCGCACTCAGTGATCGCACTCAGTGATCGCACTCAGTGATCGTAGTCACTGATCACAAGTAGAAACCCTTAGGTTTATGTGATCATGAAACTAGATCGTAACAAGTACACCCATAGAATATTACGACGGTACAAAAAAAAGCAAATAAGCAATAACCGAATAAGCACTTTAACAATAAGCAATTACCAAAAAACTTAATTAAAACAATAATAAGAAGAACTAAATAAGCACAAATTTTAAAACTTTTAAAACACTAAATAAACAAGATTTATAAAATAACTTTAAAAAGATTAAACTTTTGAAAACACTTAAAAGAAAATAAGCTAAACACGAAATTAGCTAAAAACATAATAAGGAAAGAACATAAATTATATGAAAATGATAAAAACAATGGAAAAATAAGAAGTTTTATCAAATAAACATCAAGATTAAACAAAACTTCAAGATTAATCAAACAAAACAAGATATTTAAAAGCAAGAAAGGAAGAATGAGATGATTATGAAAAGCTTTGAATTTTAAAGATAAAGATTAAAGACAAGATTAAAACTTACATGAAATTAAAAACAAGAATTTAAATGACAATATGAAAGTGCATGAAAAACTAAAAATCCAAAATTAATACTTTTCCTAAAGTATTACACCAAAAATATTACGTATTATTGTTAATTTTCTTATTTCGATTTCTTTCGTTTTTTATTGTGAATATATATTTTCTAAAAAAATACAAAAAGATTTTTCTTTTACTATAAGATATTACGTATAAGAACTTTAATACAAAATATTCCAAAAGTATTGCCGAGGCATTACACCGTATTTGGAGGCGTTCCGGTTTCATTTACGTGTATCGATCAAAGAAAAATAAAGGCAAAATAGATAAATACTAATAAAAAGTTTGAACTCGATTTATACAAACTATAAGGTGGGTATAAGGCGACGAGCTATAAAAGGCCGTCTAAGGAAAAAGGTTTTGCTTTGTGCCACCTCAATTTCCCCGCTTGCTTGTGCGTATATTGAGAGGGACGGACCGATTATTGCTTTGCCAACTCAAGTAGTATTACGTATATATTTTTTGTAGCTTTTTCATATTGAACCTCGAGAGGGATTAATCGCTT
Source organism: Glebionis coronaria (assembly GCA_025667525.1). Taxonomy (NCBI): domain Eukaryota; kingdom Viridiplantae; phylum Streptophyta; class Magnoliopsida; order Asterales; family Asteraceae; genus Glebionis; species Glebionis coronaria. The sequence continues at coordinate 324,621,315 of CM046879.1, forward strand.
TCCTCTCAAAGTCGACCGAGGTCTCATACCTCATTCCTCGAGTTTAGTTGTATGCACACTCCGCGCGCGTGCACACATACTGAGTGGTGTACAAAATACTTCTAATTCTTCCAAAAAGAAGAAGAAGAACAAAAAGACCGTCACTCAAGCCGATCCCGAGAATCGAGCTTTCGACAATACGATGGCAACGGATAACCGACCCTATGATCGAGATTTTGCAATCACACGTTGAGGGAAAACGATGACGCTATCGTTGTCCCCGCAATTGGAGCAAATAATTTTGAAATTAAAACGGGTTTTATTTAAATGGTTTCCGCTACACCATTTTTGGGCCGTTCCCAAGATGACCCCCCACGATCAAATTAAGAGATTTATCCTGTTGGGAATAAATTATGGGTCAGTTCACTAGACGCTGATAAGGAGAGTTCAAGCGCTGATAAGAAGAAGTTGGACGCTGACAGCCAAGCGTTGACATTTGAAGAAGTTAACGCTGACAGCCTTTGAAGACAAGCACTGATGGAATATATCTTCATACGAATCTTTTTTGTTTATTTGTTTCTATATTTGTATATGGTAAAAGATAAGTTCGACATTGTATTTTTCATTATTATCTTTACCTAGAATCGTTGATTCGTAGCTTATTGTACAAGACTTCTTAATCTATAAAAGAAGATCTTTTAGGTTAATGTTAATCATCAGTTATAATAAGTTTTTCACAAGTATTCGACTGTTAAAACCTCTTTCATTGTAATCAAGTTCGATTATTCTAATACAAGTGAAAGTTTGTTTAACATCTTTGTGTTTTAGATTAAGTGTTAATTCCGCATAACACTTAGTTACTTTATTCATAAGCAAAGGTTTCTCTACGTGTATTACTTGATCTAATCTCGTATACACAAAGCTTAATCGATCTAAGTTTGGGATCAACAAGTGGTATCAGAGCTTGTTGAGAAACTTTTTGATCTTTAAGTAACGCAAGAACCCTAAAACACCAAAAAACCCTAAAACAACGAAACCCTAAATTTCTCAAAACCCTAAAAACATCATGTCTGGCTCAGAACAACCTCCTGCTCCTGTTTTGCTACAAAGCAACACCACAAACCCTAGTATCAAAATTCCCATGTTTGATGCCAGGAACTTCGAGCTTTGGAAGTCCAATTTTGAGCAATATGTAGCCATCCATGACTACACTCTTTGGGAGATTGTTGAATATGGGAACACATTCAACAAAGCTCAAAAGATTGCTAATGCTATTGCTGCAAGGGTAGCTGTTCCTAATTGTCCGAAAGCTGATAAGAAGGAAAGGCCTGAAGATGGAAGAGCTGTATCTGCTGAAGATATAGCCAAGAAAAGGGTGGACATGAAAATTTTGAACATCATGAAACACGCCTTGGGTCATGAGAATCAGCACAAGTACAAACGCTTTGAGTCTGCAAAAGAGCTTTGGGAAGCTCTTGAAGTAGCACATGGTGGGCAATTGCTGACACTAAAGAAGAAAAGAAGAAGCAACTCATGCATGACTATGCTGTCTTTAAGGCTCAACCCAATGAGAATCTCAGCAGTGTGAGAAGTAGACTGCTTGACATTACAAGTCAACTTTCCTTCATGGGAACACAGATTGATGACCCTGACTTGAATGCTACTTTTCTCAAAAGCCTTGGTGAGGTATGGAAGATTGAGGCAAGATCCATTCTTGTCAATAACACCCACAAAACCTCTAGGTTTGATGACATCTTCAACAAACTAAGACTGTTGGAGAATGAATGGCTTTTGGAGAGTGATAATAAACCTTCCAGTAGCAACATGGCCTTCTTCTCACAAAGTGAAGGTCAATTTGATTCCATGAACTCCTATGGACATCCAGTCACTGGATCTGCATGTATCAACGCTGGATCACATCCTATCAGCGTTGGAACACATCCTGTCAGTGCTGGATCATATCTTGTCAACGCCTCACACTCAAGCGTTGACACATCACTACTTTGGCGCTGATGGAACTAAACCTGCTGGTTTAGATCTAGATACTGTGTGTGCTTTCATTGCCTCTTTGCCCAGTGATTCAAGAATTACTTATGAGGATCTTGAGCAAATAAGTGATGAGCAATTGGAAGAGATGGATATCAAGTGGACTATGGCTCTTGTGAGTTTAAGAGCAAACAGGTTTAATAAAAGGTTCAAGAAGAAGAAGACCTTTGATGCTAAGGATGTTGCTGGATTTGACAAATCCAAAGTTGAGTGCTACAATTGTCATCGTATGGGGCACTTTATGAGGGAATGTAGATCTCCAAGAAGATCTGATGCTGGTAAGCCTTCAAGCCAAATGGTTAAGAGCCAAGATTCCAAGGCCATGGTAGCTGTTCAACAAATTGATGGTGTTGGAGGATGGGACTGGAGCTGGAACTTTTTGGCTAAGGATGAGGAAGAGGACAAAGCATTGGTTGCTGAAGTTAAAGAAGAGCATGTTGAATATGCTCTTATGGCACACTCCTCCTCTTCATCAGATAATGAGGTATATGATGATGCTTTCTGTTCTAAGGGTTGTCGTTTAAATACTGAAAAACTTAATAAGGAGATAGTAAAATTATTAGATGAGGCAAGTTCTGAAAGATGCAAAGTATCTAATTATCAAATTTCTCTCACCCAAACAGAAAGGACAGTAGCTGAGTATAAGAAAATGGAGTTTGATTTAAAGGATAAAATAAATATCTTAAAACATGAGTTACATCAAAGTAAAGATATTCAAGATATCACAAACAGGGTTAATCTTGATTTGATAGCTAAGTTAGATGAGGCTAACAAAAATAAAGATAATGTGAGTCTTAAAATCCAGAGATTTGATAAGGCCACACAAACCCTAGGAGAGTGTGTTAGTAAACAAAGAGACTCTAAGGACATGAGTGGGATTGGGATGAAAGATTATACTGGTGTTCCACCACCAGCTGAGGATTTCTATGGTGTCCAATCAAAGGACTTATCTTGGACTGGCTTGCCAGAACTCCAAGAGAAGGAATTCATTCCTCCACCTAGAGTGACTTCCCTAGTTGAAGAGTATAAACAAAAACTGACTGACCTAGATGAGTGGAAGAAAGCTAACCACACTTTGTTTGTTAAGGGAGGTTTGTTGTGTGAAAGTCCAAATGAGCCCACACCAATCACGAGCCATGATCCTACACCTATTAAAATCACACACCCAACCACTGACAAAGCTGTTGACCTTGGCTCACAAACTGTTAGAAAACCTAGTGTTAAGTATGCAGAGATGTATAGGAATACTAGGTCACCAAAAAGCCAAGTTAGTAACCATGGAACAGGCTTCTTTGCTTCTAAACCTAAGACTATGTCTAGAAAAGCCTGTTACACTTGTGGTAGCTTTTCACATTTGGCATACAAATGTGTCAACGCTTCAAATGGCAACGCTGACAAGAACCATTTCAGCGCTGACAAAAGTCAACATAGGTCAAATACTGTCAGACACAAAACCTTTGTGAACAAAAGTTCACAAGTTGTTAGACCAGCCCCATTCTTTTCTAGAGGGTCTAACAAACATGGCCTAAGACCTTTCCAAAAGACAAACACTTGGTCCAATAGGCAATGGGTTCCTGTAGCAAACCCTAGGTTCAACGCTGATAAAGGCAATCGGGGCGCTGACAAGAACAATTTCAGCGCTGACAGACACACTGCCAAACCTAGGTATTTGCAACCACAGGGAAATGGGTCTAAAGCTTCTACTAGCTTATCATGGAGACCAAAACAAGACCAAAACCCTAATTCTACTGGTCTTTCTATGACATGCAACAGGTTTCATTATATTTCAAAGGTCATGTCAAGACCAATTGGGGTTAACTGGGTATTTCATCCAAAAAGGGATGAAAATGGGGTTGTTATGAGAACCAAGTCTGTTCTTGTTGAACAACCAGATGAATCCAAGTCTTCCAAGGCTTGGGTTCCCAAAGAAAACTAATTTGTTTTCTTATGTGCAGGGCATTCAAAAACAGGTTAATGACTATGGATATTGGGACAGTGGATGCTCTAGGCACATGACTGGGAAAGAAGATTACTTGAGTAACTTCACTCCCATTGAAGATGGTGATAAGGTTCTCTTTGGGGGCGGATATGGAACTATCACAGGCAAAGGAACTCTTCTCACCAACAACTTACGTTTTGAAAACGTATTTCTGGCAAAAGAACTCGACTATAATCTTTTTAGTGTATCACAGGTGTGTGATAACAAGAATAAAGTTCTTTTTACTGATACTGAATGCTTGGTGTTAAGCAAAGATTACAAGCTCCCTGAGGAGAAATACATAGAATTTAGAACACCAAGGCATAAAGACATATATAATGTGAATCTTAATGGAATTAAAATGAATAATAAAATGTCATGTTTTTAGGCTAAAGCTTCAGTAGATGAAAGTAATATTTGGCACAGGAGATTAGGGCACATAAACTTTAAAAATATCAATAGACTTGTGAGACTTGGTTTAGTTGATGGTTTGCCTGAAAAGGCTTTCCACAATGACCACTCTTGTGTTGCATGTCTTAAGGGCAAGCAGCACAAGGTCTCATTCAAATCTAAACAGGTGCACTCTAGTTCTAAGCCACTTCACTTATTGCATATGGACCTCTTTGGTCCAACTAATATAGAAAGTTTGAAGGGTAAATCATATTGTTTTGTCATCACTGATGATTTTTCCAGGTTTACATGGACTTTCTTTTTAGCCAAGAAAAGTGAAACTGCCCAAATTTTGATTGATTTCATTACCCAGATTGAAAACAAGAGTAGTAATGAGGTCAAAATTCTTAGAAGTGACAATGGGGGTGAGTTTAGAAATCAGTTACTAGAGGATTTTTGTGCCAAGAAAGGGATTACTAGGCAGTTTAGCATAGCTAGAACCCCACAGCAAAATGGGGTTGCTGAAAGAAAGAATAGAACCCTAATTGAAGCAGCCAGAACCATGTTGGCTGATGCCCACTTTCCTATAGCCTTTTGGGCTGAAGCTGTTAACACAGCTTGTTATGTTCAAAATAGGGCATTGGTCAACAAAATACACAATAAGACACCTTATGAGTTACTTTGGGGAAGGAAGCCAAATATTGGCTTTCTCAAGCCTTTTGGTTGTCATGTAGTTGTTTTAGAAACTAATGATGACCTAGGTAAATTTGATGCAAAAGGTGATGAAGGCTATTTCATGGGTTATTCAGTGCAGAGCAAAGGATATAGGGTTTACATTAAAAAGGAAAAACGTATAATTGAAAAAGTACATGTTAGGTTTTTAGAGAGTAAACCTAGTGATCCTGAAAGTGGTCCAAATTGGTTGTTTGACTTGGAACCTTTATCTAGAGCTTTAAATTATATGCCTGTTACTAATCCAGACATTGTGAAGGTAACTTCAAGTGTTTTGGAAAAGAGAATTGGTAATGTTTCAGGTACACAGGTTGCTAAGAAGGATGGACCACAAGCAGTTGAGTCATCTCCCACACAAGAATATGTTACATTTCCTATATGGACAGATGAGTATTATGCTGCTGCTGCTGCTGCTGGAAAGGATAAAGGTGGTTCTTCAATACCACCAGTTGATAACATGCATGGTCATTCAGGCGCTGACAAGCACAATTCTAGCGCTGACAAGACCAATTCAGACGCTGATGGCTCAAACGTTGACAACAATGATTCTGGCGCTGACAAAAGTAATTCCAGCGCTGACAAGCAAAATTCCAACGTTGACAACACTCATGAGCATTTCGTATCTTCCAATTTTGAACAAGGTGAACCTTCAAGAATAAATGAAGAGGTTCAAGATGGAAGAGAGTCTGAAGAAGATATTAGCAACATGGAGGATGATATTGAAGACAACAGAATTCTTGAAAATGGAATTCCTAGATCTACTTTGAAGAATCATCCTCCCTCTCAAATCATTGGGAATATCACGACTCCTGTTTAAACTAGAAGATCTCACCAGACTCATGATAGCTTCATTGCTAATATCTACAAGAAGGTTGATACCCCTCTTGTACAAGCATGTTTGTTTGCCTGTTTTCTGTCACAACAGGAACCCAAGAAGATTTTTGATGCTCTCAAAGAACCTAGTTGGGTGGAAGCAATGCAGGATGAGCTTCACCAATTTGCTATACAGGATGTTTGGGAGCTGGTTGATTGTCCTAGATATGTGAGACCAATTGGGACAAGATGGGTTCTAAGGAACAAGAAAGATGAAAGGGGTATTGTGGTCAGAAACAAGGCACGTTTGGTAGCTCAGGGATATACACAAGAGGAAGGGATAGATTATGAAGAGGTCTTTGCTCCTGTTGCAAGAATTGAAGCTATAAGAATTTTCCTAGCTTATGCCTCTTGTATGAACTTCACTGTTTATCAAATGGATGTGAAGAGTGCTTTCCTCTATGGCACAATTGTTGAGGAGGTATATGTCATGCAACCTCCTGGTTTTGAAGATCCTGAGAATCCAGACAAGGTTTATAGAGTGAAGAAAGCTATGTATGGACTTCATCAGGCCCCAAGAGCATGGTATGGTACATTGTCCACCTACTTGGTGGAAAATGGTTTTAAAAGGGGCACCATAGATCAGACATTGTTTACAAAGAAGAAAGGTAAGGATGTCTTACTTGTTCAGGTCTATGTTGATGATATCATTTTTGGATCTTCAAATCCAAAGATGAGTGAAGACTTTTCCAAGCTTATGACAGATAAATTCAAGATGAGTGCAATGGGTGAGATGAACTTCTTTCTAGGATTACAAGTTCAGCAGAAAGAAGATGGTATCTTCATCTCCCAAGACAAATATGTAGCTGAAATCTTGAAGAAATTTGGTTTTTCTCCACATGAAAAGAGTGCTTCCACTCCTATGGATAGGGAACATCCTTGGGAAAAATTGGAGCTGGAAAAGATGTGGATGTTAGGCACTATAGATCAATGATTGGCTCATTGATGTATCTTACAGCCTCAAGACCTGACATCATGTTTGCTGTGTGTGCTTGTGCACGCCATCAAGTGAATCCCAAAGAATGTCACCTTTTTGCTGTGAAAAGAATCTTTAGGTACCTAAGATGTTATCCAGATCTTGGCTTATGTTACCCAAAAGATTCTCTATTGGAGCTTATTGCATATTCAGACAGTGACTATGGTGGTGACAAGTTTGATAGAAAATCCACAACTGGTGGATGTCAATTTCTTGGGAGTAGATTGATATCTTGGCAATGCAAGAAACAAACAGTGGTGGCAAACTCTACAACTGAAGTAGAATATGTGGCTACAGCTGCTTGTTATGGACAAGTCTTATGGATTCAGAACCAGCTGTTGGATTATGGGTATAATTTCATGCATACCAAGATTTTTGTAGACAATAACAGTACTTTATGCATTATTAAAAATCCTGTACATCATTCTAAAACCAAACACATAGAAATTAGGCATCATTTTATAAGAGATTGCTTTGAGAAAGGTTTAATACAACCAGATAGGGTAGACACAGAAGATAATGTGGCTGATTTATTAACTAAACCTTTTGATACTGGAAGATTTCAATATTTGGTAACAAATATTGGAATGGTTAATCTCACTTAATATGTGTTTTGGAAACTTTTTGTAAAAGTATGTACAGGATAATGCATTGTTATTGGTCTTTGTGATGATTTAGATTTTTCCACTTTATTTTTCTAACACTGACAAAGGTAAATTTCACGCTGACAAGTGTTATTTTGCCGTTGTTAGAGATATTATTGTCTAACGCTGACAAGAGTTCCTTCAACGCTGATAAGTGTTGTCAGGGCGCTGTCAGCAACAATGTTAGTTTTGTGGTTTTCAATCTAAATGTGTAGGTGGTGTTAGCTTTATGCCATTGGATACAGAGTTGCTTATGGATCTTTGAAGAGCTATTTGGACATGTTTTTGTTTATGGATGATGGTTGGAATATTTATATTCCTATCTTGACATAAATTTTTAATGTTCATATATATTTTGAGAAACTCATGTATCATAGGTTAAGGGGAGGTTTAAGGAACCTTTAGGACTCTTGGGTATTCTTACAATACTCTTATCACAATTCTAGATTGTGTCCACAGGTGAGTATGGGTTAGTTTTACTAAACCATGAGGCACTTTAGCATGCAAAGTTGACAAACTATGCATGCTGCCAAGACATTTTTGGCCTAGAATTGGTTGTGGTCTGTTGGGAGACTTGGGAATATTTTTGTTATGGGTTTACCTGGGAGTTACAAAGGATTTTATGAAATAACTTTGTTGGTAAGTATTTTGGTTAGCAAGGGACACTTGAGGACATTTGTGTCTATCTTGCTTAAGCAAGTGTGCATAAGTGGACAGTGCTTGCCGCCCAGTAATTATTATCAACTTGCAAGATATTTCCCTTAGGATAAATTACTTTGTTAAGGTCTTTTTCTTTTTAAATATTTTTATTTTTAGACGCTGACAAGTTTTTCTCCAAACGCTGTTAATACCAATCGTGACGCTGACAAGGCTTTAGGCAAACGCTGACAAGAAAATATAGCCGTTGGGCGTTGATGAGTTATTTTTGACCGTTGACACCTAGTGGGCCCTACCCAGTTGTTATTTTTGACTAATCTTTGGCCGTAATTTTTGGGGAGTTGTTACTTTTAATTAATGCATGAGATAAGTTATATTTGATTCAATATTTTCATCATTACTCTTTGAATATAACTGCCTCATTTTTGACCAATCATAATCATGCATCTCTCCTATAAATTTGGCTAACTTTTCATTCTGGGTATTCATATTTTCTTGTCTAACATTTTTCTCCTAGATTTTTCCCATATCACATAACCTAAACAGCTTTCAACATGGCACCAAAGTTCAACTCAAACAATCTGACATTGGAGTTCAAGAGCCAACATAATATGGTAGCTTACTTGGACGCTGATAATGATTTGTTCCCTCAGTATTCACAAATGGTAGCATTTTTAAATGCATCCTCCATAAGGTATGCACTTTCTCATGAACCACTAGTCCCTGTCGCACACATTAGACAGTTTTGGAATAATGTAAGTTCCACAACAGCTAATGGAGTGACTACATTAACATCTACTGTTCATGGTAGAACATGGGTGGTCACTGAAGCTTTGGTTCGCCAAGCTTTGCGTCTTAATGACGCTGATGGTGTGACTACCCTTGCCATTGCAACAATAGAACAAGGTCTTAGGGAATTGGGTTATCCTATTCCTGCTGATAAAACTTTAAATAAATATCATAAGCAGGAATTTCCCTCAGATTGGAAATATTTGATACATGTCCTTCTTCAATGCTTAAGTCCAAAATGTACTGCTTTTAATGAAATAAACAGGTCCATTGCAAGTGCTTTGGTTTGTATGTCACGTGGGCTTAGGTATAATTTTTCAAAAATGATTTTTGAAGGGATGTGTAAAAATAAGGGAAGTAAAATGACTTTGGCTTACCCAAGATTTTTGCAAATGGTGTTTGATTTACAAGAATATTGTCTTAGGGATCATGACCATTTTTATGAGATCCCTAAGAAAAAGAAAACCATTTTTGACAAAATGATCTCCACAAAAAGACCTATACCTCTCACCCAAGCCATGCTTGAAGTAATTCAGGCTGCCCAACCACAACCAGACCCTGAACCTCAACTTGAGCCTGTCCTTGAACCATTACCTTCACCTGAACACATGGACGTTGACCAAGCCAATGTCAACGCTGACACTCAAAATGTTGGCGCTGACACAGCCAATCCCAACGCTGATGACATCCCTGAACAATCCCAAACACCCCTTAACCAACCCACACCCACACAATCTACATCATCTTCCACACCCTTACAATCTAGGTTAAATAAACGCCAAAGGACTACTGGAGTGTTCTCCTCTAGTGGTCCTAGCCATGTAGCAGAGAGAACCACCTCCACAAGTGTGGCTGGTGACATGGATGAGGCTGGGGCTATTGGCACAGGCTTAGATGCTGGTCAAGACAGTCCCAACATCATTAAGACCTCATCCTTGCCCTATGATTCTATTTTGGGAGGTCAAATCCCCATTCTAGCTGAGGGCAGATTGGAACCTATGACATTGAATGAATTAACGGCTGCTGTCATTAGCTTGCAAAAGCAAAATGTCAGCCTTGTACAAATTGTCAATAATCAGGGCCGTGAACTCCAAGTATTGAGGGAGCGGGTAACTGTTTTGGAGAATCCTAGTAGCAGGAGTAGAATAGAGGAATTTTCCAAAGGGGAGGATGAAGAGGATGAGCTGATTCATACAGCCAGTGAGAAGAGTTCACAATTTAGTGAATCTTTAAATGTTGCTGAAGCACTCACCAACTTGAAGAAGCACCCTGTCATTGATACATCCAAGGGTGCTGTCACAAGTAATCTTGGCGTTGATAAAAGTTTGAACACTGACACATCCAGCGCTGACAAAGGTAATCGGGGCGCTGATAAAGGTAACTTGAACGCTGACAAAGTTGCAGGTGGTGTTGATGTATTCCAGTCATCAGCAATCATCAAAGATGTGTCCACACAGGTTTCTTCTTCTACCTTACCAATTATTGATTCAAAAGACAAGGGTAAGGGGCTTATGGTTGAAGAAGATGTTCCAAAGAAAGATGCAGCCCAAATTGCATTTGATAAACATTTGGCTGAACAACTTTTGGAGCAAGATTTGAAGAGAAGTGGGACATCACCATTTGTTGCCACTTCTGAGAGTGAGGAAGAGAGTGATGATGAAAAAGAAGGAGCTAGCTCGGATTCAAGTGTTCAAATCATTGAAGATCCAGAAAGACTTGAATATGGGGATGAGTTGGCAAAAGAAAGATTGAGTGATTTGAAGATGTAGGTTGATTTTGACCTTCCAGAAATCACCAGAATGTACCATGCTTGGGAAGATAAGGTATTTGACAACCTAGGGATGAGCTTATCAGATAAAATTTGGGGGTTGGAAATTCTTCTCAGGGTACAAGATGATATAAAGGTGATTTTGAAGTATAATGCACAAGAGGTCAAGACTTGGCTTAGAAGAGATAGAAGGCAATTGTATTACAAGTTGCTTAGATGCCATCAACCTGGATGGACAAACAAGAAGTTGCTGGCTTTATCTTTTGAGGAGCTAGAGTATAGGGCACATCCTATTTGGAGGCATGTGCAAGAAAATAATGTCTTACAGTTTCGTTCAGAAGAAAGGAAACAGGAGCTTGCTGAGGAAATGCAGATTGCAAAGGAGATGAGGATTGCTCAAAGACCAGTGAAGAAAGGAGTTCCTCTCCAATTTCCCAAAGATATGGATGTGTATGATCCAAGTGAAACTGTCATAAGGAAGCATCTCAAGCTTTCTCCATTGGAAGCTTCAGATTTGGTTAATGTAGTATCTCTAGATGCCAAAAATCCAATCATAAGTTTTGATGAAGATGAGTGTGGATTTTGGAAGATTGGCAGATTTGGGAAGGAGGTACACACTTTCACTTCGATTATTTCTATCTTTGCAAGCATAGACAGAGAAGACTTGGTGCATCTATGGAGATTGATAGAGGCCAAGTATAAGGCTGAAGCACCTACTTCAGCAAATGGAATAAGACTATGGCTGATACATTGATTTTATGTGGGTTCTAATTTTCTCTCGGAATCCTCTCGAATTGATCTCAGTCTTAAGTGGAATGATTGTTCTTGGTTACTAAATAAAAGGGTTTGGTTTTCTAATCTACTCAATGTTAAAATGGTTTATTAAATCGAAGACAATTACTTTAATGATAATTAATAAAAACGTGAATTGAAATTGAAATTAGGATCAAAATTAAAATTGAAATCAAAGTTTGAAACTTTAATTAAAACATGAAATATAAAATATAAATTGTGAGATAAACGTGAAGAAACAGTAAAACAAAAAAACAGTAACACCACAAGAAAATTGATTCGGAACTTTTACCCTTGATTCGGAACTTTTACCCTTGATTCGGAACTTTTACTCATGCGGAGCTTAATGATTCATTCGGAAGACTTTTGAAAAGAAATCGGTTCGGAACTTTCTGGTTTGGTTCGGAAGTTTCCGAATGAAGGCTTGGTTCGGAAGTTATAGACTTCCGGATGAAGGCTTGGTTCGGAAGTTTTGAGACTTCCGGATGAAGGCTTGGTTCGGAAGTTTTTGAGACTTCCGGATGAAGGCTTGGTTCGGAAGTTTTGAGACTTCCGGATGAAGGCTTGGTTCGGAAGTTTTGAGACTTACGAATGAAGGCTTGGTTCGGAAGTTTTGAGACTTCCGAATGAAGGCTTGGTTCGGAACTTATGGATTGGTTCGGAAGTCTGGGAAACCCAGAAACAGTTAAAATACCGAAGAATAAGGAAAACACGTTTTACTCCAAAAATCACCAAGTTTTTCACCAAAACTTTAAATAAATCAATAACAAAGAATCTACTAACCATAAACTACAAATCCCACTAACAAAAACACAAATTCCAACAACTTTTGAAGATCAAATGAAGAAACATAAAAGCTTAAAAACTTGAAGATAAAGATGATGATGAACAAGATGAAATGGAAAGATTAAACAAGACTTGTATTGAATGATTAATGTTTTAACAAGATCAAAACAAAGATTAAAACAACAAGATTGAAAGAACAAAGATTAAAATCATCAATCACCCTAGTGGTGATTGTGATGGAACGAACAAGAAAAGAGAAAAAAGGGGAGGAGAGAAAACTCCAGGCTAGCTTTTCTAAAATGTGTGAAGGGCTCCTTTTATAGGCTTGTCCTTTGGTTGGTGAGTGGGCTTTTCTCCCGTTCTTCTTGTCTTTTCGTCTTTTCAGAAAAGTTTCCGTTTTCGATTCTGATTCGGGATTTGTCGTCGATTAAATTCAACTCGTCTTTTGATTTCTTCGTTTAATAGACTTGAGTTTCTTCGACTTATATAAATCTTCCATCTTTGGTCCTTTTCTTTGATAAATCTTCGAATAGGCCCAGTGACTTCAAATCTTTTGCATCTCTTGGACAATAGACTTTATCTTGAGTCTTTTTCTTCAGTAAAACCCGTGCATTCCCATGTTTTCTTCAATATTCATCCGGTTGGCTCTGAAAACACAATAAACACAAAAACCACGCATAATTCCAAACAAATGATATTAAATACGTGTTTTGGTCTCGTTTTAGCCCGAATTAAGTGGTAAAAGGATGGGTGTTTACACACCTATCAAATCCCCTACACTTAACCATTGCCATGCCCTCATGCAATGCTTAGTGATAAAGCAAGCTTACACTTTTCTCATAATTAATCAACCTTGGCCTTATTTAAATTCTACTAAACAAAAATTAAAGAAATAAAACTTCAAAGGTAGCAAAGGGATAGAAAACCATTTTCACTCGAAAATAGCTACATGGAAATAACTTGCAAAGAAATCGATGACTTACATTAGGGCTTTGGTGTTGCGAAGATTTATCACCCTCAAGTTTCACGTTCCCCAAACTAAGCTTAAAAACGAGATCATTGTTATTATAAGTTAGCAATTCAAACACTTACACACATGGCTTGATTAAATGCTTAAGCTCCCTTATTCCTAAGTGTATCTCTTATATTTTATTTTTGTCTTAGAATGATCATGAAAATGCATTTTTGGACTTATTTCGATAGTTTATTTAGGCTGAAAGCAAAGTAGGACGATTTGATCAATAGTTAGCTAAAGGACAAAATCTATTAAAACTGCTTCTCGGGATATCAAAAAGTTCATATCTTGGCATAACTTGGTTCACGATTTGAGACCTTTCTCGGGCCGATATTTGGCATGTACTTCATACTTCATATCTTCGAGAGACGTTCTTGAGATAATGGTCTTCTCATCATAATAGAGTTTCTTCACTTGGAGACTTTTGAGGGGTACTCCAACTCTGTTGACCACGACTTCATGATTATTTCTTCAATCTCTAATTGGGATTTTGAGATACAACGATCCGCCTCCTTTTCGGACTTGGATCTATTTATCCTCATACCTTGTTAGGGTCTTTTCGGATAGACTTCTCCATGATCTTTATGGGAGTTGATTGCTTTTCGTCGTGAGTCTTGATCCTTCATATTGACTTTAGGAATAATGCTTTTCACATCACTTTGGATCTTCAGCCATAAAATGGAATCCTCATGCCTTGTTAGGGCCTTTTCGGACTCGCCAATTTTCGCGCCCCGCTTCATAAGTTATGCCTTGGCTATGAACTCTTATCATTACCGAGCAACTTTTAAACGATCTTGGGCTAGAAGCTAAGTAACTTTTTAAATCGTACGACCTTACTTATTGCAGATAAATTATTAGCAAGTGATGGGAGAATAGGCAAATAATTACACCAAGTGAGCTTGCGCAAGAATACCGACTTATAATTGACTCTATCATTTCTCGTCCTCCACAATTTAAAATCTCAAGTAATGAGACTCGTGGATACTTAGCCTAATAAACCAATTAAGGTCTACATGGTTAAGGATACTAGCTAGAATAAACTTGGATAAGTCTATTCGGGTTGAGTCAAAATAAACGCAACGGGCCTAATATGTCAAAGACTTCTAAACTAGCTACACCACTTTATTAATATTTTTGACTTTATTGCGGAATATATACATATGAAAGCAACGATAAAAATTTAAAAATTACACTAAATGGCCAAAGTTAATAAAAAATTTGAAAAATGCTGAAAAATAGGATTTTCTGGTTAAATGAAGGCATTTTCATGGAAAAGTCCACTTAAAACTTCGATAGAAGTCCCCCCTACACTTAAGATAAACATTGTCCTCAATGTTTAAGCATGTGGGAAAAGTTTCCCCTACACTTATAACATTGTGCACGTGGGTTAACTCAAGTTAAGGAAGAGACGACTAAAGTGATCAATTTCAAATGTGAGTATGAAGAAAATTGAATCACGATAGTTTGAGAGATAGAACCGGATTTCGGATAACACGGGAACACGGTTCTTCAAAGATTCCAAGAGTGCACTTATCCCTGTAATCACATCACCACACAAAGACAAACACGTATAGAAGTCCCCCCCTACACTTAGGGGATTAAAACATAAAAGGATAGATACTCGGGCTGCCTCCCGAGGAGCGCTTGTTTTTGATAACCGAGTCACGAGCCTGACTCGACCCAAAATTAGTTCATGGGGAACGTGGTGAGGGATGGAATCACCTCCTGAGAGGTGTCCTCACCAAAGTACAACTTCACTCGTTGGCCATTCACCTTAAAATTAGGTCCATTAGGTTGAGCGAGCTCGAGAGTACCATATGGAAAAATTTGGGCAATGGTGAATGGGCCGGACCAACGAGATTTGAGCTTTCCCGAGAAGATTTTCAACCGAGAGTTAAAAAGTAAGACTTTGTCTCCAACATGGAACTCTCGGTTTTTGATCTTGGAGTCGTGAATGAGCTTAGTTCTTTCCTTATAGATTAAAGAATTTTGATAAGCCTCATTACGGAGTTCATTCAGCTCATTGAGTTGGATCTTGCGTAGGTCACCGACTTTGTTTATATCAAAATTAGCCCACTTCAAGGCCCAATAAGCCTTGTGCTCCAACTCAATGGGGAGGTGGCACGCTTTCCCGTACACAAGACGATAAGGCGTACAGCCGATCGGGGTCTTGTAAGCAGTACGGAAAGCCCACAAAGCATCATCAAGTTTATCAGCCCATGAGGCACGATGCTCTCCCACGGTTCTTTCAAGAATTCGCTTCAGCCCTCGGTTGGATATTTCAGCCTGGCCATTAGTTTGTGGGTGGTAGGCTGTGGAAAGACGATGATTTACACCGTACTTAGCCATGACTCGAGCAAATTGGTCATTGCAGAAATGAGTCCCACGATCACTAATAATGGCACGAGGCACACCAAATCTAGCGAAAAGAGCTTTCAAAAAGTTACAAACCACCCTTGCGTCATTAGTAGGCAAAGCTTTGGCTTCAACCCACTTTGAAACGTAGTCAACGGCTACAAGGATGTATTTGTTTCCTTTAGAAGAAGGGAATGGCCCCATAAAGTCGATACCCCAAACATCAAAGATTTCACATTCTTGTATGAAATTCTGAGGCATCTCGTCTTTATGTGTGATTTTGCCTTGCTTTTGGCAAACATCACATCGTTTAACCATATCGTGAGCGTCACGGTATATGGAGGGCCAATAAAATCCCGAATCAAACACTTTTTAGCGGTGTAGTTGGGACCAAAGTGACCACCGGTGGGTCCTTTGTGGCAAGAATTAAGGATTTCAGACGCTGCCGGTCCATCAACACATCGGCGAATAATCAGGTCGGCACATTGTTTGAATAGGTAAGGGTCGTCCCAAAAGTAAGTCTTGATGTCGGTGAAGAACTTCTTCTTTTGTTGGGACGTCAACCCTTCCTTGAGAATTCCACCCGCCAAGTAGTTTGCAAAGTCCGCAAACCACGGGGTTTCATTCGGCTTCGAGTTTATAGACATTAAGGTCTCCAAGGGAAAAGAATCATTGATTTCTTTGGTCGGATGATCCCCTTGGTAAGGATCCTCAAGTCTGCTGAGATGGTCCGCGGCTAAGTTTTCTGCTCCTTTTTTATCGCGAATTTCGATTTTAAATTCTTGGAGCAACAAAACCCAGCGAAGAAGTCTTGGTTTGGAATCTTGCTTTGTCAACAAGTACTTCAGCGCGGAATGATCGGTATACACAATGGTGGTAGAAAGGACAAGATAGGGGCGGAATTTTTCAAAAGCATAGACAACAGCTAAAAGCTCTTTTTCGGTTGTCGTATAATGCAATTGTGCCCCTGTCATTGTCTTGCTAGCGTAATGGATCGGTTGGAAGTGTTTGTTCACTCTTTGTCCAAGAACCGCTCCAATAGCAAAATCGCTAGCATCGCACATCAACTCAAAGGGTAGCTCCCAATTAGGGGTAACCAAGACGGGTGCCTTAGTTAGCTTATCCTTAAGCGAGTTGAAGGCTTCAAGACACTCTTTGGAGAAGATAAAAGGAGTATCTTTCTCTAAGAGGTGGGTCATCGGGCGAGCGATTTGAGAAAAATCTTTGATGAATCGACGGTAGAAGCCCGCATGACCCAGAAAACTTCTCACACCCTTCACGGTTGAAGGTGGAGGCAACTTAGCGATAACATCGACTTTAGCACGGTCTACTTCAAGACCGGCCTTCGAGATCTTATGTCCAAGCACGACGCCTTCTTTTACCATAAAATGGCATTTTTCCCAATTTATAACAAGGCGAGTGTCTTCGCACCGCTTTAGCATACGTTCTAAATTGGCAAGGCAAGAAGAGAAAGAATCCCCAAAGACCGAGAAATCATCCATGAAGACTTCCATGGTTTGTTCAACCATGTCATGGAAGATAGCTAACATGCACCTTTGGAAAGTCCCGGGCGCATTACATAAGCCAAAAGGCATTCTTTTGAAAGCGAAAGTGCCATAGGGACAAGTGAATGTAGTCTTCTCTTGATCTTGGGGATCGATGGGTATTTGAAAATAACCCGAGAAACCATCAAGAAAGCAGTTATATTCATTACCGGCTAATCGTTCAAGCATTTGGTCCATAAAAGGTAGAGGGAAATGATCCTTTCTCGTGGCATCATTGAGTTTGCGGTAGTCTATACAAACTCTCCACCCAGTAACGAGACGAGTGGGAATCAACTCGTTGTGTTCATTGGGAACAACGGTTATTCCGCCCTTCTTGGGCACACAATGGATTGGACTAACCCACGGTGAATCCGAAATAGGGTAAATCATACCCGCATCAAGAAGTTTGATAACCTCTGTTTTGATGACTTCATGGATTTTTGGATTCACCCTTTGTTGGCTTTGAATAGTGGGCTTATAGTCGTCCTCCATGAGAATTTTGTGCGTGCAGAAGTGAGGATCAATTCCACGAATATCCGAGATTTTCCAAGCAATAGCCTTCTTATGAGCTTTCAGCACGGCAACGAGGCGAGTCTTCTCTTCATCTTTCAAATCCGTTGCAATAATGACGGGTGACTTCTTGTTGTCGTCAAGGAACACGTACTCGAGATGAGGCGGCAACTCCTTAAGTTCCAAGTCCGGAGGATTTTCGACGGGAGGCGTTTTCAAAGTCGGAGTATCGATAGCAATGACCGTGGGAGATGGAGGCGAAGGATTGTCTTCGGTGAGAAGATTGTCAAAGAAATTCATGTCTTCATCCCCATCGATAGGAGAATCATTAGTATCTAAATTCGCATCTCCCATGGTATCTTCAAGATTGTTCCAAAATAAATCACCATCTCCAAATAGAGACAACGATGAATCAATGGAGGACACGGTCTCAACAGTGGGAAGAGAGGTAGGAATACTTTTGCAAGCATCATTAAAGTGTTCTTCACAAGCCTCATCAAGAACGTCAATACAATTAACGCTCTCATATGAATAAGGCTGTTTAGACAACTTTCCCATGTTGAAGACTACTTTATCGTCACCCACTCTCATGATAAGCTCACCGGCTTCAACATCAATGAGAGTGTGACCGGTCCTAAGGAATGGACGACCAACAATCAGTGGTACACGGGGGTCCATCTCGTAGTCGACGACAACAAAATCAGCAGGGAAGGTGAATTTGTCGACTCCTACAATGACGTCTTCGGCTATCCCCACTGGATAAGCAACCGTACGGTTGGACAATTCCAAAGTCATTTTGGTGGGGACTAGCTCTGGGAGAGATAATTGCTTCCAAACACTTAGAGGCATGAGATTAATACTGGCACCTAGATCGGCTAGGGCCATGCATTTCTCTACTCCCGGGAAATTGCAAGGGATAAGAAAACGACCCGGATCACCAAGCTTGGTTGGAAATTTCCTTAAGAGCACTGCAGAGCAGTTCTCATTAAGTTGGGTGTTGGCAATATCGAGGAGCTTTTCCTTGTCGCTCAGAAGATCTTTAAACATTTTGGCATACTTGGGCATGTGAGCGAGAGCCTCAGTGAAGGAGATATTGAAATTCAGTTGTTTGAACATTTTAAGGAAATTCGAAACCTGAATATCGTCCTTGCTTTTGAGCTTCTCTTTCCTCAACCTTGAAGGATAAGGTATATTGGACGAAGAAGAAGGCTTTAGGGGAATATGATCACTCACAAGCACGGGTGGAGGAGGGGTAGAAAGAAGAGGTGGAGAAATTGGGGAAGGAGAAGGATGAGGAATGGGAGCAGGTGACTCGTTCTCCTTAGTCACAACCACCGGTGGAGGTATAGGAAGCTCGGGTTCCTTGGTACCTTTACCACTTCGAGTAGTGATTGCTTTCATCTCCCCTCTTGGGTTCGCAACGGTGTTACTCGGAAGAGTACCCGAAGAAGAGGGTTGATTACCATTGAAGAAACTAGCCATCATGTTCCTTAGATCATTAGTTTGGGTATCCAACGTATTTCTCATATCGGCTCTCAAATCATTTCCTTGCTTGACCAAGTCTGCTTTCAAATTGCGCACTTCCTCTTGGAGATTTCCCACTATCACATCATTGGTCCTCATATAGGTTGCAACCTCTTGGTGTAATGCAGTGGTGGCTTGGTTGGGAGGAGCATTGTATGCAGGTGGTTGGTAAGCAGGTTGTTGGTAGACTTGATTGTTACGTTGAGGCGGTTGTTGCTGCTTGTGAGGTGGGATGTATGGTTGTCGAGGTTGTTGTTGTTGTTGAGGAGAGCGGTTAAGGTTTTGTTGTTGGTTTGGGTTGGTAGGAGGAAAGCCAGGTGGTGAAAGATAGTTGTTTGATCGATAGCTAAGCAAGTTACGGTCACCTTGAGGTTTAGCTTGATAAGCAGGTTGAGGATAGGTGCCATATGCCGCATTCACATTCTCAGCAGGGTAATCTTGGGTGGCGGTACAAGTTGTGTAAGAGTGAGGACCACCGCATATCTCACAAGGTTGGCTGACAGCGTTCACTTGAGCGTTTTTGGCGTTGTTGCTGTTGTTGTTGCTGACGGTGTGGGTGACAAGCGATTCAAGAAGCGTAGTGATTTTGTCTAATCGCTTGTCGTTGTCATTAGTGCTAGCACTAGCAACATTGGTCCGAATACTCTTGGTTTGCACACGAGACTTGTTCTCAATGATGTCCCAAGCAGCATTGGAAGTCTTAGCCAATAGATTACCCCCTGAGGCACTGTTCAGTGAATCTTGGTCACTCATGCTTAAACCATTGTAAAAAGTATTGATTTGATGTACTTTGGTAAAACCATGTTGTGGGCATTTTCTTAAAAGATCTTTAAAGCGATCCCAAGATTCACTGAATGACTCATCGTACTTTTGTTCAAAATTTATGATCTCATTCCGCAAAGCGGTAGTACGAGAGGGTGGAAAAAAGCAGTTGATAAACTTTGTTTCCAAATCCGTCCACGAGAGAATACTCTGTGGCGGTTCCTTAGCAAGCCAATGCCGGGCTTGTCCCTCTAAAGAAAAGGGAAAAAGTTGTAACCTTATAACCTCTTGTGGAACTCCATTGAACTTGACCGTGTTGGTGAGTTGTAGAAATCTCTTGATATGGTCATGTGGGTCATCAATGGTTCGTCCCAAGAACGGTTGAGCGGAGACCATCTGGATAAAGCCTGATTTTAGCTCGAAATTGTTGGCGGCAATTGGTGGTATAACAATTGGATCCGTGTTGCCATCGACATGAGCTTGCAGCAATTCAATCATCGGGCGATTATCCGGAAGGTGCTCATTGTTGTTGTTATTATTCATGTTGTTGTTGTTATTATTGTTTGGAGGTGGTACACCGGCCATGTCTAAGTGATCGAGAGGCTCGGGCTCTTGATATGACGTGGAACGAGTGCGCATACACCTGCAAAAGAACGAACAAAGAGAAACAAAGCACAAATATTTTTGGTTTTTATATTTTTTATTATTATTATTTTTTTTTTTTGTATTTTTGAAAATTTTATATTTTTTAGTTGTTTTTGAAAATTTTCTTGAAAAAGTAACGTTCACGGGGAACGGATCCCAAAATCCAAGTTCTCACAAAAAACTTTTGATCTTAACGAGAAGAGCCGGCAGCGGCGCCATTTTGATACATTGATTTTATGTGGGTTCTAATTTTCTCTCGGAATCCTCTCGAATTGATCTCAGTCTTAAGTGGAATGATTGTTCTTGGTTACTAAATAAAAGGGTTTGGTTTTCTAATCTACTCAATGTTAAAATGGTTTATTAAATCGAAGACAATTACTTTAATGATAATTAATAAAAACGTGAATTGAAATTGAAATTAGGATCAAAATTAAAATTGAAATCAAAGTTTGAAACTTTTATTTAAAACATGAAATATAAAATATAAATTGTGAGATAAACGTGAAGAAACAGTAAAACAGAAAAACAGTAACACCACAAGAAAATTGATTCGGAACTTTTACCCTTGATTCGGAACTTTTACTCATGCGGAGCTTAATGATTCATTCGGAAGACTTATGAAAAGAAATCGGTTCGGAACTTTCTGGTTTGGTTCGGAAGTTTCCGAATGAAGGCTTGGTTCGGAAGTTATAGACTTCCGGATGAAGGCTTGGTTCGGAAGTTTTGAGACTTCCGGATGAAGGCTTGGTTCGGAAGTTTTTGAGACTTCCGGATGAAGGCTTGGTTCGGAAGTTTTGAGACTTCTGGATGAAGGCTTGGTTCGGAAGTTTTGAGACTTACGAATGAAGGCTTGGTTCGGAAGTTTTGAGACTTCCGAATGAAGGCTTGGTTCGGAACTTATGGATTGGTTCGGAAGTCTGGGAAACCCAGAAACAGTTAAAATACCGAAGAACAAGGAAAACACGTTTTACTCCAAAAATCACCAAGTTTTTCACCAAAAACTTTAAATAAATCAATCACAAAGAATCTACTAACCATAAACTACAAATCCCACTAACAAAAACACAAATTCCAACAACTTTTGAAGATCAAATGAAGAAACAAAAAAGCGTAAAAACTTGAAGATAAAGATGATGATGAACAAGATGAAATGGAAAGATTAAACAAGACTTGTATTGAATGATTGATGTTTTAACAAGATCAAAACAAAGATTAAAACAACAAGATTGAAAGAACAAAGATTAAAATCATCAATCACCCTAGTGGTGATTGTGATGGAACGAACAAGAAAAGAGAAAAAAGGGGAGGAGAGAAAACTCTAGGCTAGCTTTTCTAAAATGTGTGAAGGGCTCCTTTTATAGGCTTGTCCTTTGGTTGGTGAGTGGGCTTTTCTCCCGTTCTTCTTGTCTTTTCGTCTTTTCAGAAAAGTTTCCGTTTTCGATTCTGATTCGGGATTTGTCGTCGATTAAATTCAACTCGTCTTTTGATTTCTTCGTTTAATAGACTTGAGTTTCTTCGACTTATATAAATCTTCCATCTTTGGTCCTTTTCTTCGATAAATCTTCGAATAGGCCCAGTGACTTCAAATCTTTTGCATCTCTTGGACAATAGACTTTATCTTGAGTCTTTTTCTTCAGTAAAACCCGTGCATTCCCATGTTTTCTTCAATATTCATCCGGTTGGCTCTGAAAACACAATAAACACAAAAACCACGCATAATTCCAAACAAATGATATTAAATACGTGTTTTGGTCTCGTTTTAGCCCGAATTAAGTGGTAAAAGGATGGGTGTTTACACACCTATCAATGGCACACATTTTTGACTTTGTGTGGTCCAAGGGAAGCAGATCCTGCTGTATGGAAGGATCTTGAAGATGACCTCAGTAGTCTTCATTGGAGGCTTTATTCTACTTGTGGTGTGTTTCATTTGAGCTCTACAAAGTTTTCAGAGTATCTACTTGTGGATGCTGACTATTTCTTGTCCAAAGAAATATTGGAGAAGATGAAGGAGACACCCTTGGAGATTGATTACACTAGTGACGTGGCCAAAGACTTAATTAGATATGTTTATCACCAACATAGGAAGTTTTTGTAAGATTCCTCCTAGCCTTTAGTATTTATTCAGAAACTTGATCATTAGAGTGGATATCAAGTTTAGGGGAGGATTGTTGGGAATAAATTATGGGTCAGTTCACTAGACGCTGATAAGGAGAGTTCAAGCGCTGACATTTGAAGAAGTCAACGCTGACAGCCTTGAAGACAAGCACTGATGGAATATATCTTCATACGAATCTTTTTGTTTATTTGTTTCTATATTTGTATATGGTAAAGATAAGTTCGACATTGTATTTTTCATTATTATCTTTACCTAGAATAGTTGATTCGTAGCTTATTGTACAAGACTTCTTAATCTATAAAAGAAGATCTTTTAGGTTAATGTTAATCATCAGTTATAATAAGTTTTCACAAGTATTCGACTGTTAAACCTCTTTCATTGTAATCAAGTTCGATTATTCTAATACAAGTGAAAGTTTGTTTAACATCTTTGTGTTTTAGATTAAGTGTTAATTCCGCATAACACTTAGTTACTTTATTCATAAGCAAAGGTTTCTCTACGTGTATTACTTGATCTAATCTCGTATACACAAAGCTTAATCGATCTAAGTTTGGGATCAACATATCCATTTGACTAATACGATGAAATACAATAGGGTGAATCAAGAGGCAATAAGTTTGTTGCTCTTTCCTTTTTCCCTCGAGGGACAAGCCCAGATTTGGCTTGATAAGGAACCCACCCCAAAGTATTCTTACATGGGCGGATTTAGAGACCAAGTTTATTAACTACTTTTTCCCACCATCACGGACCACCCTCTTTAAGGAATGGCATCATTACCTTTGAACAAAAATATTGGGGGAAACGTTTAGTGAGTCTTGGGACCGTTTTAAGGAGATTTTACGAAAATGTCCACAACATGGTTTTACAAAAGTGCATCAAATCAATAAGTTTTACAATGGATTAACTCTTAATGACCAAGACTCACTTAATAGTGCCGCGGGGGGGGGGGGGGGGGGGGTAATATTCTTGTGAAATCCATGAACGAGGCTTGGGCAATAATTGAAAACAAGGCAAAAGTTCAAACCAAGAGTGTAAGGGCTACTATGGCTAGTGCTAGTACTAGTGAGGCTGACAAGAAAATTGACAAGCTTACTTCAATCATAACCGACCTTGCTTTACATGTTAAGAACAATGTGCAAGTAAATGCTTTAAAAGAGACTTGTGAAACGTGTGAGACTTGTGGTGGACCACATTCGTACTATAACTGTGACAAGGTTTACAATCAACAACTAGAAGTTTATGCTTATAACAACAATGAAAATGGTTGGGTTCATTTCAAACCAAATGTTGATGTTAACCATTTATCTTATAAGTCTAATAACTATTTGGCTCCCCCGGGTTTTATAGCTCCACAAAGACCACCCCCACCTGCCCAAAATAGGAACCAAGGTCCTCAACGGGGTAATTTTCAAGGGAATTCAAATACAAGGGGTTTTAATCAAAACAAAGGGAATTTACAAGGGCAAAAACCAAGGGTTTAATAATCAAAATTAAGGATTTAATAACCAAGGTTTTCAAAATCAAGATTTTAATCAAGGTTTTCAAAATTATAATCAATATCAAAACCAAGGTTTTCCTAATCAAGGGTTTAACAATCAAGGGTTTAACAATCAAGGGTGTTAATGCAATAATGCCTAAAAACGTTACATGTATTTTTCGGTCTCGCTTAGTTTTGATTACGACAATATGTAAAAACAAGCATTTACAAAAACAACGAAAAACGAATTCTTGAGTTCAAGTATTTTTCATTTTACCCATTTTCACTTAAAGGTATGAATAAACAAGTACTAACCTTAATCAAGTGATCAAGTGATTTAATCTTTTCTTAAAACTCACTTTTTATTAAGTGTGACAAGTTTTTAATTAAACTTTCTTTTTTAAAAAATGTTTTATTAAATTAAATATTTGAAAATTTGAAAATGGCATATTTCCTTTTGATTTGGAATATCCTTTCTGGATATTTATAACCAGATATGACCTCCACCACTGATACATGAAATTTTCCTCATTTGAAAGTTCGATTCTCGGAATCTCCTCGAATTGATCACAGTTAAAAGTGGAATGATTGTTCTTGGTGACAAAAAGGAGTTTGGTTCTCTAATCTTCTAAAAAGGGAAATGAATAAAGTAATAAAGATTTAAACTTAAAACAATTAAAAAGAATAAAACTCGAACTTGAATAAGAAATTAAATCAAACAGTAACTGGAAAAATACCCTAACAAAAAATACCTTATACGGAATAAAAAGTCTTATGCGGAATAAAATGGCCTATGCGGAATGTTCTCTATTCGGAAAGATATGTTCTATGCGGAATAAAAAGTGCAATTCAGAATGTGGGCCAATTCGGAATAACTGCTCAATTCGGAATGTCCAAAACATTCCGAATAAGGAAAAAGTAAAATGCTCATATCGGAATATCTGGCTTATGCGGAATGAATTCCTTATGCGGAATAAAATCTCAATTCGGAATAAAATCTCAATTCGGAATATATTAAATATTCCGAATAAGGATTTTAGGAAAATGGCTATTCGGAATAACTGATATTCCGAATAAGGGAGGAGGTAAACCACCTATTCGGAATATTTCTTGGCGAAGAACAGTAACAGCAGAAGTAAGAAACAGGGGAAACGTTTTTAATTCAAATCGACCCAAATACTCAAAAAGGTTTTACCAAATTAACCAATAATCATTTAAATACCATAAGTAACAAATCCCAACAATAAAAACTCAAAATCAACCACTTTTAAAAGATTAAAATTAATCAACCAAGAACTTAAGAACTTTTAATGAAAATGGAGATGAACAAGATGAATAAAAAGATTGTATTGAAAGATTAGAGTAAAAGTAAACAAGAGTAATGATTAAACACTTACAAGATCGAAAGAAAATTAAAAATCACCAAACACCCTAATGGTGTTGGTGATGCTACAAACCAAGAGAAAAAAGAAAGAAAACTGGAAAACTAACTAACTCCTAATTGTGTGTGGGAGAGTCCTTTTATAGTCCTAGTGGTTGGTTGGTGAGTGGGCTTTCTTCTCTCTTTTCGTCTTCTCGTCTTTCAGTAAAGTTGACGTTTTCGATTCTGATTCGGGATTTGTCGATGATTAAATCCAACTCGTCTTTTAATTTCTTCGTTTAATAGACTTGAGTTTCTTCGACATATGTAAATCTTCCATCCTTGGTCCTTTTCTTCGATAATTCTTCAAATAGGCCCAGTGACTTCAAATCTTCTGCATCTCTTGGACAATAGACTTCGTCTTGAGTCTTTTTCTTCGATAAAACCCGTGCAATCCCATGTTTTCTTAAATATTTATCCGGTTGGCTCTGAAAACACAATAAACACAAAAACCACGCATAATTCCAAACAAATGATATTAAATACGTGTTTTGGTCTTGTTTTAGCTAGTTATAAGTGGTAAAAGGATGGGTGTTTACACACCTATCAAATCCCCTACACTTAACCATTGCCATGCCCTCATGCAATGCTTAGCGATAAAGCAAATTTACACTTTTCTCATAATCAATCAACCTTGGCTTTATTAACATACTACTAAACAAAAATTAAAGTACTTAAGAGGAATTAAAACTTTAAAGCAAACAAAAGGATAGAAAACCATTTTCACTTGAAAATAGCTATATGGAAATAACTTGCCAAGAGATCAAGGACTTACATTAGGGCTTTGGTGCTGCGAAGATTTATCACCCTCAAGTTTCACTTTCCCCAAACTAAGCTTGAAAACGAGATCATTGTTATTATAAGTTAGAAAATCAAACACTTACACACATGGCTTAATTATATGCTTAAACTCCCTTATTCCTAGGTGTATCTCTTATATTTTATTTTTGTCATAGAATGATCATGAAGATGCATTTTTGGACTTATTTCAATAGTTTATTTAGGCTGAAAGTAAAGTGGGACGATTTGATCAATAGTTAGCTAAAGGACAAAATCTCTTAAAACTGCTTCTCGGGATATCAAAAAGTTCATATCTTGGCATAACTCGGTTCACGATTTGAGACCTTTCTCGGGCCGATATTTGGCATGTACTTCATACTTCATATCTTCGAGAGACGTTCTTGAGATAATGGTCTTCTCATCATAATAGAGTTTCTTCACTTGGAGACTTTTGAGGGGTACTCCAACTTTGTTGACCACGACTTCATGATTATTTCTTCAATCTCTAATTGGGATTTTGAGATACAACGATCCGCCTCCTTTTCGGACTTGGATCTATTTATCCTCATACCTTGTTAGGGTCTTTTCGGATAGACTTCTCCATGATCTTTATGGGAGTTGATTGCTTTTCGTCGTGAGTCTTGATCCTTCATATTGATTTTAGGAATAATGCTTTTCACATCACCTTGGATCTTTAGCAATAAAATGGAATCCTCATGCCTTGTTAGGGCCTTTTTGGACTCGCCAATCTTCGCGCCCCGCTTCATAAGTTATGCCTTGGCTATGAACTCTTATCATTACCGAGCAACTTTTAAACGATCTTGGGCTAGAAGCTAAGTAACTTTTCAAATCGTACGACCTTACTTATTGCAGATAAATTATTAGCAAGTGATGGGAGAATAGGCAAATAATTACACCAAGTGAGCTTGCGCAAGAATACCGACTTATAATTGACTCTATCATTTCTCGTTCTCCACAATTTAAAATCTCAAGTAATGAGACTCGTGGATGCTTAGCCTAATAAACCAATTAAGGTCTACATGGTTAAGGATACTAGCTAGAATAAACTTAGACAAGTCTATTCGGGTTGAGTCAAAATAATCGTAACGGGCCTAATAGATCAAAGACTTCTAAACTAGCTACACCACTTTATTAATATTTTTGACTTTATTGTGGAATATATACATATGAAAGCAACGATAAAAAGAACTAAATGGCCAAAGTTAATAAAAAATTTGAAAAATGTTGAAAAATATGATTTTCCGGTTAAAGGAAGGCATTTTCATGGAAAAGTTCACTTAAAACTTCGATAGAAGTCCCCCCTACACTTAAGATAAACATTGTCCTCAATGTTTAAGCATGTGGGAAAAGTTTCCCCTACACTTAGGACATTGTGCACGTTGGTTAACTCAAGTTAAGGAAGAGACGACTAAAGTGATCAATTTCAAATGTGAGTATGAAGAAAATTGAATCACGATAGTTGAGGGATTGAACCGGATTTCGGATAACACGGGAGCACGGTTCTTCAGAGATTCCAAGAGTGCACTTATCCCTGTAATCACATCACCACACAAATACAAACACCTATAGAGGCCCCCTACACTTAGGAGGTTAAAACGTAAAAGGATAGATACTCGGGCTGCCTCCCGAGGAGCGCTTGTTTTTGATAACCGAGTCACGAGCCTGACTCGACCCAAATTCAGTTCATGGGGAACGTGGTGAGGGATGGAATCACCTCCTGAGAGGTGTCCTCACCAAAGTACAACTTAAGACGCTGGCCATTCACCTTGAAATTGGGCCCATTTGGCTGAGAAAGCTCAATGGTGCCATAGGGAAAAACATTGGCGATGGTGAATGGACCAGACCAACGGCTCTTCAACTTGCCTGAGAAGATGTTCAACCGAGACTTAAAGAGTAAGACTTGATCACCAACGTGGAACTCTCGGTTCTTGATTTTAGCATCGTGGATCATCTTGGTCTTCTCCTTCTAGATCAATGAGTTCCCGTAAGCTTGATTCCTCAATTCTTGTAGCTCGTTGAGTTGAATCTTGCAAAAATCACCGGCTTTGTTGATGTCGAAGTTAGCCCACTTCAAGGCCCAGTATGCCTTATGTTCCAGCTCGATAGGGAGGTGGCAAGCTTTCCCGTACACAAGACGATAGGGCGTACAGCCGATCGGGGTCTTGTAAGCAGTACGGAAAGCCCACAGAGCATCATCTAACTTATCGGCCCACGCGGCGCGATGGTCTCCCACAGTACGTTCCAAAATTCTTTGCAATCCACGGTTGGATATTTCGGCTTGACCGTTGGTTTGAGGATGATAAGCGGTGGAAAGACGGTGATTGACACCATACTTCGCCATGACTCTTGCAAATTGATCGTTGCAAAAATGAGTCCCGCGGTCACTGATAATAGCACGAGGAACACCGAATCGAGCAAACAATTGTTTCAAGAATTTACAAACCACCCTCGCGT
This sequence comes from Glebionis coronaria, assembly GCA_025667525.1. NCBI lineage: Eukaryota > Viridiplantae > Streptophyta > Magnoliopsida > Asterales > Asteraceae > Glebionis > Glebionis coronaria. Next base: position 324,650,348 of record CM046879.1, read on the forward strand.
CGTTAGTGGGTAAAGCCTTGGCTTCAACCCATTTGGAAACGTAGTCAACAACGACAAGGATGTATTTGTTGCCTTTAGAAGAAGGGAATGGCCCCATAAAGTCGATGCCCCATACATTAAAGATTTCACATTCTTGTATGAAATTTTGAGGCATCTCATCTTTATGTGTGATCTTGCCTTGTTTTTGGCAAGAATCATAATGTTTAACCATCTCGTGAGCATCACGGTAAATGGTAGGCCAATAGAATCCCGAATCAAACACTTTTTTGGCAGTGTAGTTGGGACCAAAGTGACCACCGGTGGGTCCTTTGTGGCAAGCCTGGAGAATGTCCAAAGCGGCCGGTCCGTCAACACATCGGCGAATAATCAAGTCAGCGCATTGTTTGAATAGAAAAGGGTCATCCCAAAAGTAAGTCTTAACATCGTTCAAAAACTTCTTTTTTTGTTGGGATGTTAACCCTTGGATGAGAACACCATCCGCTAAGTAGTTTGCAATATCCACAAACCATGGGGTGCCATCGAGATTGAGATCTATAGACATTAAGGTCTCAAGGGGGAAAGAGTCATTGATCTCTTTGTTCGGATGATCCCCTTGATATGGATCCTCAAGTCTGCTCAGATGATCCGCGGCCAGGTTTTCAGCTCCCTTCTTGTCACGAATTTCGATGTTGAATTCTTGAAGGAGTAAAACCCAGCGAAGAAGTCTTGGCTTAGAATCATGCTTTGTCATCAAGTACTTCAACGCGGAATGGTCCGTGTATACGATAGTGGTGGAAAGGACAAGATAGGGGCGGAACTTTTCAAAAGCATAGACAATAGCTAAAAGCTCTTTTTCGGTTGTCGTATAATGCAATTGTGCCCCCGTCATTGTCTTGCTAGCATAGTGGATTGGTTGGAAGTGTTTATTCACTCTTTGTCCCAAAATCGCACCAATAGCAAAGTCGCTAGCATCGCACATCAACTCAAAAGGCAGCTCCCAATTCGGGGTAACTAAGACGGGTGCCTTAGTAAGCTTATCCTTAAGCAAGTTGAATGCTTCAAGGCACTCTTTGGAAAAGATAAAAGGAGTATCTTTTTCCAAGAGGTGGGTCATCGGGCGAGCGATTTTAGAGAAATCCTGAATGAATCGACGATAGAAGCCCGCATGACCCAGAAAACTTCTCACACCCTTCACGGTTGAAGGTGGAGGTAATTTGGCTATGCCATCAACTTTAGCACGGTCAACTTCAAGACCGGCTTTAGAGATTTTGTGTCCTAGCACAATGCCTTCTTTTACCATGAAATGGCATTTTTCCCAATTCAGAACAAGGCGAGTGTCTTCGCAGCGCTTAAGCATACGTTCCAAATTGGCAAGGCAAGAAGAGAAGGAATCCCCAAAGACCGAGAAATCATCCATGAAGATTTCCATGGTTTGTTCAACCTTGTCATGGAAGATAGCTAACATGCACCTTTGGAAAGTCCCGGGGGCATTGCATAAGCCAAAAGGCATTCTTTTGTAAGCAAAAGTGCCATAGGGACAAGTGAATGTTGTCTTCTCTTGATCTTGGGGATTGATGGGTATTTGAAAATAACCTGAGAAACCATCCAGAAAGCAGTAATATTCATTACCCGCTAATCGTTCAAGCATTTGGTCCATAAAAGGTAGAGGGAAATGATCCTTTCTCGTGGCATCATTGAGTTTGCGGTAGTCTATACAAACTCTCCACCCAGTAACGAGACGGGTAGGAATCAACTCGTCGTTTGCATTGGGCACAATGGTGATGCCGCCTTTCTTAGGCACACAATGGATTGGACTAACCCATGGTGAATCCGAAATAGGGTAAATCATACCCGCATCAAGAAGTTTGATAACCTCTGTTTTGATGACTTCATGGATTTTTGGATTCACCCTTCGTTGGCTTTGAATTGTGGGCTTAAATTCGTCCTCCATGAGAATTTTGTGTGTGCAGAAGTGAGGATCAATTCCACGAATGTCGGAGATTTTCCAAGCGATAGCTGTTTTATGCTTCTTCAACACGGCGACAAGTCGGGCTTTTTCTTCTTCTTTTAGGTCCTTTGCGATGATGACGGGCGACTTCTCGTTGTCTTCAAGGAAAGCGTACTCAAGATGAAGAGGTAGGTCCTTAAGCTCAAGAGTGGGAGGATCCTCAATAGATGGTGAAACTAACGATGGATCATCATTAGTCACCTCTTTAGGAGAAGGAGGATCAATAACAGTAACCGTCGGAGATAGAGGAGAAAGATTGTCTTCTTTGAGAAGGTTTTCAATGAGGCAGAGATCTTCATCCCAATTGGTAGTAGAATCGTCATTGTCTAAATTCACATCTCCCATGGTGGCTTCCAAATCTTTCCAAAGGAAATCACTTTCTCCAAATAGAGATAGTGATGAGTCGATAGAGGAAACGGTCTCAACATTGGGTAGAGAGGTAGGAATACTTTTACAAGCATCTTTGAAGTGTTATTCACAAGCCTCATCAAGAACGCCAATACAATTAACACTCTCGTATGAATAAGGCTGTTTAGAAAGCTTTCCCATGTTGAAGACGATCTTATCGTCACCCACTCTCATGATAAGCTCACCGGCTTCAACATCGATTAGAGTGCGACCGGTCCTCAGGAATGGACGACCAACGATCAATGGCACACGAGGGTCCATGTCGTAGTCAACAACGACGAAATCAGCAAGAAAAGTGAATTTGTCGACTCCTAGAAAGACGTCTTCGGCTATCCCCACTGGATAAGCAACCGTACGGTTAGCTAATTCCAAAGTCATTTTGGTGGGGACTAGCTCAGGGAGAGATAATTGCTTCCAATCGCTTAGAGGCATTAGATTAATACTGGCACCTAGATCGGCTAGGGCCATGCAATTCTCTACTCCTGGGAAGTTGCAATGGATAAGGAAACGACCCGGATCACCAAGCTTGGTTGGCAATTTCCTTAAGAGCACTGCAGAGCAATTCTCATTAAGTTGGGTGTTAGAAATATCAAGAAGCTTCTCCTTGTCGTTTAGAAGATCTTTAAACATCTTAGCGTATTTGGGCATGTGAGCGAGAGCCTCGGCAAAGGAGATGTTAAAATTCAATTGTTTAAACATTTTGAGAAAGTTTGAAACTTGAATATCATCCTTGCTCTTTTGCTTCTCTTTCCTCAACCTTGAAGGATAAGGTATATTGGATGAAGAAGAAGGCTTTAGGGGAATAGGATCACTCACAACCACGGGTGGTGGGGAAATAGGGGTAGAAGGTGAAGGAGGCAGAGAAATTGGGGAAGAAGAAGGATGAGGAATAGGAGCAGGTGACTCGTTCTCCTTAGTCACAACCACCGGTGGAGGTATAGGACACTCGGGTTCCTTTGTACCTTTGCCATTGCGAGTGGTGATTGCTTTCATCTCCCTTCTTGGATTCGCAACGGTGTTACTCGGAAGAGTACCCGAAGAAGAGGGTTGATTACCTTGGAAGAAACTAGCCATCATGTTTTTCAAGTCATTTGTTTGACTATCCAACATGTTTCTCATGTCGGCTCTCAAATCGTTCCCTTGTTTGACCAGGTCTGCTTTCAGGTTGAGCACTTCTCTCTGAAGATTCCCACTATCACATCGTTAGTCCTCATATAAGTTTCCACTTCTTGGTGAAGAGCGGTGGGTTGGTTGGGGGGAGCATTTTATGCGGGTGGTTGATAAGCAGGTTGTTGGTATACTTGGTTGTTTCGTTGAGGTGGTTGTGGCTGCTTGTGAGGTGGGACGTATGGTGTACGAGGTTGTTGTTGTTGTTGAGGAGAGCGATTGAGATTTTGTTGTTGGTTTGGGTTGGTAGGAGGAAAAGCGGGTGGTGAAATATAATTGTTGGAGCGGTAGCTAAGCAAATTACGGTCACCTTGAGGTCTAGCTTGATAAGCAGGTTGAGGATAGGTGCCATATGCCGCATTCACATTCTCAGCAGGGTAGTCTTGGGTGGCGGTACAAGTGGTGTAAGAATGAGGACCACCGCATATCTCACAAGGTTGGCTAACAGCACTGACTTGAGCGTTTTTAGCGTTGTTGCTGTTGTTGTTGCTGACGGTGTGGGTAACAAGCGATTCAAGAAGCGTAGTGATTTTGTCCAGTCGCTTGTCGCTGTCACTAGTGCTAGCACTAGCGACATTGGTCCGAACACTCTTGGTTTGCACACGAGACTTGTTCTCAATGATATCCCAAGCAGCATTGGAAGTCTTAGCCAAAAGATTACCCCCCGAGGCACTGTTTAGTGAATCTTGGTCACTCATGCTTAAACCATTGTAAAAAGTATTGATTTGATGTACTTTGGTAAAACCATGTTGTGGGCATTTTCTTAAAAGATCTTTAAAACGATCCCAAGATTCACTGAACGACTCATCGTACTTTTGTTCAAAATTTATGATTTCATTCCGCAAAGCGGTAGTACGAGAGGGTGGGAAAAAGTAGTTGATAAACTTTGTTTCCAAATCCGTCCACGAGAGAATACTCTGTGGCGGTTCCTTAGCAAGCCAATGCCGGGCTTGTCCCTCTAAAGAAAAGGGAAAAAGTTGTAACCTGATAACCTCTTGTGGAACACCATTGAATTTGACCGTGTTAGTGAGTTGCAAGAATCTCTTGATGTGGTAGTGTGGATCATCAATGGTACGTCCCAAGAATGGTTGAGCGGAAACCATCTGGATAAAGCCTGATTTTAGCTCAAAGTTGTTGGCTGCAATTGCTGGTATAACAATTGGATCAGTGTTGCCATCTACATGAGCTTGCAGCAGTTCAATCATTGGGCGATTATCCGGTTGAGGCTCATTGTTGTTGTTATTCATGTTGTTGAAAGGTGGGTTGTTGTTGTTATTATTGTTGTTTGGAGGTGGTATGTTGTTGTTGTTTTGTACACCGGCCATGTCTAAGTGATCGAGAGGCTCGGGCTCTTGATAAGACGTGGATCGAGTGCGCATACACCTGCAAAAGAACGAACAAAGAAAAACAAAGCAAAAATATTTTTGGTTTTTATGTTTTTTTTTTTTTTATAATTTTTATAATTTTTTTTTTGTATTTTTGAAATTTTTATATTTTTTTAGGATTTTTTGAAATTTTTTATGAAAAAGTAACGTTCACGGGGAACGGATCCCAAAATCCAAGTTCTCACAAAAACTGTTGATCTTAACGAGAAGAGCCGGCAGCGGCGCCATTTGATACATGAAATTTTCCTCGTTTGAAAGTTCGATTCTCGGAATCTCCTCGAATTGATCACAGTTAAAAGTGGAATGATTGTTCTTGGTGACAAAAAGGAGTTTGTCTCTCTAATCTTCTAAAAAGGGAAATGAATAAAGTAATTAAGATTTAAACTTAAAACAATTAAAAAGAATAAAACTCGAACTTGAATAAGAAATTAAATCAAACAGTAACTAGAAAAATACCCTAACAGAAAATACCTTATACGGAATAAAAAGTCTTATGCGGAATAAAATGGCCTATGCGGAATGTTCTCTATTCGGAAAGATATGTTCTATGCGGAATAAAAAGTGCAATTCGGAATGTGGGCCAATTCGGAATAACTGCTCAATTCGGAATGTCCAAAACATTCCGAATAAGGAAAAAGTAAAATGCTCAATTCGGAATATCTGGCTTATGCGGAATGAATTCCTTATGCGGAATAAAATCTCAATTCGGAATAAAATCTCAATTCGGAATATATTAAATATTCCGAATAAGGATTTTAGGAAAATGGCTATTCGGAATAACTGATATTCCGAATAAGGGAGGAGGTAAACCACCTATTCGGAATATTTCTTGGCGAAGAACAGTAACAGCAGAAGTAAGAAACAGGGGAAACGTTTTTAATTCAAATCGACCCAAATACTCAAAAAGGTTTTACCAAATTAACCAATAATCATTTAAATACCATAAGTAACAAATCCCAACAATAAAAACTCAAAATCAACCACTTTTAAAAGATTAAAATTAATCAACCAAGAACTTAAGAACTTTTAATGAAAATGGAGATGAACAAGATGAATAAAAATATTGTATTGAAAGATTAGAGTAAAAGTAAACAAGAGTAATGATTAAACACTTACAAGATCGAAAGAAAATTAAAAATCACCAAACACCCTAATGGTGTTGGTGATGCTACAAACCAAGAGAAAAAAGAAAGAAAACTGGAAAACTAACTAACTCCTAATTGTGTGTGGGAGAGTCCTTTTATAGTCCTAGTGGTTGGTTGGTGAGTGGGCTTTCTTCTCTCTTTTCGTCTTCTCGTCTTTTCAGTAAAGTTGACGTTTTCGATTCTGATTCGGGATTTGTCGATGATTAAATCCAACTCGTCTTTTAATTTCTTCGTTTAATAGACTTGAGTTTCTTCGACATATGTAAATCTTCCATCCTTGGTCCTTTTCTTCGATAATTCTTCAAATAGGCCCAGTGACTTCAAATCTTCTGCATCTCTTGGACAATAGACTTCGTCTTGAGTCTTTTTCTTCGATAAAACCCGTGCAATCCCATGTTTTCTTAAATATTTATCCGGTTGGCTCTGAAAATACAATAAACACAAAAACCACGCATAATTCCAAACAAATGATATTAAATACGTGTTTTGGTCTTGTTTTAGCCAGTTATAAGTGGTAAAAGGACGGGTGTTTACACACCTATCAACCACTAAAGGACAAAAAGGGAGCGGAGTCTAGCCCGACGGTTCCTTAGCGCCTAGGCGGTTCCTTATCAATAAGGTACCGCCGGCTGAGATAAGGAACCGCGGGCAGATATAGACGTTGGCTCTTTATCTATAAATAGTGGACCTTTCTCAGATTTTCAACTCACCTCTTTTGCACACAAATTTCCAGATTCAAACATACTTCTTAAATCACTCAAATCCTTGATTATTTGATTGATTATTACTTGTTTAGAAGTGAATCTATCTCATCCATCCCTTCCTCTTCAAGTGCAAAGAGAAGAACACTATCATTGTGAAGTGTTGAGTCCACCACCAAAGATCCTTTGAAGATCAAATTTTATACATTTGTTGTTGTGTAATAGTTGTGAAGATCCAAGTAGTTGTGTCTATTTGGTAGTTGTGTCTATTTGGAAGTTGTGTATGTACTAAGTATAGTTGTGTAGATTGGTCCTAGCTACGATTAGGGCTCAACTTCTAGCTTAGAGTTGGAAATTGGTTAAGCGACGTGTACGGTTTTCTCCACCATAAGGAGCTTGTTGTGTAGTGAACTCTCGAGTAAGGAGTACAAGAGGAGTGGAGTAGGAACGAGGAGTGAGCTTCGTTGCCGAACCACTATAAATCCTTGGTGTTTGATTTGATCTTTCTTTACCCTTAACACATTACATTCATATTGTGCATAAGAAGATTTCACTTATTTCCTTAAGTCTATGTTTTTGAGAAAAAGGATTTTTTGAAAACCATCATTTAACAAGTAAATATAAGAAACTATTCAACCCCCTTCTAGTTTCTACAATTGGTATCAGAGCAGGTTGCTCAAGTATTTTTAAAGTATATTGTATTTTAAAACTTGAATCGATCTATGGATTCCAACAAGTACCTAGAAGGGCAATCTATGCAAAGACCACCACTTTTTGAAACCGATAGTTTTATTTATTGGAAAAATAGATTTGAGACTTATGTGAAATCAAAAGATTTAGATCTTTGGCATGTTATTAACAATGGTGATTTTTTACCTTATCAATTTAATGAAGTTTCTAAAACAAAGGAACTGGTCACTTTTGACAAAGCTAATGATGATACTAAAAAGAAACTTTCGAAAAATAATGAGGCTAAAATGGTGATTTATAATGCTTTATCTAAGAAAGAGTATGAAAGGATTTTTATGTGTGAAACCGCTAAAGATATTTGGAACACTCTTTTAGTAACCCACCAAGGTAATAGCCAAGTCAAAGAAAGCAAATCGATCTTCTTGTCCAACAATATGAACAATTTGTCATCTTAGAAGATGAAGCTATTGATAGTGCTTTTGCTAGATTTAACACTATTATTACTAGTCTAAAAGCACTTGATGAAGGTTTTTCTAGCAAGAACAATGTTAGGAAGTTTCTTAGGGCCTTACATCTGAAGTGGAGAGCAAAGGTCACGACGATCGAAGAATCGAAAGATCTCTCAACTTTATCACTCGATGAACTCATAGGCGACTTGAAGGTTCATGAGATGATAATTTTGAAGGACTCAGAATTGGTAAAGACCAAGAGTGAAAGGAAGTCTCTTGCACTCGAAGCCAAGAAGGCACAAAGCGATCATGATAGTTCCTCAGATAGTGATGACAAGGAGTATGCATTGGCGGTAAGATATTTCAAGAGGTTCTTCAAAAGACGAGGTCAACACGTGAGGAAACCCAACAATGATAAGAAACCGTTCTTAAAGAATCGGTTTGCCAAGAACGCAAAGGGTGATAGGAATTGCTTTAGATGTGATGATCCAAATCATTTCATTAATGAGTGTCCAAAGCCTTCACGCGATAAGAATCACACGACATTCGTTAGTGGTTCTTGGAGCGATAGAGGTGAAGATGTTGATGACAACCCCAAAGAGGAGAAACGTCTCATGGCTCACACTTCTAAAGAGGTACATTCCGAAACCGAATATTATAGCAATGATAGCTCCACCTTAGATGATATTGAACTAGAAGGCCAATATGACAATATACACAAACTTAGCCTTAAATTAATAGAAAGGAACAAAATACTAAAATCAACTAAAACTAAGCTTGAAAATGAGATTAATGAACTTAGGGGAAAATTAGGCAAGATTGAGAAAAATAAAGAAGTTGATATAGGTTGCTTAAGTTGTGAGAAACTTAGGTTAGAAAATGAAGATCTCAAGAGCACCTCCATTAAACTAGAAAAGTTCATGAAAAGTACTAGTGCTCTTGATGATATGTTAAACAAACAAATTCATTCTAAGGAAAGACTTGGTGTAGGTTTTAACTCAGATGAAGCATCAACTAGTGAACCTAAACAAGTCCGATTTGCAGAAAAACTATCTGCTGTACGCGGTCCCAAACTGTATGAGGCGGTTCCTTATCGATATGGAACCGCCGCCATAGATAAGGTATCGCGGCCAGAAAACGTTTTTGATGAAAATCCTAAACTTTCTGAAAAATCAAATTTAGGTGAACATCCTAAGCATCTTATTGTTAACAAAGTTAAATTACCCATACTTGACGACAATGCCGTTGATAAGTTCTATAAGCCTTTGAGTAAACCTCTAATGGGAAATAGAAGTTTATCAAGACCATCTTCTACTCCACCAAGAGTATGGAATGAGTCTAGGCCTAGAAGTAGAACGACAACACCTAGAAGAGATAGTCAAAACAATTCACGACCTAAAAGTAAAACTCCAACACCCAGAAGGAATGACCATAACTCTAAACCAAGATCAAATACACCTAGGAGAAATAATAAACAACAAAATGGTTATATGAATTTTTATCCTCCTCCCTTTTGTTCCCCATGGGGAAACCCTCCTCAATTCATGCATCCCAACCAAATGCAAGGGATGTTTGGAACTAACAATTTTGGACCCATGAGATATTGGGGACCAAATGTTTGATCGTGTATGTTGTTACCTAGATATGCTTGGGAATTGATTTGGAACCCGATGAGTGGATTAAGGATAGCGGTTGTTCTAAACACATGACGGGTAATCAAAGTTTGTTCTCATGGTACAAAGCATATGATGGAGGTAACGTCACATTTGCTAGTAGTCTACGTGGTAATATCATTGGTAAGGTACGGTTTCTCTTGACTCCATGACTATTGAAAATGTTGAGCACGTAGATAATTTAGGGTTTAACCTTTTAAGCATAGGTCAAATTTGTGACAATAAGTGTAAGGTCATCTTTTCGGAAAATGATAGTGAAATCGTTAAAGATGGAAAGGTCATTGGAAAAGGTGTTAGAAAGCATGGGCTTTATGTCATGAAGGTCAATAAGAAGTCAAAAGACAACATATGTCTTGCGACTATAGATGATAGTTCTACTCTTTGGCATAGGATATTAGGTCACGCTAATATGCGTCTAATTAAATCTTTAGTCTCTAAGGAGTTGGTAAGACACCTGATACAATGATTTTGCTATGCTTAAAAGTTCGATTCTTGGAATCTTCTCGAATTGATCTCAGTTCTAAGTGGAATGATTTGTTCTTGGTGACAAAAAGTGGATTTAGTTTTCTACTCTACTAAACAGGAAATGAATTAAGTAAAGAAAGACTTAAACTTAAAACAATTAAAGAGTAAAACTTGAATTGAAATTAGTAAATGAAAAATACCCTAACAGAAATTACCCTATTCGGAAAACACTTTCTGTGCGGAATAAATTTTCAATTCGGAATGTTATACTATGCGGAATAATATCTCTAATCGGAATAATGGTCCTATTCGGAAAAACATGTCTATGCGGAAAAATGTCCTACTCGGAATGTAATGCTATTCGGAAAAGTATGCCCTATTCGGAATAAAATGCTCAATTCGAAAAAAAATGACTTATGCGGAAAAAGGGGGCAATTCGGAAAGCAGACCCTATGCGGAAAGCTGGCCCTATTCGGAAAATTCCGAATAAGGAAGAAGTAAAATGGCTATTCGGAATAACTAATATTCCGAATAGAAGGCAAAGCAAATAGGCTAATTCGGAAAGAAGGCTCTATTCGGAAAATTTAGAACTGAAGAACAGTAACAGTACCTGGAAAAACGTTTTTAATCAAATCGACCCAAATACTCAAAAAGGTTTTACCAAATCAACCAATAATCATTTAAATACCATAAGTAACAAATCCCACCAATAAAAACACTAAATCAACAACTTTTAAAAGATCAAAATCAATCACACAAGAACTTAAGAACTTTTAATAAAAAATGGAGATGAACAAGATGAATGAAAAGATGGAATCGAAAGATTAATGTAAAGGTAACAAGAGTAATGATTAAAACTTACAAGATCCAAAGAAAAATGAAAAATCACCAAACACCCTAATGGTGTTGGTGAAGCTACGAACAAAGAAACTGGGAAAAAGAAAAATGAAAGCTAACTCCCTAAAATGTGAAGGAAGAAACTATATATAGTCCTAGTGGTTGGTTGGTGAGTGGGCTTTCTCCCTTTCTTCTTGTCTTCTCGTCTTTTCAGAAAAGTTGACGTTTTCGATTCTGATTCGGGATTTGTCGTTGATTAAATTCAACTCGTCTTTTAATTTCTTCGTTAAATAGACTTGAGTTTCTTCGACATATGTAAATCTTCCATCTTTGGTCCTTTTCTTCGATAAATCTTCAAATAGGCCCATTGACTTCAAATCTTTTGCATCTCTTGGACAATAGACTTCGTCTTGAGTCTTTTTCCTTGATAAAACCCGTGCAATCCCATGTTTTCTTTAATATTCATCCGGTTAGCTCTGAAAACACGATAAACACAAAAACCACGCATAATTCCAAACAAATGATATTAAATACGTGTTTTGGTCTTGTTTTAGCCAGAATTAAGTGGTAAAAGGATGGGTGTTTACACACCTATCAAATCCCCTACACTTAACCATTACCATGCCCTCATGCAATGCTTAGTGATAAAGCAATTTTACACTTTTCTCATAATTAATCAACCTTGGCCTTATTCAAATACTACTAAATAAAAATTAAAATACTAAGAGAAATTAAAACTTTAAAATAAACAAAAGGATGGAAATAACTTGCAAAGAAATCAAGGACTTACATTAGGGCTTTGGTGCTGCGAAGATTTATCACCCTCAAGTTTCACGTTCCCCAAACTAAGCTTAAAAACGAGATCATTGTTATTATAAGTTAGCAATTCAAACACTTGCACACATGGCTTAATTAACTGCTTAAACTCCCTTATTCCTAGGTGTATCTCTTATATTTTAATATTGTCTTAGAATGATCATGAAAATGCATTTTTGGACTTATTTCGATAGTTTATTTAGGCTGAAAGCAAAGTAGGACGATTTGATCAATAGTTAGCTAAAGGAAAAAATCTCTTAAAACTGCTTCTCGGGATATCAAAAAGTTCATATCTTGGCATAACTCGGTTCACGATTTGAGACCTTTCTCGGGCCGATATTTGGCATGTACTTCATACTTCATATATTGAGAGACGTTCTTGAGATAATGGTCTTCTCATCATAATAGAGTTTCTTCACTTGGAGACTTTTGAGGGGTACTCCAACTTTGTTGACCACGACTTCATGATTATTTCTTCAATCTCTAATTGGGATTTTGAGATACAACGATCCGCCTCCTTTTCGGACTTGGATCTATTTATCCTCATACATTGTTAGGGTCTTTTCGGATAGACTTCTCCATGATCTTTATGGGAGTTGATTGCTTTTCGTCGTGAGTCTTGATCATTCATATTGATTTTGGGAATAATGCTTTTCACATCACTTTTGGATCTTCAGCAATAAAATGGAATCCTCATGCCTTATTAGGGCCTTTTCGGACTCGCCAATCTTCGCGCCCCGCTTCATAAGTTATGCCTTGGCTATGAACTCTTATCATTACCGAGAAACTTTTAAACGATCTTGGGCTAGAAGCTAAGTAACTTTTCAAATCGTACGACCTTACTTATTGCAGATAATTTATTAGCAAGTGATGGGAGAAAAGGAAAATAATTACACCAAGTGAGCTTGCGCAAGAATACCGACTTATAATTGCCTCTATCATTTCTCGTCCTCCACAATTTAAAATCTCAAGTAATGAGACTCGTGGATGCTTAGCCTAATAAACCAATTAAGGTCTACATGGTTAAGGATACTAGCTAGAATAAACTTGAATAAGTCTATTCGGGTTGAGTCAAAATAAACGCAACGTGCCTAATATGTCAAAGATTTCTAAACTAGCTACACCACTTTATTAATATTTTTGACTTTATTGCGGGATATATACATATGAAAGCAACGATAAAAATTTAAAAATTACGACTAAATGGCCAAAGTTAATAAAAAATTTGAAAAATGTTGAAAAAGATGATTTTTTGGTTAAATGAAGGCATTTTCATGGAAAAGTCCACTTAAAACTTCGATAGAAGTCCCCCTACACTTAAGATAAACATTGTCCTCAATGTTTAAGCATGTGGGAAAAATCTCCCCTACACTTATGACATTGTGCACGTTGGTTAACTCAAGTTAAGGAAGAGACGACTAACGTGATCAATTTCAAATGTGAGTAAGAAGAAAATTGAATCACGATAGTTGAGAGATAGAACCGGATTTCTGATAACATGGGAGCACGGTTCTTCAAAGATTCCAAGAGTGCATTTATCCCTGTAATCACATCACCATACAAACACAAACGACCAAAATAGGTCCTCCCCTACACTTAGGGGGTTAAAGGGATAGATACTCGGGCTGCCTCCCGAGGAGCGCTTGTTTTTGATAACCGAGTCACGAGCCTGACTCGACCCAAAATTAGTTCATGGGGAACGTGGTGAGGGATGGAATCACCTCCTGAGAGGTGTCCTCACCAAAGTACAACTTCACTCGTTGGCTATTCACCTTGAAATTAGGTCCATTAGGTTGAGCGAGCTCGAGAGTACAATATGGAAAAATTTGGGCAATGGAGAATGGGCCGGACCAACGAGATTTGAGCTTTCCCGAGAAGATTTTCAAACGAGAGTTAAAAAGTAAGACTTTGTCTCCCACATGGAACTCTCGGTTTTTGATCTTGGAGTCGTGAATGAGCTTAGTTATTTCCTTATAGATCAGAGAATTTTCATAAGCCTCATTACGGAGTTCATTCAGCTCATTGAGTTGGATCTTGCGTAGGTCACCGGCTTTGTTGATATCAAAATTGGCCCACTTCAAGGCCCAATAAGCCTTGTGATCCAACTCAATGGGGAGGTGGCACGCTTTCCCGTACACAAGACGATAAGGCGTACAGCCGATCGGGGTCTTGTAAGCAGTACGGAAAGCCCACAAAGCATCATCAAGTTTATCAGCCCATGCGGCACGATGCTCTCCCACGGTTCTTTCCAGAATTCGCTTAAGTCCTCGGTTGGATATTTCTGCCTGGCCATTAGTTTGTGGGTGGTAGGCTGTGGAAAGACGATGATTTACACCGTACTTAGCCATGACTCTTGCGAATTGGTCATTGCAAAAATGAGTCCCACGATCACTAATAATGGCACGAGGCACACCGAATCTAGCGAATAGAGCTTTCAAAAAGTTACAAACCACCCTTGCGTCATTAGTGGGTAAAGCTTTGGCTTCAACCTACTTTGAAACGTAGTCAACGGCTACAAGGATGTATTTGTTTCCTTTAGAAGAAGGGAATGGCCCCATAAAGTCGATACCCCAAACATCAAAAATTTCACACTCTTGAATGAAATTCTGAGGCATCTCGTCTTTATGTGTGATCGTGCCTTGTTTTTGGCAAACATCACATTTTTTAACCATATCGTGAGCGTCACGATATATGGAGGGCCAATAAAATCCCGAATCAAACACTTTTTTGGCGGTGTAGTTGGGACCAAAGTGACCACCGGTGGGTCCTTTGTGGCAAGCATCAAGGATTTCAGACGCTGCCGGTCCGTCAACACATCGGCGGATAATCAGGTCGGTACATTGTTTGAATAGGTAAGGGTCGTCCCAAAAGTAAGTCTTGATGTCGGTGAAGAACTTTTTCTTTTGTTGAGACGTCAACCCTTCCTTGAGAATTCCACCCGCCAAGTAGTTTGCAAAGTCCGCAAACCACGGGGTTTCATTCGACTTCGAGTTTATAGACAGTAAGGTCTCCAAGGGAAAAGAATCATTGATTTCTTTGTTTGGATGATCCCCTTGGTAAGGATCCTCAAGTCTGCTGAGATGATCCGCGGCTAAGTTTTCTGCTCCTTTTTTATCGCGAATTTCGATTTTAAATTCCTAGAGCAGCAAAACCCAGCGAAGAAGTCTTGGTTTGGAATCTTGCTTTGTCAACAAGTACTTCAGCGCGGAATGATCGGTATACACGATTGTGGTGGAAAGGACAAGATAGGGGCGGAATTTTTCAAAGGCATAGACAACAGCTAAAAGCTCTTTTTCTGTTGTCGTATAATGCAATTGTGCCCCCGTCATTGTCTTGCTAGCGTAATGGATTGGTTGGAAGTGTTTGTTCACTCTTTGTCCAAGAACCGCACCAATGGCAAAATCGCTAGCATCGCACATCAACTCAAAGGGAAGCTCCCAATTAGGGGTAACCAAGACGGGTGCCTTAGTTAGCTTATCCTTAAGCGAGTTGAAGGCTTCAAGACACTCTTTGGAGAAGATAAAAGGAGTATCTTTTTCCAAGAAGGTGGGTCATCGGGCGAGCGATTTGAGAAAAATCTTTGATGAATCGACGGTAGAAGCCCGCATGACCCAGGAAACTTCTCACACCCTTCACGGTTGAAGGTGGAGGCAACTTTGCGATAACATCAACTTTAGCACGGTCTACTTCAAGACCGGCTTTCGAGATCTTATGTCCAAGCACGATGCCTTCTTTTACCATAAAATGGCATTTTTCCCAATTCAGAACTAGGCGAGTGTCTTCGCACCGCTTGAGCATACGTTCCAAATTGGCAAGGCAAGAAGAGAAGGAATCCCCGAAGACCGAGAAATCATCCATGAAGACTTCCATGGTTTGTTCAACCATGTCATGGAAGATAGCTAACATGCACCTTTGGAAAGTCCCGGGGGCATTGCATAAGTCAAAAGGCATTCTTTTGTAAGCGAATGTGCCATACGGACAAGTGAATGTAGTCTTCTCTTGATCTTGGGGATCGATGGGTATTTGGAAATAACCCGAGAAACCATCAAGAAAGTAGTAATATTCATTACCCGCTAAACATTCAAGCATTTGGTCCATAAAAGGTAGAGGGAAATGATCCTTTCTCGTGGCATCATTGAGTTTGCGGTAGTCTATACAAACTCTCCACCTAGTAACGAGGCGAGTGGAAATCAACTCGTTGTGTTCATTGGGAACAACGGTTATTCCGCCCTTCTTGGGCACACAATGGATTGGACTAACCCATGGTGATTCCGAAATAGGGTAAATCATACCCGCATCAAGAAGTTTGATAACCTCTGTTTTGATGACTTCATGTATTTTTGGATTCACCCTTCGTTGGCTTTGAATAGTGGGCTTAAAATCGTCCTCCATGAGAATTTTGTGTGTGCAGAAGTGAGGATCAATTCCACGAATATCAGAGATCTTCCAAGCAATCGCCTTCTTATGATCTTTCAAAACGGCGACAAGTCGGGCTTTCTCTTCATCCTTCAAATCCTTAGCAATGATGACTGGCGACTTCTTCTCTTCTTCAAGGAATACATACTCGAGATGGGGCGGCAACTCCTTAAGTTCTAAATCCGGAGGATTTTCGACGGGAGGCGTATTCGAAGTCGGAGTATCGATAACAATGACCGTGGGAGATGGAGGCGAAGGATTGTCTTCGGTGAGAAGATTGTCAAAGAAATTCATGTCTTCATCCCCATCGGTAGGAGAATCATCAGTGGTTAAAGTCACATCTCCCATGGTATCTTCAAGATTGTTCCAAAATAAATCACTATCTCCAAATAGAGACAACGATGAATCAATGGAGGACACGGTCTCAACATTGGGAAGAGAGGTAGGAATACTTTTGCAAGCATCATTAAAGTGTTCTTCACAAGCCTCATCAAGAACGTCAATACAATCAACACTCTCATATGAATAAGGCTGTTTAGACAACTTTCCCATGTTGAAGACTACTTTATCGTCACCCACTCTCATGATAAGCTCACCGGCTTCAACATCAATGAGAGTGCGACCGGTCCTCAAGAATGGACGACCAACAATTAGTGGTACACGGGGGTCCATCTCGTAGTCGACGACAACAAAATCAGCAGGAAAGGTGAATTTGTCGACTCCTACAATGACGTCTTCGGCTATCCCCACTGGATAAGCAACCGTACGGTTCGCTAATTCCAAAGTCATTTTGGTGGGGACTAGCTCTGGGAGAGATAATTGCTTCCAAACACTTAGAGGCATGAGATTAATACTGGCACCTAGATCGGCTAGGGCCATGCAATTCTCTACTCCCGAGAAATTGCAAGGAATTAAGAAACGACCCGGATCACTAAGCTTGGTTGGCAATTTCCTTAAGAGCACTGCAGAGCAATTCTCATTAAGTTGGGTGTTGGCAATATCGAGGAGCTTTTCCTTGTCGCTCAGAAGATCTTTAAACATTTTCGCGTATTTGGGCATGTGAGCGAGAGCCTCAGCGAAGGAGATATTAAAATTCAATTGTTTGAACATTTTAAGGAAGTTCGAAACCTGAATATCATCCTTGCTCTTTTGCTTCTCTTTCCTCAACCTAGATGGATAAGGTATATTGGAAGAAGAGGAAGGCTTTGGGAGAATAGGATCACTCACAGCCACGGGTGGAGGAGGGGTAGAAGGAATAGGTGGAGAAATTGGGGAAGGAAAAGGATGAGGAATAGGAGCAGGTGACTCGTTCTCCTTAGTCACAACCACCGGTGGAGGTATAGGAAGCTCGGGTTCCTTGGTACCTTTGCCACTTCGAGTGGTGATTGCTTTCATCTCCCCTCTTGGATTCGCAACGGTATTACTCGGAAGAGTACCCAAAGAAGAGGGTTGATTACCATTGAAGAAACTAGCCATCATGTTCCTCAGATCATTAGTTTAGGTATCCAACGTGTTTCTCATGTCGGCTCTTAAATCATTTCCTTGCTTTACCAAGTCTGCCTTCAAGTTTCGCACTTCCTGTTGGAGATTTTCCACAATCACATCATTGGTCCTCATGTAGGTTGCAACCTCTTGGTGTAATGCAGTTGTGGTTTGGTTGGGAGGAGCATTGTATGCAGGTGGTTGGTAAGCAGGTTGTTGGTAGACTTGATTGTTACGTTGAGGCGGTTGTTGCTGCTTGTGAGGTGGGATGTATGGTTGTCGAGGTTGTTGTTGTTGCTGAGGAGGGCGGTTTAGGTTTTGTTGTTGGTTTGAGTTGGTTGGGGGAAAACCAGGTGGGGAAAGATAATTGTTGGAGCGGTAGCTAAGCAAGTTACGGTCACCTTGAGGTCTAGCTTGATAAGCAGGTTGAGGATAGGTGCCATATGCCGCATTCACATTCTCAGCAGGGTAATCTTGGGTGGCGGTACAAGTGGTGTAAGAGTGAGGACCACCGCATATCTCACAAGGTTGGCTGACAGCGTTCACTTGAGCGTTTTTGGCGTTGTTGCTGTTGTTGTTGCTGATGGTGTGGGTGACAAGCGATTCAAGAAGCGTAGTGATTTTGTCCAATCGCTTGTCGCTGTCACTTGTGCTAGCACTAGCAACATTGGTCCGAACACTCTTGGTTTGCACACGAGATTTATTCTTAATGATGTCCCAAGCAGCATTGGAAGTCTTAGCCAATAGATTACCCCCCGAGGCACTGTTCAGTGAATCTTGGTCACTCATGCTTAAACCATTGTAAAAAGTATTGATTTGATGTACTTTGGTAAAACCATGTTGTGGGCATTTTCTTAAAAGATCTTTGAAACGATCCCAAGATTCACTGAACGACTCATCGTACTTTTGTTCAAAATTAATGATTCATTCCGCAAAGCGGTAGTACGAGAGGGTGGAAAAAAGTAATTGATAAACTTTGTTTCCAAATCCGTCCACGAGAGAATACTCTGTGGCGGTTCCTTAGCAAGCCAATGTCGGGCTTGTCCCTCTAAAGAAAAGGGAAAAAGTTGTAACCTTATAACCTCTTGTGGAACCCCATTGAATTTGACCGTGTTGGTTAGTTGCAAGAATCTCTTGATATGGTCGTGTGGATCATCAATGGTACGTCCCAAGAATGGTTGAGCGGAGACCATCTGGATAAAACCTGATTTTAGCTCAAAGTTGTTGGCAGCAATCGGAGGTATGACAATTGGGTCAGTGTTGCCATCTACATGAGCTTGCAGCAATTCAATCATCGGGCGATTATCCGGAAGGTGCTCATTGTTGTTATTGTTCATGTTGTTGAAAGGTGGGTTGTTGTTGTTATTATTGTTGTTCGGAGGTGGTATGTTATTGTTGTTTTGTACACCAGCCATGTCTAAGTTATCGAGAGGCTCGGGCTCTTGATAAGACGTGGATCGAGTGCGCATACACCTGCAAAAGAACGAACAAAGAAAAGCAAAGCAAAAATATTTTTGGTTTTTATGTTTTTTAATTATTATTATTTTTTTTTTTTTTGAATTTTTTTTTTTTTTTTTTGTGAAAAAGTAACGTTCACGGGGAACGGATCCCAAAATCCAAGTTCTCACAAAAAACTTTTGATCTTAACGAGAAGAGCCGGCAGCGACGCCATTTGATACAATGATTTTGCTATGCTTAAAAGTTCGATTCTCGGAATCTTCTCGAATTGATCTCAGTTCTAAGTGGAATGATTTGTTCTTGGTGACAAAAAGTGGATTTAGTTTTCTACTCTACTAAACAGGAAATGAATTAAGTAAAGAAAGACTTAAACTTAAAACAATTAAAGAGTAAAACTTGAATTGAAATTAGTAAATGAAAAATACCCTAACAGAAATTACCCTATTCGGAAAACACTTTCTATGCGGAATAAATTTTCAATTCGGAATGTTATACTATGCGGAATAATATCTCTAATCGGAATAATGGTCCTATTCGGAAAAACATGTCTATGCGGAAAAATGGCCTACTCGGAATGTAATGCTATTCGGAAAAGTATGCCCTATTCGGAATAAAATGCTCAATTCGAAAAAAAATGACTTATGCGGAAAAAGGGGGCAATTCGGAAAGTAGACCCTATGCGGAAAGCTGGCCCTATTCGGAAAATTCCGAATAAGGAAGAAGTAAAATGGCTATTCGGAATAACTAATATTCCGAATAGAAGGCAAAGCAAATAGGCTAATTCGGAAAGAAGGCTCTATTCGGAAAATTTAGAACTGAAGAACAGTAACAGTACCTGGAAAAACGTTTTTAATCAAATCGACCCAAATACTCAAAAAGGTTTTACCAAATCAACCAATAATCATTTAAATACCATAAGTAACAAATCCCACCAATAAAAACACTAAATCAACAACTTTTAAAAGATCAAAATCAATCACACAAGAACTTAAGAACTTTTAATAAAAAATGGAGATGAACAAGATGAATGAAAAGATGGAATTGAAAGATTAATGTAAAGGTAACAAGAGTAATGATTAAAACTTACAAGATCCAAAGAAAAATGAAAAATCACCAAACACCCTAATGGTGTTGGTGAAGCTACGAACAAAGAAACTGGGAAAAAGAAAAATGAAAGCTAACTCCCTAAAATGTGAAGGAAGAAACTATATATAGTCCTAGTGGTTGGTTGGTGAGTGGGCTTTCTCCCTTTCTTCTTGTCTTCTCGTCTTTTCAGAAAAGTTGACGTTTTCGATTCTGATTCGGGATTTGTCGTCGATTAAATTCAACTCGTCTTTTAATTTCTTCGTTAAATAGACTTGAGTTTCTTCGACATATGTAAATCTTCCATCTTTGGTCCTTTTCTTCGATAAATCTTCAAATAGGCCCATTGACTTCAAATCTTTTGCATCTCTTGGACAATAGACTTCGTCTTGAGTCTTTTTCCTTGATAAAACCCGTGCAATCCCATGTTTTCTTTAATATTCATCCGGTTAGCTCTGAAAACACGATAAACACAAAAACCACGCATAATTCCAAACAAATGATATTAAATACGTGTTTTGGTCTTGTTTTAGCCAGAATTAAGTGGTAAAAGGATGGGTGTTTACACACCTATCAACACCTCCCCAAGATGAAGTTTGATAGTCACTTTTGTGATGCTTGCAAAGTTGGAAAGCAAGTTCACTCAAGTCATAAAGCCAATAATTTGGTTTCAACCTCTCGGTGCTTAGAACTCCTACATATGGATCTCTTTGGATCTACCGCCATACAGAGTTATGGAGGTAACCTTTATACCTTAGTTATAGTTGATGACTACTCTAGATTCACTTGGACTAGATTTTTGGCATCTAAGAATGAAGCTTTCGATCATTTCAAAATCTTTAGTCGAAGAATTCAAAATCAACTAGCGTCCAATTGTCTCTATTAGGACGGATCATGGTAGGGTATTTGATAATGAAGTGCAATTTGGTGCCTTTTGTGAAGCTCATGGTATTACCCATAACTTCTCGGCTCCTCGCACTCCACAATCAAATGGGGTAGTTGAAAGGAAGAATACCATCCAAGAGATGAGTAGGAGGATGTTAAACGAGCAATCTTTGCCTCAAAAGTTTTGGTGCAATGCCGTGGACATATCGACTTATATTCTCAACCGAATTCTTATTTGACCCTTCCTTGGAAAGACCCCCTATGAGATTCTTAAAGGTAAGAAACCCTCATTGGAATACTTTAGGGTGTTTGGAAGCAAGTGATTTATCCTCAACACCAAAGACTACCTTACCAAGTTTGACCCAAAGTCTTACAAAGGTATCTTTTTAGTTTATTCCCAAACTAGCAAAGCCTACATAGTCCTTAATAGAACCTCGGGCGTAATTGAAGAATCACTTAACGTGACTTTTGATGAAACCCCTCCTTTAACGAAGACACCACCATTAGTGTTGAAAAGGATGTAAACATTAAGGAGTCTAAGGATCATACTCTCAATAATATCATTGGTGACTTAAATCAAAGGACCCTAAGATCTCAAGTCCAAAACCAAAGTAACTTCTTTTGTTTCGTCTCCTTGATTGAACTAAAGAATGTTAAAGAAGCTTTGACGGATGAGAGTTGGGTCATTGCGATGCAAGAAGAATTGAATCAATTCGTTGCTAATGATGTTTGGGAACTTGTTCCTCCACCTAGAAGTTCTACCATTATAGGAACCAAATGGGTATATAGGAATAATCTAGATGAGAATGGTGTTGTGTCTCGTAACAAAGCTAGACTTGTAGCACAAGGCTATAATCAACAATAAGGGATTGATTATGACGAGACATATGCACCGGTAGCTAGATTAGAATCTATTAGAATCCTTTTAGCCTACGCTTGTGCCTTAGATATTAAGCTTCAATAAATGGATGTAAAGAGTGCGTTTCTTAACGGTTTGATCAATGAGGAGGTATATGTGGTTCAACCTCCCGGCTTCATTGATTTTGAGAAACCGGATCATGTTTACAAGCTTAAGAAGGCACTTTATGGTCTTAAACGAGCACCCAAAGCTTGGTATGATAGACTTAAAGCGTTTCTTGTCAAACATGAGTATACCATGGGAATGGTAGCCAACACTCTCTTTACAAAGAAGAAAGGTTCTCACCTCATAATCGTGCAAATATATGTTGATGACATTATATTTGGCTCAACTTGTCAAGAATTGTGTGATGACTTTTCCAAAATCATGCATGATGAGTTCGAAATGAGTATGATGGGAGAACTTAACTTCTTTTTAGGACTCCAAATTAAACAAATGGACGATGGTATTTTAGTTAGTCAATCTAAGTACGCTAAAGAAATGCTAAAGAAATTTGGATTAGAAGAATCTAGACCAATGAAGACCCCTATGGCCTCGGATACTAAACTCACCGTAGATGATGATTGTGAGTCGGTAGACAACACCAAATATAGAGGTATGATTGGTAGTTTGTTGTACCTAACGGCAAGTTGACCGGATATAATGTTTAGTGTTTGCCTTTGTGCTCGCTTCCAAGAAGCTCCCAAAACCTCTCACCTTGAAGCGGTTAAGCGTATCTTCCGATACATTAAGGGCACTATACATTTGGGATTATGGTATCCTAAAGGGACCGGCGTAGAAACCATTGTCTACGCGGACTCGGATCATGTGGGAGACTATGTGGACCAGAAAAGCACTAGTGGTGTTTGTACCTTCATGAGTTGTTCAACTTCTTGGTTCTCCAAGAAACAAACCGCTCTTGCGATATCCACCACGGAAGCCGAGTATGTGAGTGCCGGAAAAGCATGCCAACAAGCTCTATGGATGAAGCAAGCGCTTGTTGAATACGGGATTTGTCTTGATGATGTTCCCATCTTGTGTGACAATAAGGGTGCTATAGACCTTAGCAAGAATCCCGTGCAACATTCGCGAACCAAGCACATAGAAATTCGTCACCATTTTCTTAGGGATAATGTTCAAAAGGGGAACATTTCAATTGAGAAGGTACCCTCCGAGGATAACTTAGCCGACATCTTCACTAAGCCCCTTAAGAGGGAACCTTTTAATTACTTGCGTCTAGGTCTAGGATTAATGGAACATATTCCTTAGTTGCTTTCCTTTATTGAGTCTCTTTCTTTCCTTTGAGTCTTGTATCATTTTGAGTCTTTGAGTCTCCGAAACTCTTCTTGAAAATCTTCTCTTCTCCTTTTCAAAATCCTCAAAGTCTCTTTCGAAAAAGGTTGAGAAATTTTTTGACATTGTTAATTCAATCTAAAAACGTTTTTCATAGATTCTTGCTATTAATCTCGAGCTTACATAATTCATATGTATGATTCTCTCAAACATAGCAAGAACAAGATAGAATCATGGAGGATCATTGTGTCATGACTTAAGATCTTGCCTTACACACCTCCTACATCGATTTTCAAATCCATGTATTTTGGTCAATCCCTATTTGGTGAGTTAGTATGTGTTCTCTTTGTCTATCTTTGTTTTTAAGCGTATCCCTATGATAAGTTAGACTAGAAAAATAAGATTTGCTGAACAATCTTCCTTCACCACCAAAACTCAACCACTGTAGGCGGTTCCATATATGAACCGCAGTTCGTTATCATTAAGGAACCGCCGGAAGCAATAAGTAACCGCGTACAGTGCTTCCTTATTTTTCGGTATTTCTGAAATTCCAAATTTGTTCCAACATTTTTGAGAATCTTTGCTTCAACCCTTTGACCATCCCAAAAATACCTTGAGCCTTCCCTATTAAACCATAAGCATTTTGCCTTACTTCACATCCTAAAATGTCTTACTCTCCTAATGAAAGCCTTGATTCTCCTCCATTCTCCCCAATTGCTTTCAATCCCAACTCACCCAAGTACACTTTCAATCCAAATTCACCCATGAACACTCTTAATCACATTTCTCCTACCAACAATGTTGATTGTGGAACATCTTTTCTTCCACCACCACCCTTTAGTGTTCTTCCTCCTTCTCATGATAATGCCATGCACCATGGGACATATTGTCATTGTTTTCACAACATCTTGCTATGGCTGATAGTTGAGTTTTTACGTCTTTTAGGAAAAAGAGCGTAATTAGGGTAAGTATTAACAAGTAGTTTAGGAAAACTACGAGTTATGACCCAAAGTGGGGATCGTTCTCAAGGAGGCTTGGTGTGTGTGTAATGAATTGATTAGTGATGTGATTATATTGTTATGAGAAATAAAATAGAAATGGGATAAGAAGAGAATGACGGTTACGATGACGGATTACACTAAGACGAAAGAGTCGTACACGTAAAACCGTAAAACCGTAAAAGCACCAAAATTAAAATTTTACTCTAGAAATTACCAAAAATCACTAAAAATCCACTAAAATATTCTAAGGGTTTACAAAAAATCCAAACTTGCTAAACCCTTTTATTTAATTAAATATTAACTTTTTAATGCTAATTAAAGCCCTAAAAATCAATATTAACTAATAAAAAGTCCAAATCAAGATCTTAAAGTTTGTAAACCTTTAAAATAACCTAATTAAGCTAAAAAGTATTTTTCAAAATTTTAAAACCACTAGAAACTATTTTTAAACAATTAAAAACTATTAAAAACTATAAAAACTTAAAATAATTCTAGAAAATAATTAAAAGACCATAAAAATATTTGGAAAGTTGTAAAGTTCCTAATTAAGTGTCTAGAACCTAGAAAAATGTAAAAACTTAGAAAATCAGACTTTTAATTTTTAATAATAAAATAATATTACAATATTAATAAAAATCCAAAAATCCTAAAAAATTCTAAAAAGTTGCAAACTAGCTTAATTTAACCTAAATAACTCAGAAATGAACTTGAAATTACCTAAATACCCTTAATGGGCCTAGAAAATGGGCTAAACCCAAAACAGACTCCTTATTGGGCTAACATGAGCCCAAAATCAAAAAGTGGCCCAAATAAGCCCAAAAAGCACTACTTGACTCAAAATTTGATTTTAAACAACTTTTTCCAAAGGTCCAAAAGCTGAAAGTGTGAAATAAGCAAGCTTATACCAAACAGCTTATTCTTAATGGGCTTTTTGGCCCATTAAGATATAAGCTAATGCCATAAGCTCAAATTAGACACACAAGCTACTTTTGAGCTAAATAAGACTTCTGTAAAAAGAAATTTGAAATAAGCCAAAGGAAAAAGCCTGAAAATGCAATAAGCAATCTACAGAAAACGACAAAATAGTCGTTTTTGAGTTCTAGGCCACCCCAAGAGCTGATTCAAGTTTCTAAAGCTTTTAAATGACTTAAATAAGCTATTTCA
This sequence comes from Glebionis coronaria, assembly GCA_025667525.1. Lineage (NCBI taxonomy): Eukaryota > Viridiplantae > Streptophyta > Magnoliopsida > Asterales > Asteraceae > Glebionis > Glebionis coronaria. Next base: position 324,675,751 of record CM046879.1, read on the forward strand.
ACAAAAAAATTTCAAATAAGCTGGAAAAAGCAAATAAGCACTTATGTAAAAGTCAAATAAGTTGGTTTTCTAGCAAAAAGTCAAAGTCAAAGTCCAATAAGCTCCAGTCTAATCAAATGGGTCAAATAAGGAAGATCTATTACAAAAAATAAGTTGTTGCAGGTCTGGATAAGCAATTATAGCTTATTGATAAGCTGAGTACAATTTAACACTAGCAGGGGCTAGTTTTGGGTGTTGAGCAGTGGAAACTTTTTCCACTGCTTGACTTGTAGACTTTTTTGTCTTTAGTGACTTTTTTTCGAGATTCGGGTTTCAACAAGGCACCCAAATGAGCATTGGATCATAAGGAGTCAATTCAAACAAAGAAATCAACAATCCAACAAGCCAATTTATACAGTTAATTCAATTAAGCACCAGATCTGTCACAGACTTAGAACAATAAGCAGTTTAGGTTCAATAAGCACTTTTAGCAATATTCAGCCAGCCAAACTTAACCAAATGCATACACAAGCTATATTAAACTTAAATAAGCAAGTCTAAACAGGTTTCATGCAATGATTCAAAGTTTTAAGCAAGATTCAAGCACCTTAAGTTTGTAACACCCCATTTTGATAATGGAATGTCACGCGTAATTATGGCGTGTCATCAAAGCATACAAGGATAAATGTCTAAAACATTACATGACCATAGGGATAACCGGAATCAAACATCGGTTCCAAAACATAAGCCCAAAACATAATAAAGCAAAAGAAATGAATGAAAGACTAAACAAGCATAAGTATATGAAGGCAAAAAGGAAAAGAAGTCTCTAGCAGCTTCCATCCTATGTGTTGGGATTTTAAAATACTAGTTAACCATTAACTACGAGTGCGCAGCGGAATGGATCTAGTATAACATTTATGATTAACACATAATAAAGTAATAAAAATACTAACCTTTTAGTTTAATTAATTAAATCAATTAAATGGGTCTTGATCTTGAAACTTAACGGTAAAATAACCGTCTCCACCGGTTGCTCACACACACGTCAAGTGAGCACGCTACGATGCTAGTAGTTGTTTCACAATATCTAACAACAAGTGTTATTTATCTTGCTTCAAAACGATTCGGATACCGATTGGTATTACGTCCGAGTCGTTGTGACAAAGATAATCCGAACAGAAAAACAAAAATAACTATTCTTGTTAATATCTTAGTGCTATAAAACCAACCAATCAATATGGATGCTCCTGCCAACTTCAATGAGAAAAGAATAAAATAGTTTTCTGTTTTTGATTACTATCTAAAACATTCATACATGTTGACGTCAGTTTATATAGTGTCCAAGCATTTTACTTATGGGGTAAGTACACAATTAAAATAAATAAAAGATTGCATTTGTCTCTTTTACCATTTTAACATTTATGTACATATCCATTGCCGACAAAAACAAACATAATATTCCCTCAAAATACAAGTTGACAAATTCAAATATCATATATTGTGTAGCAATATATCCAATATTTTGTTCGGACATTTTCTGAGACAAAAATGTAATATTTACCAAAATATTAAAACTCTTTTAATTTAACGTGTATTTCATTAGTTTACAACGTCTAACGGTTAAACTAAAATCCGTTAAATATATTTCGTGAAACATATTATATACTTAATAAATATAACGAGTTACATATATTAAATATATAATAAACGTACTCTTCGTGTTTAAGTGTGTGCCCCCGATAGGCTCACTCATTTCCGATGGCTAAACGATCGCATACTCCGACAGCTCCCACTTGTGAGAGTTTAGACATACAGCGTCCATAATGAAGCATCTAGCAACACTTCATTATAACCAGAAATGTTGAGTTAATAGTTTCAAGAATAATATCTCAAAAGTATTCGATGGTATATGATTATTAAAGCTTGCTGGTAATCATCCTTTTGTTTCGAGTACCTATTAAACCATGGATATGGATCCTAACTCATTCCATATAGTTTAATTCTAATTTCTCGTGATCGAATTAATTTAGATAGTCCAAATGTATCAAGAATCATCTTGATGACACTTTGGGTACGGCCATACAATTATCCAATTAATTCTGGAGAGGATCCAGTGGTACTTCACTGCACTATATCAAGTGGAGGAACAAATTCTATATTGACTGCAAGTGTCTGTGGATGCTGCTTCACAACACTTCCAACTATAGCCTTTATAACTAACTCTTGCAAGCTAGCGTTTAACATATAATCAAGAAGCGATATTCACACATGCACAACTTGTTTGCATCTCAAGTCTAAGGACGACTTAATCACCATTTTCGAAAATTTACTCATGACAAGGATCCAAAAGTAATATTCGAAAGTTCGGGTGTCCAATATTCATCCCTTATGAATAACATATGAGTTTGGTGGGAACCGTCCATTATATTCAAAGAATATAACCAACACTCATATTTGTCTTAATGTAGTCAATATTCCCATATTGCTAACCGACAATGGACATGTTTAGAATAATCAAATATTCAAGGATTTAAACATACAAATATAGGACAACAATAATTATATGAATGATAACAAACATCAAATATCTTTATTCATCAGAAAATAATAATTGTCTTACAATCCCAAATTATCCAAATACTAACGTAACACAGATTACATGAGACTATTAGCTGGAAGCAAACCAATGTTATGAGAAAGCATTGAATGCTTTTTAAGTTCCAAAGCCTTCGTAAAGGGGTCAGCTAAGTTGTCATCTGTGTGAACTTTCTCCAGTGTAACATCACCCAGTTCAATCACTTCTCTGAGGTAGTGAACTTTAGCACGATAATGTTTCGCACCTTTAGTGATTACTGGTTCATTAGCTATAGTAATGGCTCCGGTATTGTCACAATACATCTTCATAGGTTCATTATTTGTGGGAACAACACCAAGCCCAGAAATAAACTTCCTAATCCAAACTGATTCTTTAGCAGCCTCCGAAGCGGCTATATACTCAGCCTCTGTAGATGAGATAGCATGGATGGTCTGCTTCGAGCTTTTCCAGCTTACAGCACCTCCATTCATTTTGAAAACATATCCAGTCTGAGACTTCGTGTCATCAGCGTCTGTCAGATATCCAGCATCAGTGTAGCAAGCAACCCTGAGCTCTCGTTTCATATCTCCTCCATAAACCAGAAACATGTCTTTGGTATGCCTGAGATACCTCAGAATGTTCTTAACAGCAGTCCAATGATCCTCACCAGGATTCTGCTGAAAACGGCTCGTCATGTTCTGAGAGAACGCAACATCCGGTCTAGTGCATCTAACAGCATACATGATTGATCCTACTGCCGAAGCATAAGGAACTCTCTGCATGCGTTTCACCTCAGCAGGGGTAGATGCTCCTTGAGTCTTAGATAATTTTGTATCAGTTTGCATGGGAATAAATCCACGTTTGGAATTATCCATGTTATACTTCTTCAAAATTTTATCTATGTAAGCACTTTGACATAAACCAATTAACGGCCTTGATCTATCTCGATAGATCTCGATTCCAAGAATATATGCAGCATCTCCTAGATCTTTCATAGCAAAACACTTTCCAAGGTAAGCTTTTACACTTTGCAACGTTGGAATGTCTTTTCCCATGATTAATATGTCATCGACATACAAGATTAGGAACACTACATTACTCCCACTAGCTTTGATATATACACATGGCTCATCGGGATTTTGAGTGAAACCAAAGTTCTTGATTTCATCATCAAATCTCTTATTCCATTGCCTTGATGCTTGCTTAAGTCCATAAATGGATCTTTGAAGCTTGCATACACGGTTTGGATATTTAGGATTGACAAAACCTTCAGGTTGCTTCATATAGACCTCTTCGTAAAGATGTCCATTAAGGAAAGCGGTTTTAACATCCATTTGCCAAATCTCATAGTCATAGAACGCGGCTATGGCTAAGAGAATCCTTATAGCTTTGATATCTGCAACAGGAGAGAAGGTTTCTTCATAATCAACCCCATAGGTTTGAGTGAAGCCCCTCGCTACATATCGAGCTTTAAAGGTGTGTACATTGCCATCCATGTCGGTCTTCTTCTTGTATAACCACTTGCCGCTAACGGTTCTAGCGTTAGGAGGAAGGTCAACTAAGATCCAGACATCATTGTCTTTCATGGATTGCATCTCCACATTCATAGCATCAAGCCATTTTTCAGATTCAGGATCTGCTAATGCAGCTTTATAGTTAGTAGGTTCACCATGATCCCCTAACTCATGTTCCTCAACGTCAATGTATAAACACATACGGTCAGGAGCACGCCTAGTCCTTGTAGACTTTCGAATGGGAGCTATATCACTTATAGGTTCATCAATTTCTTGATCATCCTCTTCATGATCGCTAGTGTTTTCAGAAGGATGTATATCTTCATCTTGAATTACTTCAAGATCTTCTAAACTCCCACTTGCTTCTTGATTCATAAGATTACTCTCTAGGAATTCAGCATTACGAGCAACAATAACCTTGTTCTCGGGTGGGTAATAGAAGGAGTAACCCATTGTTTCCTTTGGGTATCCTACAAAGATACACTTAATCGATCTGGGTTCAAGTTTGTCAGGTTTATTAAGCGTATCACGCTTAACAAGAGCCTCACATCCCCAGACCTTTAAGTAAGACAACTTAGGGGCTTGCCCATGCCATACTTCGTATGGAGTCTTATCAACCTTCTTAGTTGGAACCATATTGAGAATGCGTGCAGCAGACTCAAGAGCATAATCCCAAAAGGACTTTGGAAGAGTTGTTTGTGCCATCATGGAGCGAACCATATCCAGTAGGGTTCTATTTCTCCTCTCAGACACACCATTGTGTTGTGGTGTATATGGAGGAGTTCTATGGGCAATAATCCCATGCTCCTTAAGATGATCCAAAAACTCATAACTCATAAATTCACCTCCACGATCAGAACGTAGTGACTTTATGGTTTTACCGAGTTGATTTTCTACTTCCTTTTGAAACACCTTAAATGTTTCAAACACTTCATGTTTATGTTTTAGCAAGTAAACATAACCATAACGACTATAGTCGTCAGTGAAAGTGACGAAGTAGCTTGCACCTTGTCTTGACACGGTTCTGAATGGGCCGCATACATCGGTGTGTATAAGTCCAAGCAGATCTTTAGCCCTCTCCACTTGATGTGAATAAGGTTTACGTGCCATCTTTCCAGATAAACAAGAAACACACTTGTCAAAGGAATCATCATCGTTTGACTTAAGCAATCCATCAGTTTGTAATTGCTTAATGCGCTTTTTGCTTATGTGGCCAAGGCGACAATGCCATAAGAGTGTAGAGTCCAAGTTAGACTTAGCCCTTTTATTACTTACAACATAAATAGAACTATCGTTTGCATTAGAATCACACATATCAATTTCATATATACCATCACGAGGAATAGCACGAAAATAAAACATATTATCTTTAGAAACTGAAATCACTGCATTATTCTCAAAACGGTTAACAAAACCATCGTCATACAAACGGAAAACTGAAACAATCCCTCTAGAAATAGAAGGTGCGTAATGACAATTATTCAAAATGACTACTAGTCCACTAGGGAGAAATAATTGAAAAACACCAATGGCTTCGACAGCTGCACGATGACCATTGCCCACGTACAGGTTCAAAGCTCCTGGCTTCAGCTTCCTACTTATCCTTAGTCCCTGAGTAGTATTACAGATGTGAGTACCACAACCAGTGTCATAAACCCAGGATTTATTAGGAAAAGTAAAGAGTTCTATAGTGAAGATACCTGAAGTGCTAGCTCCTTGAGATAGCTTCTTCTTCTTCCACAACTCAGCGAGATACTCTGGACAGTTTCTCTTCCAATGACCAATGTCACCGCATTGGTGGCAAGTGGCGTCCCTTGCAGGATTCTCTCTCTTTGGTGGAGGGGGAATCTTAGCTCTAGGAGTAAAGTTTGCTACTTTCTTCCCTTTGCCATGATTCTTACCCTTCGCAGCATTAGACGGTTTAGCCTTATTAGGCTTTTGGATCCTTCCTGCCCTAATAGCATTGATAGTATTAGCAGTAGCAGGTGCAACCTTCTTTGGCAACGTCTTCTCATGTAGCTTGAGCATGGCATGCAGCTCAGGTATTGTCTTCCCCAGGCCATGCATATTGTAATCTTGCACAAACCTATCATAATCCTTGTTCAGTGAGGCTAAGATTAGGCTAACTGCAAGTTTCAGTGACACGGGATGACCGAGACGTTCCAAGTTCTCTATGTAGCCCTTCATTTTTAAGACATAAGAGCTCACAGATTGTCCATCCTCATGTTTACACGCGTGAAAGGCACGTGCAACATCAAGGAGTTCTTGATCCGCTTGTTCAGTGAACATGGTTTTCAACTCCTCCATCATTGACCATGCGCCATGACCCTCCAAAAGCCTTTGGAGTTCAGGGGACATAGTCATGAGCATAAGGCCAGCAATTTCTCTGGACCTTTTAACCCAAGTAGGGTGGTACTCCGGGTCTTGTTGAGGACCTTCAACACCAGGAGGAAGAAACGGGAGATCAGGAATAGGTTGCTCAAGGTATTTAACCAAGTCATCAGTTTCGAGCGCTATCCGAAGAGCACGATACCAATCAACAAAGTTAGTTTCAGTCAGCTTCATTTTCTCAAGGAAAGACTTAACAACCGTGCTGTTTAAGCAAGAGGTAGAATTATTCATCTACAAAATAAAAGTTCAACGATTAGTATTTTCGATAATTACATTCTCAAAAGAATTAACTACCCAATTAATCATTATGAGACTAAGATCCTTGCTTGCACTCCCACTTAATGTTAGAGGTCCGACCGTCTAATATCAAGTAGGGCAAGAGGTAAGCGTCGAGCGTTAATTGCATTACAAGTGCAACTCTTAGATTTATGAGACGATTCATGAATTTTATTGTTGTAGAGTGTTTGGATGGGAGTTCTCACATCTCTTTCGAGTACCATTGAACATCTCAAACAAACTTGTTCTACATGTAATAAATCATGAGTATGTTTCATCTCATCTTATGCCTCGGGTTCCGAATCTGACCAGGAACTCGACTTAAGTCGTACCAATTTAAAGCATGCAATAGTTGGCAAAGGTCTGACCAGTGACAAAAATCGCCTTGGGTGCATGATTCGCCCTAGGTCTGACCAGATGGCGAAAAACCACAACAAGTGCTATTAAATTGGATGGCATAGACTTAAAAATTCAAATAGGTATCACATAAGTTTTAGAAAACAAATGTCAAAACGTGTAAAAGATGCATGCAATCATCCTTTAGCACAAGTTAAGAAAAACCTTTTGTTAACTTTTTTTTTTTTTTTTTTTTTTTTTTTTTTTTAGGCGTGTTTACCGCGGGAAAGCATTAAAGAATGATCAAACCCTATATCCTACTCTTCATGCGCCCGAAGGCGCAAGTGCTTGGGATAATTATCACATAGATGTCGAAACATTATGTGACACGGGAAACATTAAAGATCATTCAAACCCTAGATAGCTTGACTAGAACACGTAGTGCAATAGCAAGTCTATCATTAGTAAGGCACAAAATGGTGTTGTAATTTTAAGTATTATAAACCAATTAATTTTGCAAATCACGTCGTTGAGAAGATGGTTTATAAGCCATCATTACGGTATGTAAGCCCAACTCGAGTGACAATATGATTTTGCAAAATAATTAGATTATAATAAAAACAAGTTTCATAGATCTTATGTCAATATTAATATTTGTTCAAAAAACAAGTTTTAACAAATAACACATTGCCGATTCGCAAGGAAAAATAACTGTATTAATATGACATACTTTTAAAGCTAGTTTCGATATAAGTAGAGATCCGTTTTTATGATTTCTAGAATCTTGTATTATTACGTTTTGCAATTCATAATGGAAAACAAATAAGCACATAAAAACAGACTAGAAAGGGGTAGAAGAAGAAGACAGACTCTATATGAAAGCAGTAAATCATATAAGATCCAAGATCTCAAGTGAGTCTTCCCCAATTTGAGGATCAAAGACCCTCACCAAGTTGCTAGGTACTTGGTGACGAGCATGCATCACAAACGTGATTGCTAAAGTCTTTGACGGATAAAAATAAAATTTTGTTTATTAACCAATTTAATAAACCTACCCAATTTTATTAGATCTAGATCAAGATTAAAATTTTATGGCAAAATGCATGTTATTGCCATAGAAAATAAATAAGGCGAGTATTTAAGCGGATCTAGCGTGTTTATCTATGTGTAACCCATAAATGCCATACGATGACTCGTGATGCCACTGTTGGGATTTTAAAATACTAGTTAACCATTAACTACGAGTGCGCAGCGGAATGGATCTAGTATAACATTTATGATTAACACATAATAAAGTAATAAAAATACTAACCTTTTAGTTTAATTAATTAAATCAATTAAATGGGTCTTGATCTTGAAACTTAACGGTAAAATAACCGTCTCCACCGGTTGCTCACACACACGTCAAGTGAGCACGCTACGATGCTAGTAGTTGTTTCACAATATCTAACAACAAGTGTTATTTATCTTGCTTCAAAACGATTCGGATACCGATTGGTATTACGTCCGAGTCGTTGTGACAAAGATAATCCGAACAGAAAAACAAAAATAACTATTCTTGTTAATATCTTAGTGCTATAAAACCAACCAATCAATATGGATGCTCCTGCCAACTTCAATGAGAAAAGAATAAAATAGTTTTCTGTTTTTGATTACTATCTAAAACATTCATACATGTTGACGTCAGTTTATATAGTGTCCAAGCATTTTACTTATGGGGTAAGTACACAATTAAAATAAATAAAAGATTGCATTTGTCTCTTTTACCATTTTAACATTTATGTACATATCCATTGCCGACAAAAACAAACATAATATTCCCTCAAAATACAAGTTGACAAATTCAAATATCATATATTGTGTAGCAATATATCCAATATTTTGTTCGGACATTTTCTGAGACAAAAATGTAATATTTACCAAAATATTAAAAATCTTTTAATTTAACGTGTATTTCATTAGTTTACAACGTCTAACGGTTAAACTAAAATCCGTTAAATATATTTCGTGAAACATATTATATACTTAATAAATATAACGAGTTACATATATTAAATATATAATAAACGTACTCTTCGTGTTTAAGTGTGTGCCCCCGATAGGCTCACTCATTTCCGATGGCTAAACGATCGCATACTCCGACACTATGCACGTCCTCCAAATGCTCAAGTCTTTCCTAGGGTACCTGCCGTTTTGGGACATGGAAAGGAAAGTAACGGCTGAGAAAAACGCTCAGTGCACGGATATAGACATAGTATGAATAACTAAGCATAATAAAGACTTAATAGCAGCGGAAATGTATAAGTCCTGGAAAACCTGGAACATGTTCATAAAACTGGTTTTATAGTTTGAAAAGCCTTATGTTTATCTTATGAAAACTGTTTAACATATTTTACCATTAGCCAATATAGGTCATGAAAATCCACCGTGCATGAATACTTGCAGGGGTGACCTCATCATGCAAATTAGAGGGGCTGCCTCTAATTTAATATACTGGTTCTAGGTAGGAGGGATCAGCTCCTTGTGAAGGATGCAAGGCACACACCACATTCACCATGAAATCCTAACTGAAAACATGTAACTAGGATGCACCCATACGCCCCACATGATAAATATAACATAAATGGCCAAAAGCTGAAGGGACTCCACGAGCAATCACTCCGCCGTGGTGAAGTCATAACATCAGTGCCTCTAATGTTATGGTTATGGTACCTTCACAAATAGGTGAAACTGGTCATGCATGTATATGGCTATAGGTATTCTAAATTAAACATAAGCAATTCAAACACATACTTATACTACGGGAAAATATTTGGCTGCATACGGGGAATCCTAATAAGGAAAGAATGTCCATACTGAAAGGACGAGAATCCGTACCTTATGTCCAGTGAACGAAGAAGATGAACTGAGAGGAATCCTACTTCCGTATCACTAATGCTACATAAATACATACATGAATAAGTATCTGCTTACTAATATGTAACTGATTTTATGTCATGTCTTAGCTTATTTTATATGTTCTTATCATGTTTTACTGTTTTAAGCCTTAAACTGTGTTTATCTTATATTCTGTTTACTCTGATTAAGTATTTCTGGTATTTCATGTATTATTATACTTACTGTGTAATAATAAGTAACTTTTCAAAAATAGCAGGTTTCCTAAAATAGAAAGTTTCCAAATATAGAAAGTCTTCCAAAATAGAAAGTTACCAAAAATAGAAAGTTTCCAAAAATAGAAAGTTTCCAAAAATAGAAAGTTTTCAAAAATAGAAAGTTTCCAAAAATAGAAAGTTTCCAAAAATAGAAAGTTTCCAAAAATAGAATTACTGCTTAAAATAGATAAGTTTCTAAAAATAGAAAGTTTCCATAGATAGATTAGCTACCTTATTTAAATAAGTTTCCATAAATAGATTAGCTGCCTAAAATAAATAAGTTTCTAAAAATAGGAAGTTTCCATAAATAGATTGCTGCCTTATTTAAATAAGTTTCTAAAAATAGAACGTTTCCATAATTAGATATAAGCTGGTTAAATAAGCTAAGTATATAAGCCTAAGTGTTTTCATGATTATTTTCTAAGTCATATGATATAATGTATAGTTTATTAATTATTTCATGTAATTAAATAAACTATAGGTTAAAATATTTAATTAAAGTATATCATGTATTTAATTAAATAAAGTTAAATACTTAGGTTAAAACATGTGTTATTATTTATTAATAATATAACCTAAGTCATGTTAATTAATTATAACCATGGTTTTTAAATAATTAATTAATTATAAGTCTAAAAATATAAAATACTTAGGTTAATAATTTCATGATTTTAATAATTAATATAACCTAAGTCATGTTATTAAATTAATCATGTCATATTTATTAATTTAATTTTAACATATGATTATATAAAAAAAATCTTAACATAAACCGTGAACCGGATCTTGACTAGAAACCATACCCAGAATCACTTCGGGGTTCCCCTTGTCTTGCTGTTGCCGTGGGACCCACACCACCCAACCGGGACCATATGGTCTCGGTGGTGGTCGAGTAGCCAAACCGAGACCCCCTTGGGGTTCGGTTTAGGCGCCGGCCAAACAAACACCCCTAAAAACATCCCTTTTGATTTACCCAATAACCATTTTCATGTTAGATCTATGTTTTTAATTAGGTTTTTAAAACATTGTTCTTAATTAATTATTAGATCAAATCAAAAAGAAAAAGGGTAAAAAGAATATACCGAATGCGTGGATCTAAAAGAGGATGAACAAACACGAACACTAGCAACAAATCCAAGATCAAAGATCAATTAAACACCCCTTTGGTGTGTTTGAGGGTGGCGGCCAAAAAAGAAAAAGGAGGAGGAGGAAGAACTTTTAGGTTTTTGTAAAATCTTTTGTAAAAGTGAAAAATGAGTAGTGATTTTTCCTTTTACCCTTCTTTAGTAAATTTTGATGGGCTTGGCCCATGTTTCTTCCTAATTTCGTGGCATATGGGGCCCACATGGGGTAACCCGATCATTTTCCGTGTCTAATCAATAAGTGTGTTCTCGTGTTCGTGCTTTACGTGTTTGTTCGTGTTTATTTGTGTTCGCGTTTTGTGTGTTCTCGTTAAATAATTACCGTGACCTAATATATTTATTAACGCTCGTAATAAATATATATATGTAATTAATAATAGTTCGTGATTTAATTACGTTCGTGATTCCATGATCGCATGTTCGTGATTAATTATTGTCAAATATTTATTGCGTGTTCGTGCATAGTAAATACTTATCGTTTACTAACACGTACGTAATACGTAAAATTCTAACACGTAATCGTAATCATGCTATAATAGGAAAGTTTTAATCTAGTATGTACGATCTTAAGGGTACTATTCATGATAAAAGCATGCAGGTTTTACAACTCTTCCCCCCTAAAAAGAATAATTCGTCCCCGAATTATAGATAACCTAACTGAAAGAGAAACATACCCGAATCAAACTGAGAGGGTATGTAAGATAAATGAACGTGCGGGTTTCCTGGCAAAAGGAACACGGAACGTGACATGTCTTGAAAGGACATGGAACGTGACGTGACTGAAAGGACATATCTAGTTGATAAGAGAAAAACGGATAAAAGTCCGGATGAACTTGTCCGTTTCCAAGTGGCCTCCCACTTGAAACGGTTCCTTCAGAAGATCCTGACACTAATGATAAATCTTGGTCCTCCTGACCTTGACTTGAAATACGAAGAAGTTCTTGGTTATCAACTTAAGGTAGATCCCCTAAATCGATCGAGGGAAAAAGAATTAACGCGTAAGGGAAACTAAAACTTTATCGTGCAAAACACTTCTAACTTAACTGATAATTAGCAACGATGCGCGAGACATGAGGAAACGTAGTACGTGAAAATTTTTGAACGTAATACGTGAAATATTTTGAACGTGCTACGTGGAGATATGGTGAGTGTAATATGAGCAAACATATCGTGATCCATGATACGTGTAACATATCTTGATCATGATATGAGGAACGTGGAATGAACATGACATGTGAAATATATCGTGAACACAGAATATAATGGCGGTAACGCTATACGCTACAGGGTGAGACGTAGAATATGACGAGAAACGTCTATCTGAGGATAGGGAGTTATACTAAACTTGGGTCCGGTCTCTCAAGTTCTTGCAAACTTCCCAGAACGAGAAAAAAAATGAACGTAAAATCGTAAGCCAAGATGCCATCATGAACGTGAATAGTGTCATGAACGCGAGCACGAAAGCAAGTCGTGGAATTAGAATGAAGACGTGAAGTAATTTAGGAGTACAATTGCGAATCTTTGTCTGACCCGATAGCTGAGGGATTACCAAGTGGTCGGATGAGCCTTGGCTGGAACATGTCCGATCAATCTGTTGGTTCTGAAATCCCTGCGGATGTAAGGATTCTGCAGACTTGATCAAATTGTTTGTAATACCCAGATAGCATTATGCTTCTTTTGAGTTTGCGTTAATCTGGTAACCAAAACCCATGGAGATCTTGTCCATTTTCGATTCACAATTTCCGATGATGAAAACATCCCAGTCTGTTGGTGTCCTATCTTAACCTGTTTGTATGATAGGTATGAAGATATAAACGTAACTGTATCTTGCTTCATCGAACTTGATACACAGGGGTTTACGAAACTCTGAGTCTATGAATCCAAACTTCTCTTAGCGTAGGATTTTCTAGAACATCTAATGTAATGTAGGGTTCCCTCCTTTACGCATAAGTTGAGTCATGGTAAGCTTAACCATGCAATTCCATGTGATCCAGTGTGTCACTGTAATCAACCAAAACTGATAAAGGAAATTTTCAGGGTGGAATTTCTTTTGTCATAGAATTTGCAACATAGTGCAAATATGGTCTTCCTGTTCTTCTTCTAGGCTTAAAGGAAATCAGGTTATCCTCAATGAAAACACTGATGAATTTGCTATGAGTTCATGGAAACTCATTCTTATAATGCCGTTGGAGCATTGATGAGACTAATTCAAAATCATAAATCTAGCATGACCGAGTCGTGTACGAATAGCAGTCATGGACATGTCCCGCTCTTTCACTCGTCACTATTGGTAGCATGATCATGAATCCGATCTTGGAAAAATGATTAACACTATAAGATCATTGGATATGTTGTCAATACGTGGAGGAGAATAACGGTCATGAATGGTGATTTGTTTAAATCGACGGTAGTCGACACATAATCTCATGGTACCATCCTTCTCCTTGAAGGTTCTTCTGGAATATATGGGAAGATTTTGGAATAATCAACTGGCTATGCGTAAAAGGACTTAAGTAGTCGTGTCTTACTGACAGCTAGAAAATTTTAGCGACCATGGCTAACAACGCACATGCTTGTAAGCATAGATAATTTGTACAGATTTTCCTGATGGAAAATCAAGCTGAATGTATTCAGGAGCCTGAACATTACTGTACATAATTATAAATCGTAGCATGGTGTGCTGTTCATAGTCCATAATTAGGATAAAATTCATCTCGTGTCTGTCCGAGGAAATGCGTTAGCAGCTTGGATCTCATCATTAAGCTGAAGGAAAACCTTCGTATACGTGGGAATACGAAAGGCGTCCTTTATGGTCATGAATCATAAGAAATATGGTGAAAGAAATAAAAGTGACATAAGCAACGCGACAGTTCTTACTGATGCGCCAATAATGGTATTGAAATTCTTGTGGCCTGATTAATACATGGCACAACAAAATGGATATACCCTTGGAGGGTACCCTGAATTTATTAGAAATGTCCCATAGTTGGACGTGAGTCATGTGTCTTGACTCGTGTCTTGGAACTATAAGCATGACATATGTCTTGACTGGTGTCTTGACATGTGTCTTCAGGAAGTATACGTGAGACATGTGTCTTGACTGATGTCTTGACATGTGTCTCGATACGTAAAATAATAGAACTACAATATTAGGTTATTACGCCAGGCTTGGCGGATCGGTTGAACTACTGATCCTTTGTATGTCTGATCACGTCCGCGGCCGGAGCCTCGGTTGCGATTTCTAGGATAGTTCTGTCATAGTAGTGGTTACTATCGTCCTGTCTGTCAGTTCCATTACGGTCATTCTCATGACCGTGATTCATGTAACTATTCAGCTGAGTGGCCGGCTGGTACCAGTTTGCACTCATATGGCTGAAATGACAGCCGACTGACGTGTGACATGTAACAAAGAATTAGGGACAATGATTGATGGAAATCGTCTGATGGTGAAGCATCTTCTCGTCCAATTGCTTTGCTCCGACGCCTTTGTCTTCGTCTTGTAGGATCTCCAGGTTGTGAACAGCATCCGCATCTCGTAGCGTCTCCGAACGTCAGCAGCATCAACCTTTAGTAACATCTCCAAGTTATGAGCGGCATCAGCAATCTTGTAGAATATCAGCAATTGAAAATACGCCTGAGATGATTCAGAATCGACTAGTGAATACTCGTGAAGTATTGCAAGTGGAATACACATGGATTAAGGTACATGTGATACACATGGAATACGGTACATGGAGTACACGTGGAATGCACATGAAATGATCGATATTGGGGTCGATCATTTTTTCATGATTTAAGTAAAGTATATTGGTTAAACGGTTATGAAAACCATCATGATAACCTGGCAGTATTAGCATAGACATCATTCTGGTTATATCGAAAAATGTTAAAGTGTGGTTACACAAAAGTCAACGATGATTTTGCCTGACAGTATGATCAGTGAAAACCAACCATGACTATCATGAAAGCAGGATTCAATGAAATCCAACAATGCCTTGCATGAAAGCATAAATAACAAAAGAGGCGTAAGACGTAATCAACATGAAGACAGAATTATCATGAAGAAACATAAAACGATCTATCATAAAGGAGTGTATAACATAATCAGCATGAACCCGAAGTTAACCATGACAGTATGAAAACATACTTGACATAAAAAACATAGTAACTTATGAGGGGACATAAAAAAAAATTTTATGCCAATAAATCATGAGAAAATTTTTATGCATGAAAACAGTGCATGAATGCGTAATGTTAGTTTATAAAAACCTATTATATGTGCGAGGGAACGCCTATGGGTCGGTCCCAAAACAAAAGACATGACGAGGGGACGCCTATGGGTCGGTCCCAAAATTAAAAGTTTCGATAAAAGCACATGCGACTAAATAGGGCCAGTCTTGTACCAACCATTACTTAGTCATAATCCCTGCAACAATGATAGATGAAACATAAATAAATGAAACTCATATGTCAAAACTTATCAGAAAAAATTTTATGTGACTAATTATGAACTACTGGGGTTCAGTCCACTTAGCCACAATTCACGAGGAACATTATGCATGAAACAATGACACATAACTAAATATGAATGACGATTGTCCATCCATATTAGCAAAACAATATCGATGAAAACATCAAGGTTAAAACCTCAAGGTGCTGAAAACATCATGGTTAAAAGAACAATGCGCTGAAAACATCAATACGTGGAATAACAAACGTTGGCTTAGGAGGCTCCTGGTGACTACCCACTAGTCACAGGTCAAGTTTTAGAGCCTACAGGTCGAAGCCTTGTCTCTGATACCATAATTGTAACACCCCATTTTGATAATGGAATGTCACGCGTAATTATAGCGTGTCATCAAAGCATACAAGGATAAATGTCTAAAACATTACATGACCATAGGGATAACCGGAATCAAACATCGGTTCCAAAACATAAGCCCAAAACATAATAAAGCAAAAGAAATGAATGAAAGACTAAACAAGCATAAGTATATGAAGGCAAAAAGGAAAAGAAGTCTCTAGTAGCTTCCATCCTATGCACGTCCTCCAAATGCTCAAGTCTTTCCTAGGGTACCTGCCGTTTTGGGACATGGAAAGGAAAGTAACGGCTGAGCAAAACGCTCAGTGCACGGATATAGACATAGTATGAATAACTAAGCATAATAAAGACTTAATAGCAGCGTAAATGTATAAGTCCTGGAAAACCTGGAACATGTTCATAAAACTGGTTTTATAGTTTGAAAAGCCTTATGTTTATCTTATGAAAACTGTTTAACATATTTTACCATTAGCCAATATAGGTCATTAAAATCCACCGTGCATGAATACTTGGAGGGGTGACCTCATCATGCAAATTAGAGGGGCTGCCTCTAATTTAATATACTGGTTCTGGGTAGGAGGGATCAACTCCTTGTGAAGGATGCAAGGCACACACCACATTCACCATGAAATCCTGACTGAAAACATGTAACTAGGATGCACCCATACGCCCCACATGATAAATATAATATAAATGGCCAAAAGCTGAAGGGACGCCACGAGCAATCACTCTGCCGTGGTGAAGTCATAACATCAATGCCTCTAATGTTATGGTTATGGTACCTCCATAACTAGGTGAAACTGGTCATGCATGTATATGGCTATAGGTATTCTAAATTAAACATAAGCAATTCAAACACATACTTATACTACGGGAAAACATTTGGCTACATACGGGGAATCCTAATAAAGAAAGAATGTCCATACTGAAAGGACGGGAATCCGTACCTTATGTCCAGTGAACGAAGAAGATGAACTGAGAGGAATCCTACTTCCGTATCACTATTGCTATATAAATACATACATGAATAAGTATCTGCTTACTAATACGTAACTAATTTTATGTCATGTCTTCACTTATTTTATATGTTCTTATCATGTTTTACTGTTTTAAGCCTTAAACTGTGTTTATCTTATATTCTGTTTACTCTGATTAAGTATTTCTGGTATTTCATGTATTACTATACTTACTGTGTAATAATAAGTAACTTTCCAAAAATAGCAGGTTTCCTAAAATAGAAAGTTTCCAAAAATAGAAAGTTTCCAAAATAGAAAGTTACCAAAATAGAAAGTTTCCAAAAGTAGAAAGTTTCCAAAAATAGAAAGTTTCCAAAAATAGAAAGTTTCCAAAAATAGAAAGTTTCCAAAAATAGAATTACTGCTTAAAATAGATAAGTTTCTAAAAATAGGAAGTTTCCATAAATAGATTAGCTGCCTTATTTAAATAAGTTTCCATAAATAGATTAGCTGCCTGAAATAAATAAGTTTCTAAAAATAGAAAGTTTCCATAAATAGATTGCTGCCTTATTTAAATAAGTTTCTAAAAATAGAACGTTTCTATAATTAGATATAAGCTGGTTAAATAAGCTAAGTATATAAGCCTAAGTGTTTTCATGATTATTTTCTAAGTCATATGATATAATGTATAGTTTATTAATTATTTCATGTAATTAAATAAACTATAGGTTAAAATATTTAATTAAAGTATATCATGTTTTTAATTAAATAAAGTTAAATACTTAGGTTAAAACATGTGTTATTATTTATTAATAATATAACCTAAGTCATGTTAATTAATTAATTATAACCATGGTTTTTAAATAATTAATTATTATAAGTCTAAAAATATAAAATACTTAGGTTAATAATTTCATGATTTTAATAATTAATATAACCTAAGTCATGTTATTAAATTAATCATGTTTATTAATTTAATTTTAACATATGATTATATAAAAAAAATAAAAAATCTTAACATAAACCGTGAACCGGATCTTGACTAGAAACCATACCCCGAACCACTTCGGGGTTCCCCTTGTCTTGCTGCTGCCATGGGACCCACACCACCTAACCGGGACCATATGGTCTCGGTGGTGGTCGAGTAGCCAAACCGAGACCCCCTTGGGGTTCGGTTTAGGCGCCGGCCAAACAAACACCCCTAAAAACATCCATTTTGATTTACCCAATAACCATTTTCATGTTAGATCTATGTTTTTAATTAGGTTTTTAAAACATCTTGTTCTTAATTAATTATTAGATCAAATCAAAAAGAAAAAGGGTAAAAAGAATATACCGAATGCGTGGATCTAAACGAGGATGAACAAACACGAACACTAGCAACAAATCCAAGATCAAAGATCAATTAAACACCCCTTTGGTGTGTTTGAGGGTGGCGGCCAAAATAGAAAAAGGAGGAGGAGGAAGAACTTTTAGGTTTTTGTAAAATCTTCTGTAAAAGTGAAAAATGAGTAGTGATTTTTCCTTTTGCCCTTCTTTAGTAAATTTTGATGGGCTTGGCCCATCTTTCTTCCTAATTTCATGGCATATGGGGCCCACATGGGGTAACCCGATCATTTTTCGTGTCTAATTAATAAGTGTGTTCTCGTGTTCGTGTTTTACGTGTTTGTTCGTGTTTATTTGTGTTCGGCGTTTTGTGTGTTCTCGTTAAATAATTACCGTGACCTAATATATTTATTAACGCTCGTAATAAATATATATATGTAATTAATAATAGTTCGTGATTTAATTACGTTCGTGATTCCATGATCGCATGTTCGTGATTAATTATTGTCAAATAATTATTGCGTGTTCGTGCGTAGTAAATACTTATCGTGTACTAACACATACGTAATACGTAAAATCCTAACAAGTAATCGTAATCATGCTATAATAGGAAAGTGTTAATCTAGTACGTACGATCTTAAAGGTACTATTCATGATAAAAGCATGCGGGTTTTACAAAGTTACTGATGAACACAAGAACATGCAGTTTTATACTTTGCTGATGTAATTGACCAACAAGCCAGATTCAAACCTCAAGATCTATCACATATGTTATAATAATGATGTTTTAACAACTTTTAACCCTAAGCATGAACAAATTCTAGATTTCACCAAAATCGTCAAAAACAGTTATAATCAACAAGTTATAGCAGATTGTGTGATTCAAGGTTTCAAACTCAAAGACTTGCAGCAAACAACTCTCAACCAAGCATATATCAGATACCAAGCACAAATACAAACTTCCCACAACACAATAACAGTATTTGAACTCAAACAGGTAATCCCAAACACCCTTTTAACTTTTCAAATCAAATTTTAAACAAGTATAAGTGTGATTCAGTTTACCAAATGACTAATCTAGCATAAAAACAACATTATCATGCAAGATTAAGCAGATTTAAGCCAAGAAAACAACAAGAACACAAGTAGAGCACAAATCCACAAAAAATCCAAAATTTATCAGATTTTCAAGGTTTTAAGACAAACCTCATGGATGTACATCCACACCCACGAATGTTAGAGCTGATGTGCTAGCAAGAACAAGCACAAGCTTCCAACAGCAACCCTGCTAAGATTCAACAAGGTTAGAAGCACAATATCAAAACAGAAAGGTGACTTTGTTGGAAAATAAACTTGATTAATGCAACTTCTTGTACCTACTCTTGATTATCCCCAAGATATGAGCTTCACAACACCTTAATATCACAATTAGGGTGCTATGATCAGCTTATATCCCAAAAATTCCAAGGTGTACCAAGAAAACTTAGCAAAATATCAAATTTTAGTCCAATGTGTAATTTCTTACACAAGGTTTAGAAACACGTTTTAAGGTCCAATTTCAGTTAACAAATAACAATAACAAGCTTAAATTAAGTGGCAATTGGTCTTTCTTCAACAAACTTAACACATTTCCATTAAACTGAAAAGAGGATTTACAAGTTGTTGAACAAGGAAAAACCAAAAGCTGCAAATGTAAATGCAGGGTCCTAAGGCCTTTATATAGGCTTACAAGTTATCTAGAAAGCTAAAAAATAAGTGAAACCCTAGCCTTGAACTTCCAAATTTGCCCTTGTAGCTTTTTGAACTCTTGAAGAATCATGTGAATAATTTTGTGGTTTTGTGGAGGTGGCATGTGTGAAAAGTGATCAAAGGGCTTGTAACAAGCTTAGGATGTAAGCACAATTCTTGGACGTTGGATGGCTGTCCCATTCTTGTCTTCTTCCTCTTAGACGCAACAGGGGAGGTCCCATGTAGCATGTGGGGTGATGGGGTGGTTAATATTGTGGTTGGGTTTTGATTAAGACACCATTAATCATAAATTTGGAAACAATTAGGGTTTAATTACAAGTAATTAAGGAATGCCTAATTTTCTCAAGAACATGAAGAACAGGTTGTTTGATCTATTTTGAGGTTTAAAATGGGTGTTTAGCGCGTGATTTAATATTAATTAACTTATTTTGAAAAGTTAGTTAATATAAACGGTGAGTGGGAAGCTGATGTGGAGAAATGGTGGGTTTTGATTGGTTGTGAAGATTGAGTGGGACACGTGTTGGATGCTGGTAGGTCTAGGTAAGAATTGTGTCTTCCAGGTTTAGCCCCCTCTCTTTCTTTTCCTTGTCTTTTCAATTTAAAAAGCTGTCAACGCCTATTTCCTTCTCAACAACTTTTGCCTTTTCACACTTTTGGCCCAAAATGTTTTATAAAGTGAATTCAGGGGTAATTCTTGCCAATTTGTGATTTTCGAAGGACTGATTTGGTATTTTCTTCAAGGATAATGGTCTAAACTTGTATGATTGACATTTTGGAGGACTGAAATTGACAATTCATGTTTGATGAGGGACCATTTTTGCCAAATCTTCAAAGTCAAGGGTCCTTTTGGTATTTTTGATATTTTCAAAGGACCATTCTTGTAATTCTTGTAACTTGGAGTCCTTCTTGGTATGTTTTACTTTGAGGATGATAAATATTGACATTTTAGTTTTGTTGAGGGACTAAAATTGCCAATTCTCCAAAGTCAAGGGCCCTTTTTGCAATATTGACAAACTTTAGGGACCAAACTTGTAATTATGAAGATACAAGGGTATAAAGTGTCAATTCTTCCATATTGGAGGACCCTTCTTCATAAGTCTTTAAATCTTCAAGGGTTTTTCTTGGGAAAGTCTTTATTAGGGATTGGTTCATTGTGCGGCTTCATTTCCCGTGTTCGTTTTTGTATGATTCTTGTGATCTTTTGTCATTTTCTCAATATCTGTACCTAAAATACACAAGCAACAAACACAAGCATATATATGGGTATTTTGATGATATTTAATGCATTTTAAGCCCTATTTGGACGATGAGACTATGTATAAAAGCAGTCTCATTACTCCCCCATACTAAACCATTGTCGTGCCCTCACGCAATGCTAGAATAAAGTATCGTAGCACCTCCAAAATTCATTTTTATTCACTTTATTGAATGATAAACTAGCTACACTACTACTATTACTACTACTACTTGCGTTTTAGACATAATGTATGATTCTCATCGCAAAATGGGACGTTTAGGTTCATAGAATAAGAACACGTGAATGCTTCGTTAGAAATAATTTCATCGTCCTCGATTTTCACCCCAATTTCATGCCAAGCGTGCAACGAGATCATTGTCATTATAAGTTAGTAATGCTAACACTACTCATATGCTCTAATCACGTACTTATCCTCCCATTTTCCTAAGTTGTATCTCTTATATTTTATTTTGTCTTGAATGTTTCACGAGGATACATTGTTTGACTTATGCGATTACAGAGATTTAGGTCTAAAAATAGAGTCCTAACGGTGTAACCAAGACCATCAAATCAATAACCCCTCCTAATAGACAACGATGTAAAAAAATTAAGTCAACAAGAAGGATCGATAAACACGGTTTTATAACGGTTTTGAACATGAGACTTATTACCAATACTTTTATACGCCCCCTAACGGAAGGGCCTTATTATCTTTGGTTTACCTCCATCTTTTATTCAACTTCGCCATGAAGCTTTTATTATGACTTCGGTCTTGCCTTGCCTTTTATTATCCACCTCACCGATAGTTTTATTAGCCAAAGACGTATATCCTCACGCTAAGGCGAATTTTGGATCTTTAAAGCTTCGAAGATTAAGGCTTGATTCACTTTCAATTTCGCATAGATTTTTCGGCCTTGTGGGGCTTCAAATTGTTTGCTTGATTTAGGTGAGCACTTGAAATCTTATTATTGGGTGAAGCTTTTGATTATTCGGGTGCCAATACTTCAAAACCGTGACGTTGGCGAAACCTTAATGTCTTCCCAATTTAATTACACGGAAGCTACTAGAAAAGACTAGAAACCCAACAATCAAAACTAAACCGCTAAGTCAATATTTATTAAGCAAAAAATATTTACATGCGAAGAGAGAATAAGCAAACAACGAGAACACATGAGTTTTTGAAAGAATAAGAATACTCTTCGTTTAACATAGTAACTTATAATTAACTTATCATTTCTCGTCCTCATTTAAGAGACTTAGCCTAATGTGAAGTTAAGGAATCAAAGGTAAGTTCTCAACACGCACGGTCGAGTCAAAAATTACTCTTATTCTCGCCATCAGAAAACCTACATTCGTGTCTTCAAACACTTATAAAACATGAGAAATTTTTTAAAATTTGGCCATTTTTAGCCTTATTTTGCAACAAAATGATAAACAAAAAGATAAACTTTGGAAAGCGTGAAGGTTTGGCAAGGAAAGTATCTATTCACCCCCCCATACTAAAGTTAAACATTGTCCTCAATGTTTCAAGTCTAGGGGTGCAAACACCCCCATACTAGAGACGTAGTCGAATGCCTAATCTAGCATGGAAAGGGTGTAACCGTTAAATTTAAAGCCGTTTATGAAGTGTGCTAAAAACCTAAGGTTAGAACATCAAAGGATATATCATGGATATGGAGAAATTCTTCAAAGCAAACGATCGAGTGCTCCCATAAAACGAACACGAGAGGTCCAATCGTGAAGATCATGATCATCTAAAGTCCACAATTCACAAACAACCACGGAACAAAGGTTGGAAGGGCACAAATCCCCACACGTTACTACATTAGAAAACGATAATATATACATAGGATAAGCATGGGACTCCCCCATGAGGCACCTCGTTTTTTATTACCGAGTCATGAGCTCGACTCGATCCCCTCAATACTAATTATCATTGGGGAAGGTGACTTGGTCGAGGTAGTTCAAGGATGGAACTTCCCCGCCAAAGTAGTGCTTCAACCTATGTCCATTCACCTTGAAATTGGGGCCATCATTTTGAGCTAGCTCGATGGTCCCATATGGAAAAACTTGGGTCACGGTGAATGGACCGGACCAACGGGATTTCAACTTACCGGAAAAGATTTTCAAACGAGAATTAAAAAGCAAAACTTAATCCCCAATGTTAAAAACCCGGTTTTTAATTTTAGAATCATGCAACTTTTTAGTCTTTTCTTTATAAATCAATGAATTTTCATAAGCAATGTCTCTCAATTCATCCAATTCATTTAATTGCATTTTCCGGTTTTTTCCCGCGATCTCCATGTCATCATTACAATGTTTTAGGGCCCAATAAGCCTTGTGTTCCAATTCGATTGGCAAATGACAATTTTCCCATACACAAGCTTATAAGGAGTGCACCCAATGGGCGTCTTATGAGCGGTCCTAAAGGCCCATAAAGCATCGTCCAACTTATCCGACCAAGATTGTCGGTTTTCCCCAACGGATCTCTCCAAGATCCACTTCAACGCTCGGTTTGAAACCTCGACTTTCCCACTCGTTTGTGGGTGATAAGCCGTAGAAAGCCGATGTGTAACCCCATATTTCCTTAGGACCCTTTCGAATTGGTCGTTACAAAAATGGGTTCCATGATCGCTTATGATAGCACTAGGGGTACCAAACCGAGAAAACAAGCTTTTCAAAAACTTGACTACCACACGAGCATCATTGGTGGGCAAAGCCTTAGCTTCCACCCACTTAGATAGGTAGTCAACCGCAACAAGGATGTACTTATTACCACGAGACGATGGGAACGACCCTATAAAGTCTATGCCCCAAACGTAAAAGATCTCACACACTTGGATGATATTTTGTGGCATTTCATCCTTTTGTGAGGCTTTTCCTTGTCGTTGGCATGACTTCACAAGATCTTATGCATCTCGGTAAATAGTAGGCCAAAAGAAGCCGGCATCAAACACCTTTTTAGCCGTGAGATTAGCACCGTGGTGACCACCCGTGGGTCCCCCATGACAAGCTCTAAGGATGTTAGAAGCTTCGGTGCCAAATACACAACGTCAGATGATTTGATCCGCACAAGTTCGAAACAAGTAAGGGTCGTTCCAAAAGTAGAACTTGACGTCACGAAAGAATTTTCGTTTTTCTTGAGTCGTCATACCCTTGATGATGAAGTTACCCGCATTGTAATTTGCAAAGTCCGCAAACCATGGGGTGGAAGAATCAAGCTTAGAATTCACTACACCAAGTGTCTCGAGCGGAAATGTTTCGGTGATTTCCTTGGGCTCGTAAACACTTTGGTGAGGATCTTCCAAACGAGAAAGATGATCGGCCGCTAGATTCTCGGCTCCTTTTTTGTCAACGATTTTGTGATCAAATTCTTGAAGGAGGAGAATCCAACAAAGTAATCTCGGCTTTGCATCTTGTTTAGCCGTAAGATACTTGATATCCGAATGATCCGTATACACTCTGCATTTTGTCAAGACGAGATAAGGTCGAAATTTTTCAAATGCATACACCACGGCAAGGAACTCCTTCTCCGTTGTAGTGTATTTTAGTTGAGCCTCGGTCATCGTCTTGCTAGCATAGTGAATAGGCAAGAAGTGCTTTTCATGACGTTTCCCCAATACGGCCTCAATAACGTAATCACTAGCATCACACATGAGCTCAAAGGGGAGGTTCCAATTGGGAGCAACAAGAATGGGAGCTTCGGTAAGTTTCCTCTTAAGGATTTCAAAGGCTCGTACACAATCTTCGTCAAAGACAAAACATGCCTCTTTTTCAAGAAGATGTGTAATGGGTCGAGATATCTTTGAAAAATCCTTGATGAATCGACGATAAAAGCCCGCGTGGCCTAGGAAACTCCTAACTCCCTTAACGGTTTTGGAATGAGGTAATTTGGCGATGACGTCTAACTTAGCTTGATCTACCTCAATCCCCACTTTCGAGACCTTGTGCCCTAAGACGATTCCACTTTTAACCATAAAATGACATTTTTCCCAATTGAGCACAAGGTTGGTTTCCTCACAACGTTTCAACGTTCTCTCAAGATTCGACAAACACGAAGTGAACGAATTACCGAACACGGAAAAGTCATCCATGAAGACTTCCATCGTCTTCTCGATCATATCATGAAAAATATCCATCATGCACCTTTGAAAGGTTCCCGGTGCATTACAAAGTCCGAATGGCATTCTACGATAGGCAAACGTTCCATATGGACATGTAAACGTAGTTTTTTCTTGATCACGAGGATCGATGGGGATTTGGAAGTAACCGGAAAAACCATCTAAAAAGCAATCAAAATCGTTTCCTGCAAGACGCTCCAACATTTGGTCCATTAGGGCAAGGGAAAATGGTCTTTACGAGTGGCTTCATTCAACTTACGATAGTCAATGCACACTCTCCATCCGGTCACGAGTCTAGTAGGAATTAACTCGTTGGCATCGTTTGGCACAACGGTCATTCCTCCCTTTTTAGGGACACAATGAATAGGACTCACCCAAGGGCTATCGGAAATAGGGTAAATCATTCCCGCGTCAAGGAGTTTAAGGACTTCCTTTTTAATGACGTCGTGAATTTTGGGGTTCACCCTCCTTTGACATTAGATTGCGGGTTTGTAATCCTCCTCCATTAAGATTTTGTGGGTACAAAATTTAGGATCGATCCCCTTAATGTCGGATAACTTCCACGCAATTGCCCCTTTATGATCCTTTAGAACATCGACAAGTGCGGTTTTTTCATCATCCGAAAGTTCCTTCGCAATAATAACCGGCAACTTGTCACCCTCCTCCAAATAGACATATTAGAGATGAGGAGGTAAATCTTTCAACTCGAGGATAGGTGGTTCCTCAAGTGAAGATTTGGGATCGATACTCATAACCTCCTCGGGTGGAGGAAATGGGAAATCGTTAAGAAAATCCTTGATAATCGAGAAGTCCTCATCGTTGTCGAGGTCTTCGTTACAAGTACGTGGAACATCGAATTCTTCCAACGTAAAACCACCACCTTCAAATGGAGTGAAGGTTGGTGTCGAATTATCAAGAATTGGATCTAACGTAGTGGGATTGCCACCATTTTCATCATCATCAAAACCTAGAACTTCTTGTGAAAATTCCTCGCAAACCACGTCGATCATATCAACGAGGTTTATGGTTGCAACGGAATAAACATGAGAAATTTGAGAGTTTTGAGTTGCGTTTATAACAAGTTCCTCGTCTTTGAAACGTAAGATGATCTTTCTAGCATGAACATCGATCAAAGCCATAGACGTATCTAAAAACGATCGACCTAAAATGAGAGGAACTTGAGGATCCGTGGGAATATCAACAACGATAAAGTCTACGGGATAGTAGAACTTTCCCACTTTCAGAAAAACGTCTTCCGCCAATCCACATGCGGGAATCGTGGAATGGTCGGCCAACTCGATAGACATTAGTGAAGGAGTAAGATTCGGAAGATTGAGCGACTTGAAGATTGCAAGGGGCATCAAGTTAATGCTATCACCAAGATTGGCTAAGGCAAAGCATTCTTCCATATCTTGGATTGCACAAGGGATCAAAAATTTTCCGGGATCACCGACTTTTTGAGGTATGCGATTAAGATAAACCGACGAACAACTAGACAATTGATGCAATTTCTCCTTGTTGTTCAACATACTCTTAAAGTTAGCGGCAAATCGAGGCATCATGACCAAAACATCGGCGAAACTCACATTAAAGTGCAAATCACGAAACATTTTCATAAAAAGCTCAAATTGGTAATTGTCGCGCTCTTGACGTTTCTCCTTTCTAAGTCTCGATGGATAGGGAAAAGGTGGTGTGGGTTGAGGCATAGGCATAGCCTTTGGAATCTCGGGTTCCAATGTTGGTAATGGGTAAACCGTAGGTGTGGCATGAGCGGTACTTCGTGGGATTGGGACATGCTCCTTTTGGACCACCACCCCGGGTTCTTCCTCAATTGCTTCCTCCGTAGGAGCAAGTGGTTGAGGAGTCGGTTCCTTAAGTTTCTTACCACTACGTGTGGTAATCACTTTATCTCACCCTTAGGGTTTGATACGGTGTTGCTAGGAAGACTACTCGAAGATAGTTTACACATAATTGCCTCAAACATAGATGAGATTTTATCTTCAAACATGGATTGCCTCTTCTCGGCTTTAATCATTTCTTGTTTTATCTCATGTTGCCCTTGTTCCATTTTTGTTGGTTCTGTTGTAACCTAGTTACAATCCCTTCCATTTTGTTGGTATGGATTTTAAGCTCATTAGCTAACTCATTTTTCAATTCTTTCTTCAAGTCGGTCTTAAACTCGGATCTTAGGCTAATGATTTCTCTTTGAATATTGTCAAACCTAGCATCATTCCCATTAGGGGTATTCAACAAATTCATTTGGAAGATCTTTCAACGTTTGCAAACCTTTGTTGTTGTTTTGAAAATCATTTTGATTTTTGTTTGAAACTTGATTATTAGAACCTTGATTACCATAGTTTCCCTTGTTGTAATTGTTTTTGAAACCAACTTGATTGTTGTGATAGTTGTTGTTAGCATTTTGATGTGAACCAAAACCCGGTGGAGTCAATTGATTAGAGCGGGTAACTTGACCGTTTTGGTTGTAAGTTCCCGTGGCCGCGTAGGCACTCGAAGTGTTACCACCGTTGGTAATGCACTCGGAGAAATCATGACCTCCACCACAATACATGCATGAAACCTCAACCGCTTTAGCCGTAGCGGGAGCACTTGGTTCTCCTACTTTGAACTCAATCAAAAGACCTTTAAGCTTATCAAAGATTTTGTTTTCCAAGTTCGCCTCAATTTGGCAAGCATCGATGGTAGTAGACAAAGAAGGTGAAGCCGAAGACGAAGCCTTACGAACACTAGACGTGCTACGAGGACTATACACCTTAGATCTGTTCTCAATTATCACCAAAGCTTCCTTAACCGTTTTACACAAAAAATTACCACCCGCGGCGGCATTTAAATAATCCCTTTCATGATCATTAAGTCCATTGTAAAACGTGTCAATTTGATGCATGTCGGAAAAACCGTGATGAGGACATTCATGTAACATTTCCTTAAACCTATTCCAAGCCGTTGAAAAACTTTTATTAAACTCTTGTGAAAATTTTGAAATCTCGTTTTTCAAGTACGTAGTCTTAGAGGGCAGAAAAAATTGGTTCACAAACTTAGACACGAGATCCTTCCACGTCAATATAGAATTGGGTGGCTCTTTCTCTAACCAAATTTTAGCGGGACCCGCTAAGGAATACGGAAAAAGCATCATCTTAATCGAGTCATTCGAGACATCCTTAAACTTGCAAGTGGCGGTAAGACGATTGAATTGGCGGATATGGTTGTGTGGATTGTCCTTCTCATCACCACGGAATTTGTTGTTTTGGATCATCGACAACAAACCCGTTTTCACTTCAAAATTCTCCGCAAGGATAGCAGGAATCACAATAGCCTCTCCATAACCCTCGGTGGGTGCTTGAAGTAACTCCATCATAGTTCGATTCGCCATGGTTGGTGCTTCTCTTACAACGGGTTCGTCAATAGGAGACTCCTCACTAGAAAGATTAGGAGTGGGAGTTTTGTTCTTTCATTTACGTGTACGTCTTGCTTGATTACGAGTTAGCATAAACGTCACGTACAACGAGGGGATGAGCAAAGAAGATTCTTTTTGGTGTTTTGTATTTTTCAAATTTTTTTTGTGGTTTTTGATTGTATTAACCTTTTTGGATTTTGGTGAATGTATTAAGTAGACAAAAATCTACAAATCTCCTCCTTAATCAAATCTCTTGATTAAAGAAGCCTCAAGGAATGAAAACGATCACGTGAAGTGAACGCCTTCATGACTTTAGAACGTTGGTGTAACACCAAAACGTTCAAGAGGGTTTAATCAATGAAACCAAGAAAGTATATATGATACTTAATAATACTTTGGGCAGCAAAACCCTCGATTAGCTCTCAAAATCAAATACTCACAAGCAAGCGGGGAAATGAGGCGGCGCGAAGCACTTAAGAGCCTTTTTCCTTAGGATATATTTTATAATATCCGCCTTATACCCAACTTATAGTTTGTATTTTCAAAATCGAGCTTCACGAAAGTATTTATCTATTTTTGCCTTTTTCTTTGGTTTGAGATTCGAATACAATGATTGGGTAATGACCTCCCAAGACAAGGTTGTGATTTCTCACGTATTTGGAGTACTTGTGAATTTATTGTTCTACGTATACAATATAGTAATAATATTCACACAAAAAACAAAAACCGATAATACGTATTAGTAGAGTGCTACTAATACAAATACTATTATGGTTAGTATATAAAAACAACAATTCCAAATCAAAACACAACACGCCTCCCCGACAGCGGCGCCAAAATGATAGTTGAGTTTTTACGTCTTTTAGGAAAAAGAGCGTAATTAGGGTAAGTATTAACAAGTAGTTTAGTAAAACCACGAGTTATGACCCAAAGTGGGGATCGTTCTCAAGGAGGCTTGGTGTGTGTGTAATGAATTGATTAGTGATGTGATTATATTGTTATGAGAAAGAAAATAGAAATGGGATAAGAAGAGAATGACGGTTACGATGACGGATTACACTAAGACGAAAGAGTCGTATACGTAAAACTGTAAAAGCACCAAAATTAAAATTTTACTCTAAAAATTACCAAAAATCACTAAAAATCCACTAAAATATTCTAAGGGTTTACAAAAAATCAAAACTTGCTAAAACCTTTTATTTAATTAAATATTAACTTTTTAATGCTAATTAAAGCCCTAAAAATCAATATTAACTAATAAAAAGTCCAAATCAAGATCTTAAAGTTTGTAAACCTTTAAAATAACCTAATTAAGCTAAAAAGTATTTTTCAAAATTTTAAAACCACTAAAAACTATTTTTAAACAATTAAAAACTATTAAAAACTATTAAAAACTATAAAAACTTAAAATAATTCTAGAAAATAATTAAAAGACCCTAAAAATATTTGGAAAGTTGTAAAATTCCTAATTAAGTGTCTAGAACCTAGCAAAAATGTAAAAACTTAGAAAATCAGACTTTTAATTTTTAATAATAAAATAATATAAAAATATTAATAAAAATCCAAAAATCCTAAAAAATCTAAAAAGTTGAAAACTAGCTTAATTTAACCTAAATAACTCAAAAATGAACTTGAAATTACCTAAATACCCTTAATGGGCTGAGAAAATGGGCTAAACCCAAAACAGACTCCTTATTGGGCTAAAATGAGCCCAAAATCAAAAAGTGGCCCAAATAAGCCCAAAAAAGCACTACTTGACTCAAAATTTGATTTTAAACAACTTTTTTTAAAGGCCCAAAAGCTAAAAGTGTGAAATAAGCAAGCTTTTACCAAATAGCTTATTATTAATGGGCTTTTTGGCCCATTAAGCTATAAGCTAATGCCATAAGCTCAAATTAGACATACAAGCTTCTTTTGAGCTAAATAAGACTTCTGTAAAAAGAAATTTGAAATAAGCCAAAGGAATAAGCCTGAAAATGCAATAAGCAATCTACAGAATACGACAAAATAGTCGTTTTTGAGTTCTAGGCCACCCCAAGAGCTGATTCAAGTTTCTAAAGCTTTTAAATGACTTAATTAAGCTATTTCAACAAAAAGTTTTCAAATATGCTGACTCAATAAGCTGGAAAAAGCAAATAAGCACTTATGAAAAAGTCAAATAAGTTGGTTTTCTAGCAAAAAGTCAAAGTCAAAGTCCAATAAGCTCCAGTCTAATCCAATGGGTCAAATAATGAAGATCTATTACAAAAAATAAGTTGTTGCAGGTCTGGATAAGTAATTATAGCTTATTGAAAAGCTGAGTACAATTTAACACTAGCAGGGGCTAGTTTTGGGTGTTGAGCAGTGGAAACTTTTTCCACTGCTTGACTTGTAGACTTTTTTGTCTTTAGTGACTTTTTTGGAGATTTAGGTTTCCACAAGGCACCCAAATGATCATTGGATCATAAGGAGTCAATTCAAACAAAGAAATCAACAATCCAACAAGCCAATTTGTACAGTTAATTCAATTAAGCACCAGATCTGTCACAGACTTAGAACAATAAGCAGTTTAGGTTTAATAAGCACTTTTAGCAATATTCAGCCAGCAAAACTTAACCAAATGCATACAAAAGCTATACTAAACTTAAATAAGCAAGTCTAAACAGGTTTCATGCAATGATTCAAAGTTTTAAGCAAGATTCAAGCACCTTAAGTTACTGATGAACACAAGAACATGCAGTTTTATACTTTGCTGATGCAATTGACCAACAAGCCAGATTCAAACCTCAAGATCTATCACATATGTTATAATAATGTTGTTTTTAACAACTTCTAACCCTAAGCATGCACAAATTCTAGATTTCACCAAAATCTTAGGTCAAAAACAGTTATAATCAACAAGTTATAGCAGATTGTGTGATTCAAGGTTTCAAACTCAAAAACTTGCAGCAAACAACTCTCAACCAAGCATATATCAGATACCAAGCACAAATACAAACTTCCCACAACACAATAACAATATTTGAACTCAAACAGGTAATCCCAAACACCCTTTTAACTTTTCAAATAAAATTTTAAACAAGTATAAGTGTGATTCAGTTTACCAAATGACTAATCTAGCATATAAACAACATTATCATGCAAGATTAAGCAGATTTAAGCCAAGAAAACAATAAGAACACAGGTAGAGCACAAATCCACAAAAAATCCAAAATTTATCAGATTTTCAAGGTTTTAAGACAAACCTCATGGATGTACATCCACACCCACGAATGTTAGAGCTTATGTGCTAGCAAGAACAAGCACAAGCTTCCAACAGCAACCCTGCTAAGATTCAACAAGGTTAGAAGCACAATGTCAAAACAGAAAGGTGACTTTGTTGGAAAATAAACTTGATTAATGCAACTTCTTGTACCCACTCATGATTATCCCCAAGATATGAGCTTCAAAACACCTTAATATCACAATTAGGGTGCTATGATCAGCTTATATCCCAAAAATTCCAAGGTGTACCAAGAAAACTTAGCAAAATATCAAATTTTAGTCCAATGTGTAATTTCTTACACAAGGTTTAGAAACACGTTTTAAGGTCCAATTTCAGTTAACAAATAACAATAACAAGCTTAAAATTAAGTGGCACTTGGTCTTTCTTCAACAAACTTAACACAATTTCATTAAACTGAAAAGAGGATTTACAAGTTGTTGAACAAGGAAAAACCAAAAGCTTAAAATGTAAATGTAGGGTCCTAAGGCCTTTATATAGGCTTACAAGTTATCTAGAAAGCTGAAAAATTAGTGAAACCCAAGCCTTGAACTTCCAAATTTGTCCTTGTAGCTTTTTGAACTCTTGAAGAATCATGTGACTGATTTTGTTGTTTTGTGGAGGTGGCATGTGTGAAAAGTGATCAAAGGGCTTGTAACAAGCTTAGGATGTAAGCACAATTCTTGGAAGTTGGATGGATGTCCCATTCTTGTCTTCTTCCTCTTAGACGCAGCAGGGGAGGTCCCATGTAGCATGTGGGGTGATGAGGTGGTTAATATTAAGGTTGGGTTTTGATTAAGACACCATTAATCATAAATTTGGAAACAATTAGGGTTTAATTACAAGTAATTAAGGAATGCCTAATTTTCTCAAGAACATGAAGAACAGGTTGTTTGATATGTTTTGAGGTTTAAAAGGAGTGTTTAGCGCGTGATTTAATATTAATTAACTTATTTTGAAACGTTAGTTAATATAAACGGTGAGTGGGAAGCTGATGTGGAGAAATGGTGGGTTTTGATTGGTTGTGAAGATTGAGTGGGACACGTGTTGGATGCTGGTAGGTCTAGGTAAGAATTGTGTCTGCCAGGTTTAGCCCCCTCTCTTTCTTTTCCTTGTCTTTTCAATTAAAAAGCTGTCAACGCCTATTTCCTTCACAACAACTTTTGCCTTTTCACACTTTTGCCCCAAAATGTTTTATAAAGTGAATTCAGGGGTAATTCTTGCCAATTTGTGATTTTTGAAGGACTGATTTGGTATTTTCTTCAAGGATAATGGTCTAAACTTGTATGATTGACATTTTGGAGGACTGAAATTGCCAATTCATGTTTGATGAGGGACCATTTTTTCCAAATCTTCAAAGTCAAGGGTCCTTTTGGTAATTTTGATATTTTCAGAGGACCAATCTTGTAATTCTTGTAACGTGGAGTCCTTCTTGGTATGTTTGACTTTGAGGATGATAAATATTAACATTTTAGTTTTGTTGAGGGACTAAAATTGCCAATTCTCCAAAGTCAAGGGCCCTTTTTGCAATATTGACAAACTTTAGGCACCAAACTTGTAATTATGAAGATACAAGGGTATAAAGTGTCAATTCTTCCATATTGGAGGACCCTTCTTCATAAGTCTTTAAATCTTCAAGGGTTTTTCTTGGGAAAGTATTCATTAGGGCTTGGTTCATTGTGTGGCTTCATTTCCCGTGTTCGTTTTTGTATGATTCTTGTGATCTTTTGTCATTTTCTCAATATCCGTACCTAAAATACGCAAGCAACAAACACAAGCATATATAAGGGTATTTTGATTTTAATGCATTTTAAGTCCTATTTGGACGATGAGACTATGCATAAAAGCAGTCTCATCAATGGCACACATCTATGAGGTGTTGAGCTACATCAAGAGTCTCTTAATCAAGCCTCCTCTTCACTTTGATTATGAGATCTCCACTAAGCCACCACCACCACATTCCGCCACTACCTTGTCTTTTATATAAGCATTTGTTGCTTATCCATAAGACACCTTTTCTTTTAAGCAAATCTTAGAATTCTAGATTAACTAGGA
Organism: Glebionis coronaria; assembly: GCA_025667525.1. Taxonomy (NCBI): domain Eukaryota; kingdom Viridiplantae; phylum Streptophyta; class Magnoliopsida; order Asterales; family Asteraceae; genus Glebionis; species Glebionis coronaria. Next base: position 324,710,038 of record CM046879.1, read on the forward strand.
TTAGATTTATGCTTTTGGCTTGTTTTCTATTTCATACATCTTTGTATGACTCTTTTCTTATTTTTATATGAATTCACTTGGATCTTAGTCTTTGTGTTTTCTTCTCTTTTATTCTTTTAGTGTGACCTTTAGCTATGTCTTGTTGGTTGTTTCTTTTGTTCAACTAACCCTTCTATGTAGCTTGTCACCATATCTCGATTCCTCGGTGCACCAAGCTAGGGGGAGTAAGCACCAAGGGGGAGTCTTTGCAAAGTCCGTCTCTTCAACACCGACTTGTGCAACCTTTTTGCTTCGACAAAGGGGGAGAAATGAATAAACTCGTCTTCGAAAATCTTGTGTTTTGTGTGATTGAGTTTATATATTGTTAGAATAAAAAGGGGGAGATTGTTAATGCAATAATGCCTAAAAACGTTACTTGCATTTTTCGGTCTCGCTTAGTTTTGATTACGACAATATGTAAAAACAAGCATTTACAAAAACAACGAAAAACAAATTCTTGAGTTCAAGTATTTTTTATTTTACCCATTTTCACTTAAAGGTATGAATAAACAAGTACTAACCTTAATCAAGTGATCAAGTGATTTAATCTTTTCTTAAAACTTACTTTTTATTAAGTGTGACAAGTTTTTAGTTAAACTTTATTTTTAAGAAAATGTTTTATTAAATTAAATATTTGAAAATTTGAAAATGGCATATTCCCTTTTGATTTGGAATATCCTTTTTGGATATTTTTATGACCAGATATGACCTCCACCACATAAGGACAAAAAGGAAGCGGAGTCTAGACCGGCGGTTCCTTAGCGCCTAGGCGGTTCCTTATCGATAAGGTACCGCCGACTGAGATAAGGAACCGCGGGCAGATATAGCCGTTGGCCCTTTGTCCTATAAATAGTGGACCTTTCTCAGATTTTCAACTCACCTCTTTTGCACACAAATTTCCAAATTCAAGCATACTTCTTAAATCACTCAAATCCTTGATTATTTGATCGATTGCTACTTGTTTAGAAGTGAATCTATCTCATCCATCCCTTCCTCTTCAAGTGCAAAGAGAAGAACACTATCATTGTGAAGTGTTGAGTCCACCACCAAAGATCTTTTGAAGATCAAATTTTATACATTTGTTGTTGTGTAATAGTTGTGAAGATCCAAGTAGTTGTGTCTATTTGGAAGTTGTGTATGTACTAAGTATAGTTGTGTAGATTGGTCCTAGCTACGATTAGGGCTCAAATTTTAGCTTAGAGTCGGAAATTGGTTAAGCGACATGTACGGTTTTCTCCCCCATAAGGAGCTTGTTTTTTAGTGAACTCTCGAGTAAGGAGTACTCGAGGAGTGGAGTAGGAACGAGGAGTGAGCTTCGTTGCCGAACCACTATAAATCCTTGGTGTTTGGTTTGATCTTTCTTTACCCTTAACTCTTTACATTCTTTATTATTTGTGCATATACATTAGTTAGTATTAGTTTTAAATTACACTATCATTGTTCATATTATGCATAAGAAGATTTCACTTATTTCCTTAAGTCTAAGTTTTTGAGAAAAAGGATTTTTTGAAAACCATCATTTAACAAGTAAATATAAGAATCTATTCAACTCCCCCCCTTCTAGTTTCTACAAAAGGTATAATCAAATGAACATGCATAATCCTCAAATGGACTTGGTTTTACAAAAATTAACCGGACATGAGCAAACCATGAAAGAAATGCAAGAATCAGCCGATAAGAAATTTATGCAAATGATTCAAACCCTTCGTCCCAAGGTGCCCTCCCTTCTAACACCGTGACCAATCCTAGGGCTAACGTTAATGCCATCACTAATAAGAGCGATAAGACCACCAAAGAACCTTCTTATTTACCACTTAACCAAGGACCCGAGATTCCTTCTTCTTCTACCCACCTCCTTCACCTTCTACTTGTGACATACCACTCGTTATGCCTTCGTCTACACCTTATGTTCCACCTTTACCTCAATCTTATACCACACCTTCGGTTCCCAAACCGGTTCCTTCACCTTCCATTTCTACCCCTCCCCCACCAAAGGATGTGAGTGAGCAATCCACTCCAAAGCCTTCATCTCAACCCAATATACCTTATCCCTCAAGGTTGAGGAAAGAGAAATCGAAGAATAAGGATGATATTCAAGTTTCGAACTTCTTAAAAATGTTCAAACAATTGAATTTTAATATCACCTTTGCCGAGGCTCTCGCTCACATGCCTAAGTATGCTAAAATGTTTAAGGACCTTTTAAGTGATAAGGAAAAGTTGCTCGATATTGCCAATACCCAATTGAATGAGAATTGTTCCGCAGTTCTTTTGAGAAAATTACCGGTTAAGTTAGGAGATCTCGGTCGATTCCTTATTCCTTGCGATTTTCCGGGTGTTGAGAATTGTATGGCCTTGGCGGATCTTGGAGCGAGTATCAATCTTTTTCCATTGTCCGTGTGGAAACAATTATCTTTACCGGAGCTAGTCCCCACTCGTATGACCTTGGAATTAGCTAACCGTTCGGTTGCTTATCCGGTGGGGATAGCTGAGGATGTTTTCGTAGGAGTCGACAAATTCACTTTTCCCACCGATTTCGTTGTAGTCGACTATGAGATGGATCCCGTGTTCCCTTAATTGTGGGACGACCCTTCTTGAGGACCGGGCGTACATTGATTGATGTAGCCGCGGGTGAGCTTATCATGAGGGTAGGAGATGATAAAATCGTCTTTAACATGGGTAAACTTTCCAAACTTCCCGATGAGCCCGAATCCGTGAATTACATCGTGTGCTCAACGAAGCATGTGAAGAACATTTTCACGAGGCTTGTAAGAGCGGGATTTCTCATTTACCTCATGTTGAGACCGTAGCTTCTATTGCTCCATCATTGACTCCATTTGGAGAAAGTGACTTTATTTTACAAGAACTCGAAGCAAGTTTAGGAGACGTGGATTTAACGTATGACGATTCTCCCACCGATTGGGAAGAAGACATTCGTACCATTGAGAGACTTCTCAATGAGGACCATATTTCTCCACCTACTCCTAAGGAAGTTACAAACGATGATCCAAATTTAACCAAGCCTTCCATCGACAATCCATCGGATTTAGAGCTTAAGGATTTATCGTCTCATTTAGAATATGTTTTCCTAGAAGAGAATGATAAGTTACCCGTCATTATTGCCAAGGAATTAAAAGAGGATGAAAAATCTCGACTTATCGGAGTGCTTAAGAATCATAAGAAAGCAATTGCTTGGAAAATCTCCGACATCCGCGGAATTGATCCTAACTTTTTCACTCATAAAATTATCATGGAAGATGACTTTAAACCCGCAATCCAAAATCAAAGAAGGGTAAATCCAAAAATTCATGAAGTCATTAAGAAAGAAGTTATCAAACTTCTAGACGCCTACATGATTTACCCTTTTTCGGATTCGCCATGGGTTAGTCACGTCCATTGTGTGCCTAAGAAAGGCGGAATAATCGTTGTTCCCAATGAAAACAACGAGTTGATTCCTACTCGACTCGTAACGGGTTGGCGAGTTTGCATAGACTATCGTAAGCTCAATGATGCCACTCGTAAGGATCATTTTCCTCTTACTTTCATGGATCAAATGCTCGAGCGTTTAGCGGGTAATGACTACTATTGCTTCTTTGATGGTTTTTCCGGATATTTTCAAATCCCTATTGTTCGCATCAAAATATTGAGTCAAACAAGAATGTTCGGTCATAGGTTTTAATTGTAATATTTATTAGAACGTTGTAATAGTTAGTTAAAATAGTCGTGACATTATGGGCTTGATGGTTAGCTTAAAAGGCCTCTTTCAAGGTACTAAGCATTTATTCAAGCCCGACCCAAAAGATATATAGTCCATTAGAGAGCCCACATGTGGGTGGACTATATAAGTACCCTCCTAGCATGTTAGGAGGGTGGATAATCTCATAATTTCTTAATCTAATTTCACAAGTTAATCATCTTTTTCTCTCTACTTTCTCTCACTACTTTCTCTCTCTAAAATTCATATCTTTTCCATCTCATTTCTTTGATCTATCATCATATTATTAGGGACAACAATTGGTATCAATCGCCATGGGGTAGATTCATGTTTAGTTTGTGGTTATCATTTTTGATTCGCGTGATTTTCTTCTTCAAATCATCTCGTCTCAAAAAATTTTTGTGTTTTCGAGCTCAAAATCTATATACAAATTGCCTACAAAGTTGTGGTAGGAATTTGTGTTTGTCATTTTCTTGATTTTCACGAATTTTGTTAGTAATTTTGGCTTGATTAGTGGGTAAACTTAAAAGGTACGAAAGTTTTCTTATCCGGTTAAGGGTTTTATTATCCGGGTTTTAAGGGTTTGAGTATTCCGGATTAGAAACGGTGAGTATTTTTTCCGGATAAGCTCCTTATAAATATTCCGGATTAGACATATTTCACAAGGGATTCTGGATAAGCTCTAGGTATTCCGGATAAGTATAGTAGTATTTCGGATAAGGCTCCTAATATAGATTCCGGATAAGAGAAGATTCCAGATAAGAGAAAAACCTGGATTCTGGATAGTGTGTTTTATATACATTCCGGATAGTAGGCAAAACTTGGATTCCGGATAGGGTGTATAAGATATATTCCGGATAAGCTTTCAACTTAGGATTCCGGATTAGCTCCAAAATTTCGTATTCCGGATAAGCATCAACACACACATTCCGGATAATGTTTCTTACACAGATTCCGGATAAGCTCCAAACTTAGGATTCGGATAAGCGTTTTTTTTTCACATTCCGGATAAGCCCAAAAATACGTATTCTGGATAAGAGGAAAAACACGTATTCCAAATAAGAAGAAGAACACGTATTCCGGATAAGAGGAAAAACACGGATTCTGGATAAGCACCATTTCCACATTTCGGATAAGCGCAAAAAGTTGTATTCCGGATAAGAAGTATCACACGTTTTCCGGATAAGGTCAACTTAACATATTCCGGATAGTAACAAAAAGACACATTCCGGATAGTTGTCCAAACACATATTCTGGATAACATCTTGGAAGATTATTCCGGATAAGAAGTATAACGTGTATTCCGGATTAGACATTACTTAACTTTCCGGATAAGCACAATTTTTGGATTCCGGATAAGGGTACTTTGTATAAAATTTTCAAAAAACGTGATTTTTGAATCGTGTGATTTTTCGCCTACGATTTTTTGGTTTCTTACGAAGACATTGTTTAGGGTTTTCACACCATTTCTTGAAGTTTCAACCACAATCTTCTCACAACATCATCTACTTAAGATCCTTATTCACTTCACTTCATTCTTGAGATGGATTCTACTACTGAATATCGTGTTACCAATAACAACATCATGGTGGCGGGTAACAAAGAGAGACCACCAATGCTTATCACTGGTAGATATGCACAATGGCAATCACGATTCCTTCGACATCTTGACACCAAAACCAATGGTGATGTTCTTCGACGTTGCATCAAAGAAGGACCTTATACTCCCACTACAATCACCATTCCTGCAATTCCAGCAACCGACTCGACGACTGGTTCCGATGAGCAAACAATTCAGGAAACATATGAGAACACTTCGAAAGAGAAACGTGCTTGGATCGATGTAGAGAAAGAAGCAATCTATTTGATTCTAAGTGGGATTGGGGATGATATTTACTCAACGGTTGATGCATGCTCTACTGCTAAAGAGATGTGGTTTGCCATTGAACGCTTGCAACAAGGAGAATCACTTAACAAGAAAGATGTCAAAACTAACTTGTTCTGGAACTTTGGTAAGTTTACTTCATTGGATGGGGAATCAATTGATTCATATTGCTCAAGGTTCTACAAGATGATGAATTACATGACAAGAAACAATTTACAAGTCTCCACCATGCAAGTCAATGTGCAATTTCTACAGCAACTTCAACCTGAGTGGACACGAGTTGTAACTTTGGTCAAACAACAAAGTAAGTTAGACGAGGTCAACTATCACACGCTCTTCGACATTTTTGAAACAATTTCAGAATGAGGAAATGAACTTCGAGCTGAAAGGATAGCAAAGACTGCTAATCCACTTGCTTTGGTGTCTACCACTCAACACACTCAAGACCATCGATCTCGTACTCCAAACTCATACTCCACTACATCATCCTCACCAAGGTACTCCACTACATCCTCCTCACCAAGATACTCCACTTCATCTAAGTATTCTGCTCCCACACGATCAAGAGACAAAGAACCAAGAGCACCATCACCATCACCTGAGCCATCATCTGAAGAGGACATTGATGAATAACTATCTCAGAAGGATAGGGAGATGAAGCAACAAATTGCTTTCATTATGAAGACCTATAAGAAAATCTTCAAACCCACCAACAACAATCTTAGAACATCATCAAATACAAGGAACCAATATGTTGAGAGTCCTCGAAGGTATAACACACGTCAACGTGACGAATGTCCTCCTAGGTATGATCGACGTAATCCAACACATGTTGAGGGTTCTGCAAGGTATGATCGACAAAATGCTAAGTATGATACTCAGAGGATTGCTACTGCTGTTGGGAATAGGGAAATTGTTGGTACTCCAGTGGTTCAGCAAAGTGGGATTCAGTGTTTTAATTGTCAAGGCTATGGGCATATGGCAAAGGAATGTAGGAAGCGAAACGGGTTAGGGACTCTGGCTATCATAAGGAAAAGATGCTGCTATGCAAGAAGATGGAAGCTGGGGTTAAACTATCGGCTGAGGAAGGAGCAATGCTTGATGATACTGCTGATGAAGCCTCCGACCAAGAACTTGAATCACATTACTCGTACATGGCAAAGGTTGAAGAAGTTCTCAACGTCATTGAAGATGACAATGGTCCTATCTTTGATACTGAGCCAATCGATAAGGTACATACTGAAGAGGAATATAATGTGTTTGGTAATATTCATGATCATTCTGAGCTATCCAAAGCCATTACTGACACATGTATGATGGAAACGGTTGATAGCAATACCACACCCGATTCATCAGACATGTGCAATAATGAGTCTGAGGATGATCAACATGCAAATGAGTATGATGATGACGAGGAGCGTGTTGCGCTTGCTAACTTAATTGCTTCTTTACAAAAAGATGTCAAAGAAACTATAAAGAGTCAAAATCAATTAAAGAAAGCAAACGCTACGCTCACTCAAAATTTTGAAGAATGCAAAGCTGCTCTAATTAAATCTAGTGAGACCATTGATAGCTATAGAGCTCAACTTCTTCAAAAGACCAATGAGGTTGAGGGATACAAAGGGTGTTTAATTAATGTTAAAAAGGACAATTTTCAAAAGAAATATAACGAAACTTTTAAGCTTCTTGAACAAGAGAAACGTAATTATAACACCTCTTTGAGTACTAAACGTAACAAAACATATCTTGCTACCACTAAAGTCAATGAGCTAACTCAAGTAAATGGTTTTCTTCAAGAGGATAAAACTAAACTTGTTAATGAAAAGAAAGCAGTGGTTGAAAAGATGGAAAAGGATTTCAAAACTAAACAAGCGAATGACATTGACAAAATGGTTGAACTTGAAACTCAACTTGATTTTTACAAGAAAATTGTTTACAAAACTAATCAATCAATTCAAAACCATGAGAATGTTAGCACCTCGTTCGTTCTTCAAGGATAGACCTAGTTTTGCAAATCCTAAGTACCTCGAGCAAGCTCAATCTTCGAATCAGCACTTATATCTTGATGAGTCCCAATGGACCGATCTTGATTGTCTTATTGTTAGGCCCGATAGTGACGAGACAAATGATTTGGAAGAAGAGAGTAGACCAAAAGTTAATAAAGAATTCGTTAAACCATATAATTATTGATAGGTGTGAAAACACCCATACTTTTTAGCACTTAATTGCAATAATAACTGAGCCAAAACGTGTATTTTATGTCATTTATGTCGGAATTATGCGTGGTTTGTGTTTTTGTTGTGATTTAGGACGAAAAGGTGAAAAGTGGAGAAAACACGGCATTCACGGGCTTTTATCGAAGAAAAAGACGAAAGATGAAGTCGAAATATCAAGAGTGGAAAAAGAACGGAAGTCCAAGACCAATTCTAAAGATTTATCGAAGAAAAAGTCAAAGGACGGAAGTTCACTAAAGAGCCGAAGAACTCGAGTCTTATTTATGAAGAAAATACAAGACGAGTTCAAAGAAATCCCGAAGACAAAATCATTTAAGTCCAAGATTTAAGAAGATTAAAGAAAGGAGGGACCTAATGACGCAATTAAGGAAAAGAGGAAAGAGGGAGGAAGCTTCCTAAGCCCCTCCCTAATCACCACCATAAATAGCCATTAGATATTTCATTTCTTGTTGTTGGGTGGTTTGACAAACCACCACTTCCACCATTTTTATTTCTTGTCAATTTAATTCTTGCACTTTAATCATTTGTTATACACTTTTAATCCATTTTAATTTTCAAGTAAGTTTTCGATTATTGTTCTTTCATCTTTACTTTTCTTGTCTTAATCTCTCATCTTCCTTTCTTGATTCTTGTTTGCTTTTGGTGCGATTTACATTTGATCCGTGTTGTTCATTCATGTTTTCGTGCATAAAAAGTTAATCTTTTTATGTTTTGATTTTAAAAGTTTGTTTATTTTTAGTTTGGAAAAGTCGTTATTTGTGCTTATTGATTCCGTTTCAGTTTTGATTCGTTCTAGTTTGAGTTTAAGCTTATCACCATAGCTTATTTCTTTGCTTAATTTTCGGATCAAGAAACCAATCGGAAAGGGAAAACCCCTTTCCGATCTGTTATTCCGACTAGCATACCCTCTTTCCGATCGCCCAATCGGAAAAGGGTTTTGTTTATTCCGATTGTATTGCTTTTCAATATTCCGATTAGACCACTTAGTGTATTCCGATTGATATCATTTGATGAATATTCCGATTGTACTTGTTTCCCCATATTCCGATTTGGTTGATTTCAAACATTCCGATTTGTTTCTAGTTTTGATATTCCGATCGGTGATGTTTTCAAACATTCCGATCGGTGTCCCTTTTTAACATTCCGATTGAACCTTTCCGATGGGGTTACATTCCGATCGGATTCCAATCTGGATTCCAATCTGGATTCCGATCGGGTGTATTCCGATTGGTGGATTTGTTTTGTTTTAATATTTTGTTTTAGTTAAAGTGTTGATTTCTCTCGTTTTATCTTAATTTCGTTTTACATTTTTAGTTGATTGTCAATTTACTTTTCATTAAGTTTTAATTTTACGTCATTTAATTTCACGTCATTTACTTTTAACGTTTTAAATATTGCACCGTTACGTTTCGACTAGTTTTAGTTTTAATTTCCCGTCCTTTATTATTAAGTCTTGCACATTTATTTTACCAAAACCAAACATATTATTTTCACCAAGAACAACTAATCTCACACAATTAACCGGAAATCAATTCGATTAGACACCGAGAAAACGAACTTTCATCTAGTCAAATCTTTATATTAAAATGGCACCGCTGCCGGCTCTTTTCGTGAGGATCTACGGTTTTTTGTGAGAGACGCGTTGGCTTTTGGGATCCGTTCACTTGTGAACGTTATTTTTCGTGTCCTAATATTTTCAAAAATCCAAAAACATTTGAAAAATCGTAAAAAGCATTTCTTTTTCAAAGTTTTGCACCAAAAATATTCTTCTTCTTGCTTATATATCTTTCTTTATGGATTTTTATGTCCATTGCGTCGGGTGCGGGCGACGATTGTACGGGAACGACTCTTGTCAATGGTGTACATGTGAGCGGTGCGGAAACGATATCAAAGATACACAATTAATACCAGGATTTTGTCCTTTGTGCCACTCACTTAATTCGTCCTTTTTGAACCCACCTACTCTTTCCCCGTGCATCTATTGTGGAAGCAATTCTCATTGGCATGTTTCGTGCCCGGTTCAATACCCGTCTGTTCACGGGCAAGAACCGGGGTACAATTATGACAATGAAAATAGCTACCCACAAGACGCATCCGACTTTTCTCCTTACCCTTCTTGCCAAAATTGTGGGGGTCCTCACGATACCTATTATTGTCAACCAATGAATTGTTATGAGCAAAATCCGTGTCCTCAGTTTTCTTCACCAATGGATTATTATGAACCAAACCCGGTTTATGATTCTTCTCAACCGATGAACTACTATGAGCCACAACCATGCTATAATTCAGGTTTTCAACATTTTGAGCCCCCAAAACACCCCATCGATCATCAACCCTCCTTCGAACATTTGAGCTCCCACGAACAATGGGCCACTCTTGCTAAGCAAGGTCAACAACTTCAAGAGGCTTTCAACAAGATCATCGAAAAATATCAAGAGGATAAACGACAGGAGCAAATATCAAATATCGAGACTTATACTCCTCCCCCGGTGTATCCATACTATTATGATGATGATGACGATGAGCCTACTATTTCTTGGAATGATCTTACTGCTCAATGTCCTAGTGCTATTGTCATCCCTCCTCTCAATATCCCAAACGTAGCTAAGGATGGCGATTCGTTGAATGAGCTTAGTGATGTTGGTCTTGATAAAGTGTTTGATGATGAGGTTTATGACATACCAGCTGCTATAGAGCCTGAGGACGACGTTGCTCTCACAGAAGAGGTCGATCCTAATGATGTCGATTTTTCTCCAAGCTATGAGAATTTCACTTTTGAAATTTCTCAATCTCCACCGGGAGATGCTGACAATGACGATTTATTCTCTCCGGTTTACGAGAAGTTCACCGATGAACATGATCTTGTGGATAAGGTGGAAGACGTGCTTCTTCGAGATAGATTACGGAAAGTGCACCTTCTTATTGCTCAAATCGAAGCGTTGACTTCTCCTCCTCTTTCCGAGTCTTTGCCTCCATCTATTCCTCCCGTTGAAGATAATGACCCATTGCTGGAAGAAATCGACATTCACTCCATACCACCAGGTAATGATGACGATGATTTGGAGGGGGACATTATTTTTAATAATTTGCTGCAGGAAAATATTGTCCCAAGTCCCCCTCCCGAGCACCTTTCATCCTCCCCTTTAGCCACCATCACGGAGGATGAGTGCTTTGACCTGGGAGGTGACATTGATTATGTTTTGATTGATAACCTTACGGATTTGCCGACTGCTCAGTATCCATTGTTTTTGGGGGATGACAATGTGCTTACTTTACCCACTCCACCTCCCGTGGATCTTGATTTCACATACTTTTCGTATGTTGAAAGGGTTTTTCTCCCATTCAAGACTTATCCCCCCGCCTCTCCTTTGTTGATGTCAACCGGGAACGAGGACAAGGTCTTTGATCCCGGTATCACATTCGAGGCTTCCCCATGGACCATTTAATTCGGGGACGAGTCAGGCTCGTGACTCGGTTACAAAAAAACAAGCGCTTTTTGGGAGGCAACCCAATTATCTATCTATCTTTACCATAAGTGTAGGGGGGAGCCCCGTGGTGTTTCTTGTTCTCTTTCTTATCATGTGCAGGGATTAGAGCTTCAGAGACACACTCTTGATGACTTTTGACGAACCGTGACTCCGTGTTCCCTTCTTCCCGGTTCTATCCTAAACTCTTTTCGATTCACTATTTTATATTTCTCAATATTAAAATAGGAATCTCTTTAGTTGTCTCTTTCTTAGCGAGATTTAAACAACGTGCACAATGTCCTAAGTGTAGGGGAGTTTACTTCCACATGCTTAAACATTGAGGACAATGTTTATCTTAAGTGTAAGGGGACTTCTATCGAAGTTAAGTGACATTTTCCTTGTATTTGTCCTCATTTTAACCGGAAATTCAAAAATTTTCGACATTTTTCAAAATTTTTGATCTATTTTAGCCTATTAGTTTTTCCTTTTGTATAGTTATTTTCTCTCTTTGCTAGAATAAATTTTGAATAAAGTGGTTTTAATTTTCAAACGTTGTGAATCTTTTGACTCAACCCGAGTTTACTTATCTAAGTTACTCTAGCTAGTATCCTTAACGTGTTTAAGTCAAGTTTTGCTAGACTTTTATATAGGGAGCTATAAAACGCGAAAGTCTTAACTCTCACGGGTTAAGAACAAGAACTTTTCGCAAGTTCCTATAATTGATCCTAGAGAGTCGTTTATCAAGGGAACTTTAAAATGCGATTTCTAAACTTGAAAAAGTCTAAGAGTTTGCAAGATCCTATAGGCGACTCGAAAACCCAAAACTTTGATTTAATAGGCTAAGCATCCACGAGTCTCATTCCTTGAGATTTTAAACTGTGGAGAACGAGAGATGATAGAGTCAATTATAAGTTCGATATTCTTTCGTGAATTTATGTGAGTTAATTATAAGCCTATTCTCCCTCCGCTTGTTAATAAATTTATCTGCAATAAATAAGGTTGTACGATTTAAAAGGTTACTTAGCTTCTAGCCCCAGTTCGTTTAAAAGTTGCTCGGTACGGATTAGAGTTCATAGCCAAGGCATAACTTATTGAAGCGGGATGCGAAGATTGGCGAGTCCGAAAAGGCCCTAACAAGGCATGTGGGCTACATTTTGTTGCTAAAGATCCAAAAGTGATGTGAAGAATCATTTATCGAAAATCAATATGAAGTATCGAGACACACGACGAAAAGCAAATACTCCCCAAAAGATTATGGAGAAGTCTATCCAAAAAGACCCTAACAAGGTATGAGGATAAATAGATCCAAGTCCTAAAAGGAGGCGGATCGTTGTATATCAAAGTCCAAAATAAAGATTGGAGAAAAATGAAGAAGTCGTGGTCCAAATATGAAGAATCTCTCAAAACTTCAAGTGAAGAAATTCCTATTATGAAGAGAAGACCATAATTTCAAGAACGTCTCTCACAGATTTGAAGTATGAAGTCGCTGCCAAATATCGGTCCGAGAAAGGTCTCAAATCGCGAAGCGAGTTATGCCAAGATATGAACTTTATGAGGTCCCGAGAAGCAGTTTTAAAAGATTTGGTCCTTTAGCTAACTATTGATTAAATCGTTCACTTTATTTTCGGCCTAAATAACTATCGAAATAATTCAAAAATGAATCCTCGTGATCATTCAAGACAACAATAAAATATAAGAGATACACCTAGGAATAAGGGAGTCTAAGTGAATAATTGACCCACATGAGTTCGTGTTAGTTTACTAACTTATAATAACAATGATCTCGTTTCTAAGCTTGGTTTGGAGAAAGTGAAAACTTGAGGATGATGATCATTCACGACATTTTCAAAACCCAAGGTATGTTTTTGATTTCTTTACTTTGTATGTTTATAATTTTCTATTTCTTTAATAAAGGTCAACGTGGATTGATTATGATGGAAAATGTAATCTTGCTTTGTAACTAATGCATTGCATGAGGACATTGCAATGGTTAAGTGTAGGGGATTTGATAGGTGTGAAAACACCCATCCTTTTTACCACTTAATTGCAATAATAACCGAGCCAAAACGTGTATTTTATGTCATTTATGTCGGAATTATGCATGGTTTGTGTTTTTGTTGTGATTTAGGACGAAAAGGTGAAAAGTGGAGAAAACACGGCATTCACGGGCTTTTATCGAAGAAAAAGACGAAAGATGAAGTCGAAAGATCAAGAGTGGAAAAAGAACGGAAGTCCAAGACCAATTCTAAAGATTTATCAAAGAAAAAGTCAAAGGACGGAAGTTTACTAAAGAGCCGAAGAACTCGAGTCTTATTTATGAAGAAAATACAAGACGAGTTCAAAGAAATCCCGAAGACAAAATCATTTAAGTCCAAGATTTAAGAAGATTAAAGAAAGGAGGGACCTAATGACGCAATTAAGGAAAAGAGGAAAGAGGGAGGAAGCTTCCTAAGCCCCTCCTTAATCACCACCATAAATAGCCATTAGTTATTTCATTTCTTGTTGTTGGGTGGTTTGACAAACCACCACTTCCACCATTTTTATTTCTTGTCATTTTAATTCTTGCACTTTAATCATTTGTTATACACTTTTAATCCATTTTAATTTTCAAGTAAGTTTTCGATTATTGTTCTTTCATCTTTACTTTTCTTGTCTTAATCTCTCATATTCCTTTCTTGATTCTTGTTTGCTTTTGGTGCGATTTACATTTGATCCGTGTTGTTCATTCATGTTTTCGTGCCTAAAAAGTTAATCTTTTTATGTCTTGATTTTAAAAGTTTGTTTGTTTTTAGTTTGGAAAAGTCGTTATTTGTGCTTATTGATTCCGTTTCAGTTTTGATTCGTTCTAGTTTGAGTTTAAGCTTATCACCATAGCTTATTTCTTTGCTTAATTTTCGGATCAAGAAACCAATCGGAAAGGGAAAACCCCTTTCCGATCTGTTATTCCGACTAGCATACCCTCTTTCCGATCGCCCAATCGGAAAAGGGTTTTGTTTATTCCGATTGTATTGTTTTTCAATATTCCGATTAGACCACTTAGTGTATTCCGATTGATATCATTTAATGAATATTCCGATTGTAATTGTTTCCCCATATTCCGATTTGGTTGATTTCAAACATTCCGATTTGTTTCTAGTTTTGATATTCCGATCGGTGATGTTTTCAAACATTCCGATCGGTGTCCCTTTTTAACATTCCGATTGACCCTTTCCGATGGAGTTACATTCCGATCGGATTTCAATCTGGATTCCGATCGGGTGTATTCCGATTTGTGGATTTGTTTTGTTTTAATATTTTGTTTTAGTTAAAGTGTTGATTTCTCTCGTTTTATCTTAATTTCGTTTTACATTTTTAGTTGATTGTCAATTTACTTTTCATTAAGTTTTAATTTTACGTCATTTAATTTCACGTCATTTACTTTTAACGTTTTAAATATTGCACCGTTACGTTTTGACTAGTTTTAGTTTTAATTTCCCGTCCTTTATTATTAAGTCTTGCACATTTATTTTACCAAAACCAAACATATTATTTTCACCAAGAACAACTAATCTCACACAATTAACCGGAAATCAATTCGATTAGACACCGAGAAAACGAACTTTCATCTAGTAAAAACTCAAGTATTAATTATGCTTATGAAAACAGTCTTTATGGTCTTTTCACACCGCAAACACAGAAAACTCGTGAGGAAATATTTTTCGAATGTGAACAAATAAGAATTAAATGGAGACAAGCTTTTGCCACTAAGAAAACTAATGTTTCAAAATTTATTGAATACTTGCCATTTAAAGCTTCTGTAAGCAAGAGTAAACAAGCACTTAGTATTCTCAAGAGTAACATTGAAAATTTCAAAAAGGTTGTTGATGATGACTGGAAAAAACGTGAACTTTCGAAAGGAGACAAAGAAATTCCTCACGATATAACTGTGCTTGTGAAAAGTATTTTGATTCCGCTTGCGGAAAGAACGCAAAAAAATATTTTGGAATTTGAAACACTAATTAAGCAAGAAATGTTTGATGATTTGAAATATGTGAAATCTCTTGAACAAGAAGTGAACGACCATCAACCTGAGAGAGACGAGTTTTCTACAGCATATGATCTACTCTTACATGAATGTCTCTCAAAAGATATTATGTGTGCTTATGTTACATCTTGTGATAATATTGATGAATATTTTGATGTTGCATGCAAATATCTTGATCAAGTTAAAGAATGTGAACGTCTTGAAACTGAGCTTTCGAATAAAGTTGACCAAAAAGAGTTTTCGTTACCTCAACATAGATATGATTATATTCAAAAACATTGTCACTCACTTGAACTTGCTTTGCAAAAGAAAGTTTGTAGCTTTTCAAATGATACACCTTTAGAAGTAAAATTATCGAGTCATGTCGATTATTAAACGAAAAAAGTCTTGATATTTCGGATTTGAAAGCTCAGTTACAAGAAAAAGACATAGAAATAGCAGAGTTGAAGAAACTCGTTGCTAAGATGGGTGAGAAAGTTGTGGAACCTAGCGTTAAGCAACCTGTTGTTAGACAACCCAATGCCTCTAGAGTGAATAGATCCTCTATCTTGGGAAAACCATCTGCTTTCTCAAATTCTTTGTTTGCAAAACCTGTGTTTGCCCCCAAGATGGATGGAAAGGAATGGTTACGACATACTCAACCCATAAGGAATGCTATAGCACCAAGCGTTAAGCACAATAATGTGATTAAACCAGGGATGTATAGAATGACCACTAAACCCACAAACAAAGTTAGTCACTCACCTCGGACTTCTAGAAACACTAATATTCGTGAGTCTTCTACTACAGCAGTAGTTTCTACTGCTAGTGTTAGCCGGCCTCAGCTTAAGAGCACTCAAGTGAATGATAAGGTCTGGAAACACAAGAGTCAAGGGAAGATGAAGGAAGTAGAAGAACACCCTAGGAATTTGAATGTTTTTAAGAATAAAAAGTCTGTAATCGCATGTAATGACGATTTGAATGTTTTGAATGATTTGAAAGATTTGAATGCTATGAATGTGAAATTTGTTTGTGTCAAATGTGGAAAGTGTGCTAATGCTAGTCATTCTATGTGTGCTATGAGTAATGTCAAAGGCATAAAAAACTAGAACTAAGAAGCAAGTTGCGATGCCTATTAGTTCTAGTAAACCCAAACACAAAGTGAACCATTCTGGTGCAACCCCCACTAAGAAAAGTAATGCATCAGACTCCACCACTAAGAACCATAGAAGCAGAATTAAGGAATTATATGCGTCTGCTAGCAAGTCTTGGAAATGGTGGTTTGCTAATCAATGTCCTCCAGGATATAAATAAATGCCTAAAGTTAGGACAGAAAATGTGACAACGAGTGTTAGTATGCCTTTTAATATTGCTAAGGACACTAATGATTCTACAATCACAACTACTGTGGTATCCAATTTAGCAAATGATCCATCGTGTTCTAACTCTTCTTCAGGTGATACAAATAATTCTCTTCATACTGGACTCCGGATGCACGAAGCACATGACGGGGAATCTCAAGCTTCTAATTAACTTCGTGGAGAAGTTCCTAGGTACGGTCCGATTCGGAAATGATCAATTTGCACCGATCCTAGGATATGGAGATTTGGTTCAGGGGAATATTACGATCAAAAGGGTATACTACGTCGAAGGGCTCAATCACAATCTTTTCTCGGTTGGTCAATTCTGTGATGCGGATTTGGAGGTTGCTTTCAGGAAGAAGACATGTTTTGTTCGTGATTATGATGGGAATGACTTACTTACCGGTACACGAGGTACTGATCTTTACACAATTCACTTCAAGACACAACTTCATCAACTCCAATTTTCTTCATGGCTAAAGCTTCAACGACTCAGGCATGGTTATGGCATCAACATTTATCTCATCTTAATTTTGATACCATCAACTTGCTTTCCAAGAAAGATATTGTGAGAGGCCTTCCAAGCTTAAAATTCATCAAAGATCACCTTTGTTCCTCTTGTGAGCTTTGTAAAACTAAACGAAGTAGCTTCAAAACAAAGACCACACCAAGCTCTAAAGGACGGTTAGATCTTCTCCATATGGATCTGTGTGGTCCTATGCGTGTTCAAACTATCAATGGGAAGAAATATATTCTGGTAATTGTCGATGATAACTCAAGCTACACATGGACTCACTTCTTAAGGTCCAAGGATGAAACACCCGAAGTTCTCATCAGCTTCCTTAAACTGATACAACGTGGTCTTCAAGCTCAAATTAAAGTGGTTCGTACTGACAAAGGTACATAATATTTGAATTCAAATCTACGAAACTATTTTGAAGCCGAAGGAATTAAACATGAAACATCTATTGCTCTAACACCCGAACAAAACAACGTTGTTGAAAGACGAAACCATACTTTAGTTGAGGCTGCTCGAACATTATTATCCACTCCAAAACTACCATTATATTTTTGGGCCGAAGCCGTGTCAACCGCATGCTACACACAAAACCGATCCTTAATTATCGCAAGACACGAAAAGACACCATATCACATAATTCATGATCGAAAACCTTCACTCAAACACCTTCATGTTTTTGGATGTACTTGTTACATTATACGAGATGGTGAAAATTTGGATAAGATGAAAGAGAAAGGTGATGCATGTATTCTAGTGGGATATGCAATTCAGTCTAAGGGACATATAGTTTACAACAAGAGAACAAAATTGATAGTCGAGACTATTCACATCCGATCTGATGAATTACACGAAATGGCACTTGAACAAAACAGTTTAAGTCCCGATCCACAACGACAAACGACTTCCGTTCACAACCGCACGGAACTCGGAACTCAAGACCACAGCAATGAACCGTCAAGTTCAAAGCTGGTTCCACAAAGTGTTCCAAGAGCAGATATGACCGCCAACACGACAATTGAAGAGTTGGAAATGTTATATGGACCAATGTATGATGAATATTTCACGGGGGAGAAACATGTTGTATCGAAGTCTTCCAGTGTCACTCATGATAAGAATGATGATACCGATCATCGTCAACAAAAGGATACAACTTCATCTACTTCAACACGGGTTGCTGCAGATTTACCTCCTCGAAATATCACGTCAACAACCGCTCCTACAACATCCACAACTACTGTCATTGCTCCAGAGAACACAAATCAAGCAGACAATGCATTATTTGACGAAGACGAATTTATCGACCCATTCGGTACACCGGTACACAAAACTAGAGAGTCTTCTACTCGCCATGTTGATCCGTCAAATATGCATACCTTTTATCAACGACATCCTTCAACACATCATTGGACTCGAGATCATCCTTTGGTTCAAGTAATTGGAAACCCTTCACAACCTGTTCGCACAAGACGACAGCTTAACACCGATGGCGATGTTTGTATGTTCCCACTCGCTGTGAGTTCAGCTGAACCGAAAAACATCAAAGAAGACATGGCTGATCATGCTTGGATTGAATCGATGACGGATGAACTTTAACAATTTGAAAGACTTAATGTCTGGGAACTTGTTGATAGACCATACGATGTAATACCATTAAATCTTCGATGGATCTGGAAAAACAAGATGGATGAAGAGAACACGATCATCAAGAATAAATCTAGGCTAGTGGCTAAAGGGTATGGACAGAAAGAGGGTATTGATTTTGAAGAATCATTTTCACCAGTAGCTCGAATGGAAGCGGTCAGGATTTTCCTTGCTTATGCTGCACATAAGGGATTCATTGTCTATCAAATGGACGTAAAGACGACGTTTCTTAACGGTCCTTTGAAGGAAGAAGTCTATGTCACACAGCCGGAAGTATTCGTCAATCCTCATTATCCTGACAAGGTGTATCGTCTCCACAAAGCACTTTATGGACTCAAGCAAGCTCCAAGGGCGCGGTATGACGAGCACTCGAAATTTCTGGTCTCCAAAGGTTTCTCAAAAGGTTGTATTGATCTAACTTTGTTCACTTATAAATATGGGGATGAAATTTTGCTTGTGCAGATTTATGTTGATGACATTATTTTCGTGTCTACAAACCCAAAACTTTCAAAATGGTTTGAAAAAGTAATGCACAACAAATTTGAAATGTCTATGATGGGTGAACTAAAATTCTTTCTAGGAATTCAAGTTCACCAATCCCCAAGTGGTATCTTCATTAACCAAGCTAAGTATTGTCAAGAGATAATCAAAAAGCATGGTATGACCTCATGGGACCCCGTTGGGACACCATTATCAACCACATCCCTAGATGCTGATTTGGAGGGAGATGCCATAGATCAAACGAAATATCGTTCCATGATCGGCTCTCTCATGTACTTAATAGCAAGCCGACCAGATATATCACATGCTACGTGTTATTATGCACGATATGAAGCACGACCCACTGAAAAGCACCTCAAGGAGGTTAAACGGATCTTTCGGTACCTTAAGAATACCATTCACATGGGACTCTGGTATCCGAGGGAAACCGGTTTCTTTCTAACGGCCTATTCAGATTCTGATCATGCAGGGTGTCTTGATACACGAAAAAGTACTTCTGGTGGTGCACAATTTCTAGGTCAAGATAAGCTTGTGGGATGGTCTTCCAAGAAGCAGGATTGCACGTCACTGTCTTCAGCCGAAGCGGAGTATGTGTCTCTATCTGCGTGTTGTGCTCAAGTTCTTTGGATGAGAACACAACTCACGGATTATGGCTTCCACTTTGATAAAGTACCTATGTACTGTGACTCAAAGTCTGCCATAGCCATCTCCTACAATCCGGTACAACATTCTCGCACGAAGCACATTGATGTCAGATATCAGTTCATTAAGGAACAAGTTGAAAAGGGTATTGTTTAACTATACTTTGTTGGAACTGATTACCAATTAGCTGACTTGTTTACAAAAGCTCTTTCGAAAGAGAGGTTTGCGTATCTAGTTTGGCAAATTGGTATAAGATGTTTGACTCCAATAGAACTAGAGATTCTGGCAAAGAAGCCTGCTTGATTCATCTATCAAACATCTACTTGTAAATATTAATGAAAAAGCAAAATACAAAATTAAAAATATTTGAAAATCCAAAAATATTCTTCTCGACATGTCTTTCAATATCGATAATATGGACGTACCAAGAAATGTCGCTCAATAACGACACAGGTGTGTACATAAAGCTCGAATGAAAGTTGTAAATATTTTTCAAAACATGTCATTTCTATCTTTTATAAAGGAAATTGTCTCTCTTGGACAATATTTCCAATAACGGGTAGAGCAATCTATCACGGGTTGAGCTTGTCACAAAACATTCAACGTTTTGAGCTCAACACAATGTCTTGTAATCACTTTCAGATTGAAACCCGGATCTAAATTCACGTGGGAGTGTACGCTTTCGTGCCCTTACCCTCAGCAAAAGAAGTTAAATCTTCTTACACTTGAGTGGATTCGTCAAGACATTCCAAGTCTATGAACTCAAGTTTATGCTAAAAACCTTTTCGCCAAAAAGAATTGATTTTTCAAAAAGCGTTGAACACAATTTTTTCAAGAATTTCTCAATGATATTCAAAATCTTTCAAAATTTGTGTGTTCAACAACTCCTATCCTCAAAAGATTAATGTGGATCATATCCTCGTAATGACAATTCCATTGGATCAATTTTTGAGGGGGAGCGTTCCAAATTCATGCTAACTTTGATACATTTTTCTCCCGAAAGTTTTTCAAGACTATTTTTTCAACATATATTTTAATCAAATTTGGTATCTCTAATATCAAACGATTTTATATATTAGAGACAGGGGGAGAAAATGTGATTAAAATGTGATCTAAAGACTCAAGCACTCATGGTTACGATCAAATACCCACAACATCTTTAATTCACGACGTTATTGGTGTCAAAAGGGTGGTTAGGTTTAAGTCCTATGATCCAACCAGAACCAGAGGGATCTTCCCAGGGACAATCCAATAGATTATTAGAAGTCCTTAGGAAAGATGGAGTAGAATGTGAACGTAGCTGAATGCCGACTATGTACTGATGCTAGCACTTGAACAATCACAACAAGGTGCTAGTAATGATGTCTTGGTAAGCATTGAAGGGGTTGAAGAATGAAAAGGAAATGTAAGGATAAAGGGTGTAAACAAAAAAGCCCTCCATTCAACTTAGGCAGAAACCGGGTCAACACATCATGAAGACAACACATCATGGACCCAGTGATGTAATGCACAACCTCTCCCCAGCTGACTCAGGCTTCTCTCAAAAGAAGTTTGTTTTATTGTCACGGAGATCAACATGACTTCTATTGACTTTCTCACTCCGAGATAGTTGATATTGAATAGATGGCATCTGCTCCAGCCTCCGATCACTAAAAGTGCACAAATCAAGTCTAAAGCCAAGAGATCAATCAAATCTCGTTAGGACACATGGATGACGATCAAGAGAGTCCTATGCTATATCCTTGCGATATTGCTAGAACACTCAGAGTGATACTACTTAGTATTCACAATGATGAGTGGAAATCCTTCTAGTGTTCACATCAAACAGCACTGCGGTAGGCCATGTGTAAGATTCTTTATGAATTGAACACATGTAAAACTGAAAAGCAACAGTGGTTTGTTTCTTAATCGATTCAAACTCGTTTCAGGTTTCTACGCAATATCTTTATGGTCTTTCCAGAACATTCAGAGTGATATTTATTAATATTCACAGTGATGAATGGAAATCCTTCTAGCGTCAACATCAAACAGCGCTACGATAAGTAACTTGCGAGATTCTTATGAATCAAGCTTGTGTCAACTGGAAAGCAACAATGGTAAGATTCTTAATGAATCAAACTTGTTCTAGGAATTTGAATTGACGACTTTAACTAAGGGGATATTTATCCAATTGATTCACTCTTTACGTTCGCAGTCTTGCTTTCAGACGCTCGAGTAAAGAGAACGGCTAGTACAGCTGCGAAACCCTGTCAAGGAAATTTTTAATTAAATCTACCTAATCACAGGTACAATACTTAGTATCGTGTAACGGTCTTCGCCGACCGGAGGTAAAACGCTACCGATTTAGGACGAATGTCAAAGCCATTCAGTCTGTGTTTAAGTTTTGTCTCGAGAAGGTAACGTCACGGTGTACTCATCAAAGTCAAAGATTCAAAACCGCATAATCATGCCCAAAGACATTCAACATTTAAGAAAGCTAAAGACTTCCGCAACTCTGATGATTAATGACCTCTCTTCAAAGGAGACTGTTAGCAAGCTTTCACGATTGTGCAAAGTATGAGTATGAGGATAAAGACACAAGATCGCAAGATGGCAAAGACAAGTTAAGGATAATTAGAAGATATCAAGATAAAAGACAAAGTCGAAAGACAATGACAAAGGCTCAAAGATCACAGCATGAAGAAACAAGACTACTATTACACGTTCAAGACTCATTTATGACGAAATTCATAAATCTCCATTGGACTCCAAATATCGAAGAGGAATGACCTCACACTGGGGGAGATTGTTAGCCACAAAATATTGAGTCAAACAAGAATGTTCGGTCATACGTTTTAATTGTAATATTTATTAGAACGTTGTAATAGTTAGTTAAAATAGTCGTGACATTACGGGCTTGATGTAGGGGTGTAATCGAGTCGAGCCGAGCTCAAGCTTAATAGGGCTTGAGCTTGGCTTGATACTAAACTTATAGGCTTGAGCTTGGCTTGATAGCTTGTCAAGCTTTACCAATCTAGGCTTGAGCTTGGCTTGATAAGGCTTGATAAAAGCTTGAGCTTGGCTTGAAAAGCTTGAATGTGTATAAATTTAGTTTTTTTTATAATAAAACTCATCAATAAACATATGTATAAAATAAAAAAACAAAAATCATTACTTAAAACAAATTTGATTTATTTAACATTAATAAAACCAATAACAAAATCATCGTATAATCTTGGTTCAAAAATATGCATTGCGCTCCAATACGATTAAGGTCCCAAAGGCCATTGGATGATGCGAATGCAAGCCCAATTTAGACACGTTGCGTTTAGTATTAAGAAGAGTAAAAAAATATTTATACACATATGATATTCCACCAAGTACTGAGTAAATGCAATAATAAAATTTACAAAAATAAAGAATCATTTAAAATACAAAGAACTAAAATATAAATGTAATTAGAGTTAAAAGTCCTTTTAAAATATATTATTTATTTATGAAATTAGCCTTTAAAATCAGGTTAATACTCAAATTAACAATTAGTTGCTTATTAAAATTCATCATAAAAACATATTTTTGATAGAGCTTGAAAAAGCTTGGTAAGAACTCGAGCCGAGCTATAAAAAGCTTGAGCTTGAGCTTGATATAGTTTCGAGCTATTTTTTGGGCTTGAGCTTGGGCTTGAGCTTGATAAAAGCTTGGCTTGATCGAGCCAAGCTCGAGCTCGAGTTCGAGTTGCTTGATAAAAGTTTGGCTTGATTACAGCCCTAGCTTGATGGTTAGCTTAAAAGGCCTCTTTCAAGGTACTAAGCATTTATTCAAGCCCGACCCAAAAGATATATAGTCCATTAGAGAGCCCGCATGTGGGTGGACTATATAAGTACCCTCCTAGCATGTTAGGAGGGTGGATAATCTCATAATTTCTTAATCTAATTTCACAAGTTAATCATCTTTTTTTCTCTACTTTCTCTCACTACTTTCTCTCTCTAAAATTCATATCTTTTCCATCTCATTTCTTTAATCTATCATCATATTATTAGGGACAACACCTATCGATCCAAAAGACCAAGAGAAAACCACATTCACTAGTCCTTATGGAACATTTGCTTACAAAAGAATGCCTTTCGGCTTATCCAATGCTCCCGGGACTTTCCAAAGGTGTATGATGGCTATATTTCATGACATGGTTGAACAAACTATGGAAGTCTTTATGAACGATTTCTCGGTCTATGGTGATTCTTTTTCTTCTTGCCTTGCCAATTTAGAACGTATGCTTAAACGGTGTGAAGACACTCGTCTTGTTCTTAATTGGAAAAAAATGCCATTTCATGGTAAAAGAAGGCATCATCCTTGGTCATAAAATTTCTAAAGCCGGCATCGAAGTCGACCGTGCTAAAGTTGACGTCATTGCTAAGTTGCCTCCACCTACCACCGTCAAAGGAGTTAGAAGTTTTCTAGGTCATGCAGGATTTTATCGACGTTTCATTCAAGATTTTTCTAAGATAGCTCGACCAATGACTCATCTCTTAGAGAAAGATGCTCCTTTCATCTTTTCTCAAGATTGTCTCGACTCTTTCGAACTTCTTAAAGGTAAGTTAACTAAGGCACCGGTCTTGGTCTCTCCAAATTGGGAGTTACCTTTCGAGCTAATGTGCGATGCTAGTGATTTGGCGGTAGGAGCGATTTTAGGTCAACGAGTTAACAAACACTTCCAACCGATCCATTATGCTAGTAAGACAATGACGGGGGCTCAATTGCATTATACCACTACCGAAAAAGAGCTTTTAGCTGTAGTGTATGCTTTTGAGAAATTCCGCCCCTATCTTGTGCTTTCCACCACCATCGTTTACGCCGACCATTCCGCCTTGAAATACTTGTTGACCAAGCAAGATACTAAACCGAGACTCCTTCGTTGGGTTTTGCTCCTACAAAAATTTAAAATCGAATTTCGTGAAAAAAAAAGGGAGCGGAAAACCTAGCCGCGGATCATCTTAGTAGACTTGAAGATCCTTATCAAGGGGAACTTCCAAATCAAGAGATTAATGAATATTTTCCCCTTGAGACCTTAATGTTTATTAATTCCAATCTTGATGATACCCCATGGTTTGCAGACATTGCAAACTATTTGGCGGGTGGTGTTCTTATCGAAGGGTTAACGTCCCAACAAAAGAAAAAAATTCTTTAAGGATGTTAAGCACTATTATTGGGATGACCCTTATCTTTTCAAGAAATGTGCGGATCTTATAATTCTTAGGTGTGTTGATGGGCCGGTGGCTTTACAAATCCTTGAAGCTTGCCACAAAGGACCCACCGGTGGTCACTTTGGTCCTAACTACACAGCTAAGAAAGTTTTCGACTCCGGATTCTACTGGTCTACCATTTATCCTGACGCTCATGAAATGGTTAAGCATTGTGATGCTTGCCAAAGACAAGGCAAGGTCACACATAAAGATGAGATGCCTCAAAATTTCATCCAAGAGTGTGAAATCTTTGACGTATGAGGCATCGACTTTATGGGGCCATTTCCATCATCCAAAGGGAACAAGTACATCCTCGTAGCCATTGACTACGTATCAAAATGGGTTGAAGCAAAGGCTTTACCTACTAACGATTCGAGGGTGGTTGTGAACTTCTTGAAACAATTGTTTGCTCGATTCGGTGTGCCTCGTGCTATTTTTAGTGATCGCGGGACTCATTTTTGCAATGATCAGTTCGCACGAGTCATGGCTAAGTATGGTGTCAATCACCGACTTTCTACCGCGTATATCCACAAACTAATGGTCAAGCCGAGGTTTCCAACCATGGACTTAAGCGAATCTTAGAGCGTACCGTGGGAGAGCATCGTGCCTCATGGGCCGATAAATTAGATGATGCTTTGTTGGCTTTCCGTACCGCTTATAAGACACCTATAGGTTGTACTCTTTATCGCCTTGTGTACGGAAAGGCATGCCACATCCCCATTGAGTTGGAGTATAAGGCTTATTGGGCCTTGAAATGGGCTAATTTTGACATAAACAAAGCCGGTGATCTTAGGAAAATCTAACTCAATGAACTTAATGAACTTAGGAATGAGGCTTATTAGAATTCATTGATCTACTAGGAGAAGACTAAGCTCATTCATGATTCCAAGATTAAGAATCGAGAGTTCCACGTTGGTGATCAAGTTTTACTCTTTAACTCTCGGTTGAAAATCTTTTCGGGTAAACTTAAGAGCCGTTGGTCTGGTCCATTCACCGTGGCCCAAATCTTCCCTTATGGCACCATTGAGTTATCTCAACCCAATGGGCCCAAATTTAAGGTGAATGGCCAACGGGTTAAGTTGTACTTTGGAGAGGACATCTCTCATGAGATGATTCCATCCCTCTCCACGTTTCCCTTGAATTAATTCGGGAAATCGAGTCGAGGTAGAGACTCGTGATAAATAAATCAAGCATCGTATAACTAGGTTAGATTTTTATCTTTCTCATCCTTTCCATCCTTTTTCACCTTCACCCATTTCCACCAATAAGTGTAGGGGGAGCCAAGTAGGTTGTGTTTTGTGATGTTGTGCAGGGATATGTGCTTTAATGATCCACTTTTGGTGCCTTTGACGCGACCGGTGATCCCGTGTTCCCGTGGTACCCTGTTCCTTCGATTCGTTTTTGCTATTGTGATTCAATTTTGTATATAAATAATAAGTTGAATAAATGTAATCACTTTAGTTGTCTCTTCCTTAGCAAGATTTAAATAAGGTGCACAATGTCCTAAGTATAGGGGAGTTTACTCCCACATGCTTAAACATTGAGGACAATGTTTATATTAAGTGTAGGGGAGACTTCTATCTAAGTAATAAGTGGGTTTTTCCATGAATATGTCCTCATTTTAACCGGAAAACTTAATTTTCGATGTTTTTCAAAATTTTTGATCCATTTTGGCCTAGTAGTATTTTTCATTTATTTTCTTTTATCTACTTTCCTTTTGTCATCACTACCATATGTATATATTCCATAATAAAGTCAAGAAAAAAAATATAAAGAAAAAAATGAATAAATAAAATGGTTTTAACAAGTTTAGATATCTTTGATATATTGGCCCACCGTAAATCTTTTGACTCAACCCGAGTTTACTTATCTAAGTTTACTCTAGCTAGTATCCTTAACATATTTAAATTAAGTTCTTCTAGGCTTTTATATAGGGAACTTTAAAACGCGAAAGTCTTAACTCTTACAGGTTAAGAACAAGAAGTTTTCGCAAGTTCCTATAATTGATCCTAGAAAGTCGTTTATCAAGGGAACTTTAAAATGCGAATTCTAAACTTGAAAAAGTCTAAGAAGTTGCAAGATCCTATAGATGACTTGAAAACCCGAAACTTTGATTAATAGGCTAACCATCCACGAGTCTCATTCCTTGAGATTTTAAATTGTGGAGAACGAGAGATGATAGAGTCAATTATAAGTTTGGTATTCTTTCATGAATTTATGTGAGTTAATTATGAGATTTTTCTCCCATCGCTTGTTAATAAATATAATTGCAATAAATAAGGTAGTACGATTTGAAAAGTTATTTAGCTTCTGGCCCAAGATCGTTTAAAAGTTGCTCGGTATTAATTAGAGTTCATAGAAAAGGCATAACTTATTGAAGCGGGATGCGAAGATTGGCGAGACCAAAAAGGCCCTAACAAGGCATGAGGGCTACATTTTGTTGCTAAAGATCCAAAGTGATGTGAAGAATCATTTATCAAAAATCAATATGAAGGATCGAGACACACGACGAAAAGCAAATACTCCCCTAAAGATCATGGAGAAGTCTATCCAAAAAGACCCTAGCAAGGTATGAGGATAAATAGATCCAAGTCCGAAAAGGAGGCGGATCGTTGTATATCAAAATCTCAAATAAAGATTGGAGAAAAATGAAGAAGTCGTGGTCCAAGTATGAAGAATGTCTCAAAAACTTCAAGTGAAGAAATTCCTATTATGAAGAGAAGACCATTATTTCAAGAACGTCTCTCAAGATTTGAAGTATGAAGTCAATGCCAAATATCGGTCCGAGAAAGGTCTCAAATCGTGAAGCGAGTTATGCCAAGAAGTTTTAAAAGATTTTGTCCTTTAGCTAACTATTGATTAAATCATCCTACTTTATTTTCAGCCTAAATAAACTATCGAAATAAGTCAACAATGCATCCTCGTGATCATTCAAGACAATAATAAAATATAAGAGATACACCTAGGAATAAGGGAGTCTAAGTGAATAAATGGGCCACATGATTTTGTGTTAGTTTGCTAACTTATAATAACAATGATCTCGTTTTTAAGCTTGGTTTGGGGAACGTGAAACTTGAGGGTGATAAACATTCATGACAATCCAAAGCTCTAATGTAAGTCTTCGATCTCTTTACTTGTTTTCTTCCTTCAAATATTTTGTTATCTTCTATCTTTTTACGTTTCCTTAATGTCTTGTGTTCAAATAAAGGCCAAGGTAGGATAATTATGATGGAAAATGTAAATCTTGCTTTGTAACTAATGCATTGCATGAGGGCATTGCAATGGTCAAGTGTAGGGGATTTAATAAGTGTGAAAACACTTATCCTTTTACCACTTAATTATAATAATAACCAAGCCAAAACGTGTATTTAGTGTCGTAAATGTCGGAATTATGCGTGGTTTGTGTTTTTATTGTGTTTTAGGATCAAAATGTGAAAAGGGAAGAAAACATGGGATTTCACGGGCTTTTATCGAAGAAAAAGAAAAAAGACGAAGTTAAAAGATCAAGAGTGCAAAAAGATTGGAAGTCAAATGCCTATTCTGAAGATTTATCGAAGAAAAAGTCTAAAGGCGGAAGTTTAACGAAGTCGAAGAACCAAATCTAATTAATGAAGAAATTAGAAGAAGAGTTCATTTTATTTATCGACAAATCCTGAGACAAAGTCGAGAATAACAAGTTTATTGTCAAAGACGAAAGCCGAGAAGACAAAAGAAAGAAAGAAGGAAGCAACTTACTCCTCCCCTCCTCCTATAAATAGAGAACTTAACCTCATTTGTGAGGTGTTAGCAAATTTGACAAATTAGTTCGTTCTCGGCGGAGGTGTGTATGTTTAATGCCAATTATTAGTGTCATTTTTTGGGTTTAGAAAGAGAAAATTAAAAGACGAGCTACACTACGATTAAACTACGACGAATGACGTAAAACGTAAACGTAAATACGTAAAACGCGACGAAATTAAAAATTAAACCTAAATTCAATTTAAAAATTAAAACTAAGTCTAAAATAATATAAATAAGAATAAAAGTTCAATAAATAAATTTTATATCCTTTTATTAATTAAATATTCAATTTAAATGCTAATTAAAACTCTAAAATTAAATATAATTAACAACAAGCCCGAAATATTATTTTATCAAACAATTATCTTACTTATATTAATTAAACACTAAAAAGTATTTTTCTTAAATTTTTAAAACTATTTTTCTATTATTTAAAGGCTAAAAACAATTTTTAAACAAAAATAATCATAAAAAATAATAAAATAATGAGAAAATTAATTTTACTTTTTGAAAAATCCTAATTTACTTAGTTAAACAGTAGAAAAATGAAACAGTTTGAGAAAAGTACTTTTTTTACCTAATAGAATAAAAATAGATTAAATAAAAACTAATTAAAACTTAAAATAATTCTAGAAATTAATAAAATAAAGTGAAATATGAATATCTTTTCTAAAAATCTTAAAATAAGTTACTTAAACTATGAAAATCGAAAAATGTGAAAAACACTGATTTTTACTACTAAAAGACAAAAACAATATTAAATAAAACTAATATAAATTTAAATAAATGCTAAAAATACCAAAATAAACAGAAAAATAAAAATATTTTTTCTCAAAATCTTCAAATAATTTAACAAGCCTAAGCAAACTAAAATTACTTAAAAACACTCAAAAATGTCAACTAAAGACAAAAAAACCTTGAAACTGAAAGTGACAAGTCAACAAACTTTGTCTTATAGTGAAGCAGTGGCTAGAATAGAACTAGCAGTGGGAACTATTTCTCACAGCTGGATCACAGTGTTGGAAATACGTTTTTACGTATTTAGGAAGATTCGGTCACTCCAACAATATATTAAGTAGTAGCTCGTAGTCTAGATATCTTTATTAAACAAACAAAGCCAAGCCTAGCCTACAACATGTGTAGGCCGGCCCAATATTGTAAGCCTAAGCCCATCATAAGGCTTGGGTATATAAACCCTCTCCTTTGATGGAGAGGGTGGTGGTTTTCATAATTTACACATAGTAATCTTTTGTTTCTCTCTCTAGAAGTGTGTGAACACCATCATCTCTCTATCTCTTTCTCTCTCTAAAACATAAGCAAGATTTACATATCCTACAAATGGTATCAGAGCAAAGCAGCTCTGAACCCGCAGTTCATGAAATGGGACCCAGTAACATTAGTTCTGGTCTTGTCCCAAACAACCCTACTTCATCATCATTTACACCACCTTCTAGGACTGAATGAGATACGTTATTTCAACCGTTCTTTGATGAATTCTTTACTCCTCCAAGTATTGTTGCTCCAGAACCTGAGGTAATAGCTCCGGTAACCGAAGTTGTCGCTCCAGTAACCGAAGCACAATCTGACACGTCTGCACCTATAATTGGTCAAGATATACCTTCAACGAGTAATTCTCAAACAACACATGTTTCAACTACCCATGTCATGCCTATTGATGATGAAGAGGATGATGATGATCACGATTTAGAATTCGCTCAAATGCGTCAACTTCCATTCTTTGGTGTACTTGTTCCCAACCCTAATCAAGCCGGGTCGTCCACCTTAGAGGAAGCTCCTAGTACGGTCTACTCCAATCCACGGATTCGTGAACATGACAGCAAGTGGACAAAGGATCATCCTATAGATTCTATTATTGGTGACCCTAATCGTCCGGTATCCACACGAAGTCAGTTACAAGAAAATGCAATGTTTTGTCATTTTGATGCTTTTCTCACTAAAGTTGAACCTAAGACATGGAAAGAAGCTTTTACTCAATCCTGTTGGATAGAAGCTATGCAAGAAGAACTTAATGAATTTATACGTCTTGAAGTATGGGAACTTGTCCCATGCCCGGATTAATTGCAATTACTCACTTTGAAATGGGTTTACAAGGTGAAACTCGATGAGTTAGGCGGAATATTGAAGAACAAAGCTCGACTAGTAGCTCGTGGATACAAGCAATTATTGGGCATCGACTTTACGAAATCCTTTGCACCTGTTGCCCGTTTGGAAGCTATTAGACTATTCCTCGCTTATGCAGCCAATATGAATATGATCGTCTATCAGATGGATTTGAAGACGGCATTTCTTAATGGTGAAATCAAGGAAGAGGTCTATGTTCAACAACCAGATGGTTTTGTGAATCCTAATTATCCTAATCATGTGTACAAGCTTAAGAAGGCTCTCTATGGGTTGAAGCAAGCTCCACGCGCATGGTATGATCTATTGTCACAATTTCTCATTTCGCAAGGCTTCGCTAAAGGCAAGGTGGATCCCACACTGTTCATTCAGAAACGAGGTAAAGATATGATTATGGTACAAATATATGTTGATGATATTATATCTGCAGCCTCGACCCAAACTTTATCCGACGAATTTGGGACACTCATGTCTTCCAAGTTTAAGATGTCAATGATGGGCAAGGTATCATTCTTCTTAGGTCTTCAGATATCTCAGAGTCCTAGAGGCATCTTTATCAATCAATCCAAGTATGCCCTTGAATCACTCAAGAAGTATAAGATGGAATCTTGAGACCCCGTGGATACTCCAATGGTAGAACGAACTAAGCTTGATGCAGATCCACATGGAGTTGCCGTTGATCCAACACTTTATCGTGGAATGATCGATACTCTTCTGTATATCACAGCTAGTCGACCTGATCTTCAGTTTGCTATATGCATGTGTGCTCGGTATCCAACTAGGCCTACTGAGTTACACTTAGCTACTGTGAAACGGATCTTTCGATATCTTAAAGGAACCATTAATCGGGGACTTTGGTATTCGAAGGACTCTTCGATTGCACTTATGGCATATGCAGATGCGGATCACGCGGGTTGTCAAGATACTAGGCGTAGCACGAGTGGAACTTTGCAACTACTAGGAGATCGACTAATCAGTTGGGCATCGAAAAGGCAGAAAAGTGCTGCAATTTCAAGTACGGAAGCAGAATACATAGCTATGTCCGGTTGCTGTGTTCAAATTCTTTGGATGAGATCGCAATTAACCGACTATGGTCTAGGTTTCAACAAAATTCTGATGTACTGCGACAACAAAAGTGCAATTGCCTTATCCTGCAACAATGTTCAATTCTCCCGGACGAAGCATATTGACATTCGCTACCACTTCATCAAGGAGCAAGTGGAAAATGGAGTAATCGAGCTTTACTTTGTCCGATATGAGTATCAATTGGCGGATATTTTCACGAAGGCTTTAGATCGCGCTCGAATGGAATTTTTGGCCGACAAGCTAGGAATGAGAACTTTCTCGCCTGAAACTCTAAAGGAACTGGCAGATGAAGTGAAAGAATAGTGGTGGTAAACTATTCTCTGTATCCTTGGTGATCATTTGTATATATGTTTATATCTTTATCCACAAAAGCAAAATATAAAAATATAAAACCATATAAAAACCATAAAAATTGAAAAATTCATAAAAATCCAAAAATATTTTTACTTTATTTTTTAAAGGCATGTCTTTTGGTACGATAATATATACGGCCTTAGAAATGTTGATTAATATCGACACGGCGCCATAAATAGAGTTCGTACAAAAGTTGTAAATATTTCATAAAACATGCCCTTATGGCTTGTAGTTATTTCAGACTGCAACCCGCTTTTCGCATTAAAGTCACGTATTTCTTTTGAAAACGTTGGCTCACAACGGGAATTAATTTTCTCGGGCAAGGTTTACTTTAAAACCTTGTAAGGGATCAAGTTTACTTTATAACTTGGTCTAACACAAATCTATGTACGCTTCAGTGCATTTATTTGTTAAAACAAGAGAAGTCTTGTTTTTATGAAGCTATCATCTCTACAACCATAGCAATCTAGAATTGGTATCTACATACTCGATGATGCGACTACTCAAAAGACGACTAAAGCTCTTTCAATAGAACACGGGTCAACAATTGAGGCGGAGAAATTGTCAAGCATTCAGAATCTTCGATGCCGAACATGCCAAGTTCACAAATTGGTGTCAAGATAACAATGCCAATCGTACATGTGGTGTCAAGAGATGACTTCAGACGTGACGAGGCGACCAACATATGCCGACAAGAACCATTTGATCTTATCATATGATGTTCTCATCATCAGGTCCAAACTTGTCAATTTTTTACTAATATGGTGAATATGTGATCATGTTACAAATCGGTATCATATCTCATACATTTGGTATCATGAAGATAAAACGGACTTGCATTTTTCTTCCCAAAACCTTTGTTAAAACTTCATTAAATCAATTGATATTAAAAACATCGACTGGGTTAATATTTTTAATATGGGAGAGAAAATGTGATTTAATATGGGAAATTATCACAAATGGTTTGACTTAATGTGCTGGCTCATCCCGACATATGTGAAATGTTTTCGAATATCGTGGCATATGTTAAGGGGGAGCAAAACGGATTTGCACATCAAAAATGGATTTCATGGTGACATATACTTACCCAAAACCCATTTATTTCACGACGATGAAGATTGTGGTGACATAAGGATGGTAGGATAGGTTAAGTCCTATGACTCTTCCAGAACTGGAGGAATCTTCCCAAGGACATTCCATAGCTAGAAATAGTAGTCCATAGGAAAGTTGGAGAAAAGATTGTGAATGTAGCTAAATGCCGACCAAGTACTTAAGTTAGCACTGGAACAATCACAACAAGGTGCTAGTTATGACGTATTGGTAAGCATTGAAGGGGTTTAAGAATGAAAAAGAATTGTAAAGATAAAGGGTGTAAAGAAAGAAGCCCTCCTTACAACCTTAGGCAGAAACCGGGTCAACACATATGTTATTGATTTCATTTTAATGATGCTCGATATTGAAGATAGACATCATGGACCCAGTGATGAAATGCACAACCCATCCCAGCTAACTCAGATATCTCTTAAAAGATATTTGTTTTAATCACACGGAGACAACGCATTATCTATTGATTTATTCACTCCGAATAAACTGGTATTGAAAAGGTGGCACTCCTCTCCAGCCTCCGATCACTAAAATCCAATGTGCATGATCGAGTCTAGAGCCATTCGAGATAATCAAATATCTCATTAGGACACACCTTCATAATTCCTTGCTTCTTAACACACTGAGAAAAGTAAGAAAGATCTTAAGAGTCCTACGCAAAATCTTCATGATCTTGCCTGAACATCCGAGTAATACGAAAGTACTTACAATGAAGATGGAAATCCTTCTTAAGCGAATATCAAAAAGCTCATGGTAGGTGACTTGTGCGATTCTTTATGAATCAAGCTTGTGATAACTGGAAAACAACAGTGGTTTAATTCTTAACTGAATTTAAACACGTTCTAGGCCTCTACGCAATATCTTAGTGATCTTGCCAGAACTCTCAGAGTGATACCTTAGTGTTCACAGTGATGAGTGGAAATCCTTCTAGTGTTAACCTCAAACAACACTTGGTAGGTAACTTGCAAGATTCAGTATGAATCGAGCTCGTGAAAACTGGAAAGCAACGATGGTGCGATTCTTTAATGAATCAAACTTGTTCCAGGAATCAAAATTGACGGCTTCAATCATGCGGATAATTTTATCTAAATGATTCACTCTTTACGTTCGCAGTCAGCTTTGGACGGTCGAGTAAAGAGAACGGGTTCACCCGCGAAATCTTGTCAAGGAGATTTTTAATTAAATCTACCGCCACAAGTACGATATTTTATATCGTCCAACGGTCTTCACCGACCGGAGGTAAAATGCTACCGAGTTAGAATAAAATGTTCAAAGCCATTTTGTTCGTGTCTACTTATGTTGCGTCATTTGAAGACGGTGGCGTTGTGGAATCCAAGAAGAAGTCGTCCCCGCATGCTTATACTTTATGCACTTTATACCTCATCTAATTCAAGAAAGCCTAAAAGTTAAGTCTTCCGCTGTATCGAACTCTGAAGCTTTCAAGAATTACAAAGGTATAAGTGTGTGGGACATGATGTCACGAGGAGGTGAAGATCACAAGTTATGGATGCACAAGATCAAGGCAAGAGACTAATGCTAAAGATTGATATCAAAGATCACATCAACATGTTCACCAGAAAAGAAAAAGAAAAGAAAGACAAATACTACGAGCTCAAGACAAGCATAGTATGCTAGGTTTATTTTATTATTGTAACTAGGGTAACACCCTTGTTTGGAGTGACCTACCTTAGGGGGAGATTGTTAGAAATACGTTTTTACGTATTTAGAAAGATTCGGTCACTCCGACAATATATTAAGTAGTAGCTCGTAGTCTAGATATCTTTATTAAACAAACAAAGCCAAGCCTAGCCTACAACATGTGTAGGCCGGCCCAATATTGTAAGCCCAATCGCATCACAAGGCTTGGGTATATAAACCCTCTCCTTTGATGGAGAGGGTGGTGGTTTTCATAATTTACACATAGTAATATTTTGAGTAAAGTGCAAAAATTATCCCTGTGGTTTGTCAAAAGTTTGAATTACATCCCTCGTTAATACTTCGCGCAATATACATCATTATGGTTGTAAAATAGTACACCATACATCCCTGAGGACGGATGGTGCAAATATTTTTCCGTCAAGGGTTAAAAGTGTTTGTTATCTTAGGGGTGTTTTAGTCTTTTTACAACCTAGGGATGATTTTTGCACCTAACTTTTCAAAAAAAGAAATTTCCAAAAAAAAATTTCAAAAAAATTCCAAATTTTTTTAAAAAAAGTTTCGAAAAATGTTTTCTTTTTTCGAAAAATGTTTTTTTAAATGTTTTTTTTAAGTTTCGAAAAAATATTTGAAAAAACTTTTTTTCAAAAAAAATTAAATTTTTTTTATAAAAGTTTCGAAAAATGTTTTTTTTAATGTTTCGAAAAATGTTTTATTTTTAAAATGTTTTCTTTTTTAAAATAAGTTTAAAAAAATTTGAAAATTTTTTTTTTCGAAAAAATTCAAATTTTTTTTTTTAAAATTTTCGAAAAAAGTTTTTTTTTCAAAAGTTTTTTTTAAATGT
This sequence comes from Glebionis coronaria, assembly GCA_025667525.1. Classification (NCBI taxonomy): domain Eukaryota; kingdom Viridiplantae; phylum Streptophyta; class Magnoliopsida; order Asterales; family Asteraceae; genus Glebionis; species Glebionis coronaria. The sequence goes on from CM046879.1 coordinate 324,746,225, forward strand.
TTTTCGAAAAAAAAACTTTTTAAAAAAAAGCTTTTCTAAAAAACTTTTTTTTCAAAAAAATTCAAATTTTTTTTTAATCTTCGAAAAAAAAAATTTCAAAAGTTTTTTTTTATAAAAGTTATTTTTTAAAATGTTTTTCGAAAAAAAAACTTTTTTTAAAAAAAGTTTTTTTTTAAATACTTTTGAAAAAAAAACTTTTTTCAAAAATTTTAAAAAAAAATTGAAACTTTTTTCGAAACATTAAAAAAACATTTTTCAAAACTTTTAAAAAAAAAATTGAATTTTTTTGAAAAAAGCTTTTTTCAAATATATTTTCGAAACTTAAAAAAAAAATTAAAAAAAAACATTTTTCGAAACTTTTTTAAAAAAAATTTGAAATTTTTTTGAAATTTTTTTTGGAAATTTTTTTTTTGAAAAGTTTGGTGCAAAAATCATCCCTAGGTTGTAAAAGGACTAAAATACCCCTAAGATAACAAACACTTTTAACCCTTAACGGAAAAATATTTGCACCATCCGTCCTCAGGGATGTATGGTGTACTATTTTACAACCACAATGATGTATGTTGCGCGAAGTATTAACGAGGGATGTAATTCAAACTTTTGACAAACCACAGGGATGATTTTTGCACTTTACTCTAATATTTTTTTTCTCTCTCTAGAAGTGTGTGAACTCCATCATCTCTCTATCTCTTTCTCTCTCTAAAACATAAGCAAGATTTACATATCCTACATATAGAAAAAGCAAGTTTAGACGATTTGTGGCTTTGTTGGATGGTATTTTTTTGAACAAAGGGCACCCCCACACTCAATGGAGTGTGGGGAGCCAATTATAAGCAAAAAACACAAAGTCCAAGGCAAGAAATCATACAAAACCAAGCAATATGTTAACTGCTATCATAGAAACATGATCTGGTGGTATTTGCTGATCTGTTTAGCAACTAAACGAATTTCAAGCTAAGAAAATAGACTTCCTAGCACACCACAGTCAAAACCAAGGACATACACCCCTAATCTAACCTTAACACTATTTGGTTACCAAATTGCAAGTTGTAAAACACAAGAATCACACCTTAAACCCTACTGATGTATCTAGGCTGTATTTATGCTAACATGCAAACTTTCTTTAAAATCCTGAATTACCTATAACCCCTATTCAAAACATATTATACTATATAAATAAGAATGTTTGAGCCATTATTAAGCCTAATCTTTGTCAATAACTGAGCCTAAAATGCAGATCCAAACACCCCTTAACCTACTAATAACAAACTTATGTAAAGGATTTTGAACATAAACACTTAAATCTGATTCTCACTTACACTAACATGCATCAAAATCATTTAACAAACATAAACAAAGACTTAAACTAACAACAATCATGGAACAAAAAAAGCACTAGCAAATTTCTAGCAAGACAGTCATAACTAGGAATCATTTAAGAGGGAGTTCAAGGTCTCAGACCTGATGCCACCAGCTCTGTGAGATGTCCTAGCTTATGAGGAGCTTGGAAGAATGTGTAGAGGCCCTTGCTGGAGTCATACAGCAGGACCAAGGGTGTCAAATATCTTCAAGTAAAAAGTGAAAAATGGAGGATGGATTTGGTGAGACTACAACAGTCTAACACCAAACCTCCTTGAGTACCTGTTGAAAACAAGATAAACAAAGAAACAAGCTCCCTAAGAAGGCTTAGAAGCTGATGTCAAGCAGCTTCTAAGTGAGCTTATGGAACAGTAAGTGAAGCAAAGAAATGAAAATGAGATTTTGAAAAATCTTAGGAAACCAAACCTTTTGAAAACACTTTTTGTAAATGATAATCAGTTACAAACACAATATTTAACCAGTCTCCTAGACTCTTGTTTAGGATTGGTTGTCAAACAACCCCAACCAACAGCCTATTAAACTCGGATCTCAAAGCTATTTTCTACCAAAAATTTATTTTGAACAAAACAAAACCTTGATAATTTCTAAACTAATTTGCAAGAAAATAAATGTCTTAAAATACTAAAACATGAAAGTAAAAGGAACATAGAATAGGAATGCAAGGTTTTTAAAATACTGTAACTATTTATCATAAAAATTTTACAAACCAAAATTCTGGAACAATGAAATAAGCCACAAGTTGGCCTATTTATACTAGTACAATGAAGGATCTAGAATGCATATGAAAACATAAACCCTAACAGCTATGATATTCAAGTTTGCCCCTGGTCTTCTTTTTTTGAATCTTGGTCAAAGTCCTCATGTGATGTGTGACAATCCGTCAATTTAGGGTCGATATTTTATTCTCGAGTATTATTTTAAAATCATTATTTTATTACTAATTTATGAACTCACTCACTTTTGGGAAGAAATAAGGGATTACGTCTTAAAGTAGCATCGACTACGTCTAAACCGGAGAACTCTACGTTACGTGCTTACGTTTACATACACCATTTTTGTGATAGTCCGACATTTCAGGAAATAAATTTTATTCTCGAATATTATTTTGGAATTTTAAATTTGTGTTGGTTCATAAGCTCACAAATTTACAAGAAGAAATTAGGACTTTCTTGAATAATTTAGCGTCTTTTACGATTAAACCGGGACCCTAGGTTTACGTATTTACGCTTTTGAACTCCGTTTTTATGGTACAATTTTTATTAGAATCATTTTGTGCCGTAGATTCATAATTTATAAAAACCTTTTTCGTAAATCGACCCGAGGGCACGTAAATCGAGGAAACTAGAATCGAGGAGTACCCGTAAATTAGTGGAGATGAGACAAGTGGGACACTTGTCCCACCTCCACTATGGGTGGCAAGTTTATACCAACTTTGGGACACTTGTCCCATAAGTCTTCCAAAACCATCAAACAACTAACAAAAACCATTTCCATCCTCACCACAACTTCACATACATGCAAATCTAGATTAAACTTTCTCCTCTCTCTCTTGTTCCCTCTTTGTGCCGTCCCCTATACACCCTAAATCATCATCATACATAAAAAATCAACCACAAATCTTATGTATAAGTTACATAAGATGATAACCCTATGAAGAAATGAAGATTGGAGGTGATTCTAACAACTAGAAGGGAGTTTCCAAGGAGGTTTAGGGCTGATTTCCATGAAAGTGTTCATCCACTTGAAGATTTCAAAAAGCCTATTGCTAAAGTTGAAGATTTGATAACAAGGACCAAGCCTTGTTCATCAAAATCTCAACATTTTCATCACTTTGGTGGTATAGAGATTGTTTCTTCCAATCATCTTGTTATTTTGTAAAAGTAATCATGTATTTTCTTTATAAATGTATATGTATATGATGATGAATGATGATCAAAATATTATGTGGGGATTTTGTGTTAATAGATTGGGTTAAAAAGATTAAAATCTACAAGTTAAAATGTTAAAATCTTGATTAGATTTATGGATTGTATAAAACAGTAAGTATCAATATGAACACTTGGTTAAATGGTTTGGATTATTGAATATACAGATAGATATATGATTTACATATGTGGTGAGTTGGCCACTCAATGGAATCAATAAAATGAGCAAGATATGATCAAAATACTATTAAGGTACAAATCTGTATAGTCTGTTTGGGACGAATTATTAGGGATACTTATAGGATGATTAAGCAGTAGCTAAAATAGAGTTATTTGTAGCACATATCATGTAGTTTGTGCTGCCCAAATTTGAGCTTCTATCTCCTTTAGAACTCAAGGGTGGAAGTGACTTTGATAATCAGATTTGTAAATAAAAGTATATAATATAAAATGAGCACTCAAGTAATATTATTATAAAATAAATATGTTAAACCCACTAACTAATAATAAGTAGTATAAAATGAGTTATTTACTATGATAAATAAACATGGCATTTTTATAAAAGTAAAGACTCAAATGTTTTCTAAAGTTATAAAACTTTATATATAGGTTTTACGTCTTTTCGGCTAAAACCGAAAAGATTAACGTTTTCGCCAAATAAAACTTAGACGGTCGGACCCGTCTAATGTAACATTTTTATAACTCATATACTGATATGTAAGTACATTTGACAAGTAAAAACCGATAAAATCCGAGCTTTATAACTTATGGACTATAATGGGCTAAATTAACCTTATTGGACCACTAGGCCCAACTAGTTTGGTTTAACATTATTGGACTTACTCATGGGCTTAACCCACTTGGGCGCAACATATGAGTATAGGCCTGGTATTAAAAGTATAAATGGACAAATATAATGTATTGGACTTATAATGGGCTTATTGGGCCTTAATATGTGATTGTGTTGAAACTAGTATAACTAGTCTAAAAATTGACTAACACATAACAACTATAATGTTGTATGAAGAGATAAAATCCCACTTGATCATCATCATACTTATGATATCATCATATATATACATAACTATTATATACATAACCCGCCTTTCCAAATCAACGTGAGTTCATAGCCTCGCACTCTTTTAAATTTTCTATGAAATGTTTTATAAACCCGCGAGGGAGATAACATGTTAGTTTTAATAAAATAGGACACCAGTTGTCCCGATTATTTGCTTATTGATATGGACCCGAATGATTATATGACTCGATGAATGATTATATGACCCGATGAATGAAATGAGATGGATTATTATTAGTTAGGTTATGCCACTAAAAGTCCCATTAGCATGAATTGTGAACTTCCGGGATTTGGTAGACGCTTGTGCATATAATAGTACTATTTGGTGAAGATCACCCCAGTTCGCGCCTTGACGGTTGATTCCCGTCGTGCCACATCGATTGGTAAGAGAATTTATGTATGAGAAGATTTATATAAGCGTGATTATTGTGACGACACGCTGTTTTAGATGGGCAAAGGAATTACGGGTTAGATACCCGTTGTTTGTTATAGTAAGGTAGCAATGTCATGCGGCTTATAATAATCCAATAACGAAAATACTGATATACGCATTGAATTATAATCTATTGCCTGACTAGAAATACGGGGTCTTATCACTGATATTATGTTCGTATTTTGGTTTTACATAACCATTTTCATATAACGGTTTTTTTATTTAACTCTATACAACGTTATAAAACGTATTGTATGATGTTTTTGCGACAATGGTTCGTATAATGGTTTTGAAGGATGAAGCTAATATTATGATTTACGACTAAGAGTTGTATAAAATTTCTTGGGCCTATTTTATGACCTACTACAAAGATTTGTACAAAATGATATTTCGGTAATAATTATATTACCGGTGATATATTAATGGTTTTTATTAAACTCTATGAATTCACTCAGCGTTTCCGCTGACCTTTTTAACATGTTTTATCTTAGGTACTTGAAGGTAATTCTCGGGAAGACGACAAGAATTTATGGCCCACATTCAAATAAAATTTCCATTCAAATGTTTTGTAAAATTATATGAAATACTATGACCTAAGGACCTATGTAATTTGATATTTATGAATGGAAAATGCTTTATAATTAAGCGAAGCGATTTTTAAGCGTTGTCTATGATTGGAGTAATGTGTTATCCCGTAACACCAACGACTCTTCCGCTGAATTGAATTATAAATATTTGCGGGTGTTACAGTTTGGTATCAGAGCTCTCGTTATAGAGAACGAAAGATCTTTAAAAACCAAGGTTTTGAATAAAACATTTCAAAATCTTTTAACCATAAATATTTTGAATAAAATGTTTAAAAATATTTTGACTATAAAGGTGCCGAAGAATTCCCCAGTTATCGACAAGGCCAGACTGAGAAGTGTTATTTTAATATATATATATATATATATATATATATATATATATATATATATATATATATATATATATATATATATATATATATATATATATATATATATATATATATATATATATATATATATATATATATATATATATATATATATATATATATATATATATATATATAACTTGGATTATATATATATGTTTTAATTTGATTACATGATTGTTTGATGATTATTTTAACGTTTATACGAGGTATTTATACGACGTATATTGTCACAAGGAACCCTAACTCCCCTAGCAAATTAATCGAAGCTATTCCTGTAGGAAATCTAGCTATTCTAGATCTAAACCAAGTTGTGGATATTTATAATCCCAACAAAATGGTTGATATTCGTAGAAATGTTGATATTAGTTGATTGTGATATTGAAGAAGAATTGGCGAGATTAAATCTGATATCGATGTCATGATGACCTTTCCTTATAGAGTGGAGTTTGACAAAACCTTACCACCTAGAAAGGTGTCATCTGATTCGTTGTTACCCAATTCTTAAATTCGAAATCGAAGAGGTGAATGTTGCACTTGAGGCTTTCATTGGAGCCTTTACCCAAAAAGCCTCATGCCACTAGTACCTTTCCGAGAAGTCTAATTGAATGTGTGAGTCATTTCATACTAGTGACTCATTTGATAACTATTGTTGTAAGAGCTATAGGATTAGAAATTAAGTGTTGTTCACATCGAGCTTTTATTTCCCTTTCAAGGTCTAAGAATAAGATTAAAAGTATTGGAGAATGAGGTAGGATGTCGCCTTGAGTATAAGTTTATTGAAACTTGAATAAAGTCAAATTTAACTCGTGTGGAATACGAGATTGTTAAGAGGAAGACGTTAAATCCTGTGGTTGAATTATAAGGTTTTGAATGATTGTTGGTTCGTATTAAGGGTTGTTCCTAGGCCATTGTCCAATTACGAGGATGCCCAGTGTCCAAGAAACAAATTGAAGAAATCTTCTTCTGAATTGGGACCGATGGATCTTCCAGGACAGGTGGAACACCTAATGACTCATGTAGATTAGTATTCATTGTGGTATCTTTTAAAATCACTAACTTAACTAAGACATCAGTTGGTAGGATGAGTCTTTGGAATTGTATGACATTGCGACACGTAATGTGTGACGGTACAATTTTTGACTTGTTTGTGATTAATGAAGACTACCTTTGATTGCTAAATCCTACATGTATCGATGTTATCTATCTTTTCTTGCTTCTTCCTAATGTTCGCATTAGTGATGCAACCATTGAACAAGTACTCATCTCGATTTGAGTTACGTTGTGGATTATTCTCCTTGTATTCCTGAGTGCCATCGAGGTCATGAACCTCATGATTAATTAGCTAAGCTCATTTCCTATCGTAATGTAGTTAGTTCTTGGTGAACAACTTTTTATCACTCTTTTGTAGATCACTCAATGTTTTTATAAGTGATACGATACCATCTGGGGAAAATACGGAATTATCATTTTATATGAGTTATTTAAATTGGTACTATTGCCAGTATTGTCGAAATAAAGTTTTTATCAAACATTTTGTAAATGGAAATACTTTCGTAATGATGAACATTTCAGAAAAATCATTTGTATTTCATAATTAAACATGAAAATATATTTTAAACATGATGACAAAGTTTTGACGAACTGAGTATTGAATAGTTAATCCTAGAATTGTATATAGTTGCGCGCCTACGTACAATTTGGAAGGGACCATGCAAGGCTGATTAGTAGTCACCATGAAATTGTTAATAAACATTACATTTTCCTTGAAATTGTGAAAGATTAAATTTTATGAGATCTGCAAGAAGTGTAAAAATAGGGACATATTGTTAGAGACACCTACATATGTTGCCGTACCATTTATTATTCTGAATCGAAATTACTCATCTATGGATATTGTCTTAACTGAAAATTGATATCCCCTTCTTGTCCAATTCTCTCATGGTGAGATTCTTTGGAAACTTATCCAATTATCGATTGTTGATATCCGGCTTGGAGTTTCGATATTATTATATTGTCTTTTAAATAGAATGCCTTTGAGCAACGTGGGTAACGATCCAAGGTGCTTTCGAATGCGTACTCAAATCATGAAAACATGGGATATATCCATGTTCGTTAATGTTTTTATCTTTATCTGATTTGAAATTCTCACGCGTAGATCATGTGTTGACCTTACTCTTTTAATGGTAGTTATATCTCCATATATCCTTGAATTTATGGAAGGATATAAGTTATTATTAGTCTCTTGAGAAGTTCACATCTTATCAATGATAATGAAACTGGAAAGTTGGTAGTACCATTAGAATGGATTGGTTGATTATGACCTGATATCATTGTCTAAATTGATGGGAACTCGAATGGAATTCCCCTAAAAGATAAGATGTTGATTATCAAAGGTGAATTAAATAATTCCCGATAGGTGACCATATCCTGCATTTAGGCTTGGAATTATACCCTGAATGGTTATGAGTTAGTCATAGATGTTGTAATCTAGAAAGAACCTAAGGTGGATTTATTAAAAGATGTTCCTGTTATTTGAAACTTTCTGAGGTATTTGCTGATGAATTACCTAGACTTCCCCCAATAAGGCAAGTTGAATTTGGTTTGGATTATATTCCTGGTGCTGCACCGGTGGCATGTACACTATACATCAGCACCATCTGAATCAAAAGAATTACCGTGCAACTGAGAGAGTTGACGGAAAAAGCTTTTATTCTACCCAACTCGTCATCATGAAGAGCTATAGTGTTATCATTCCTTGTATACATGGATTACCGTGAACTGAATAAATTGACGATCAAAAATTATATCCATTTCCCAAGATGGAAGATTTGTTCGATCATTTACAAGGTTCTAGCGTATATTTAAAATTTGATCCACGACATGGTTATCATCAACTTCGCATCCGCGAAATAGATTATCTATTCCAATCACTACATCCAGAACTTGTAATGAACATTATGAGTTTCATGTTATGTCGTTTGGATTGACCAATGCACATGTAGCATCCATAAATTTGGTGAATCACGTGTGTAGGCTGTAATTTGATAGATTCATGCTTGTGATCATTAAGGACCATCAGTTTGTTTCTAAGAATAAGAAGGCGTTAGTAATCATTTGTAGACTGCCCTGCGTTTGCCGAGCAGTGAAAACCTGTACCTTGAGTATTCAACATGTGATCTAAGGCTTAATCCTTTACATTATTTGACCTTGTGATTAATAGATAATGGAATCTATATTGACTCTTCAAAGATTAAGAGCCATTAAGGCTTTGGGATATACTAAAAAGGGGAAGTAGAAAAATGTTTTGACAGATATTTATCAAAGGATTTTTTTTAGGAATCATTCCCTTATACCCAGATCCTTTAACTAAACTCCCTTAGGAATAAATGTTTGTGTATACCTCAAGACAACCTAGGAGGAATTGAGGAAACCATTTAAACCATGACTTGGAATTGGAAACGACAATTCTTGCTTTTCAACTAAGAAAATTTTGACCAAAGTATAAACGAAGATTTTTCGAACGTTTACGGATTTTATTAATTATTTTCGATAAATCAACAAAAATCGTGTTAACTAAATTCAAATTTATTTTTGAATTTTCTATAATTGGACGAACTGAGAAAATTTAAAACTTTTTACGTTTACGTTTCATAAAATTAAATATTTATTATTTAATTACTTGCAATGTTTATCGACGTTTTAAACGTCGGACTGGGCAAAACTGATAAAAATAATAATTCAGAAGAAACTAAAACTTAGAAAATATGAAGAAAGAATTTCTGAGTGATTATGGCCATGATAATTATTTCATCAGGGAAGGTGAATGTAGATATTGACACATTATGTAGAAAGAATAAAGAACTAATTAAGATGTGCTCGTTAGTAATGACCGTGCAAAATAATTTGCCCGAACAATTTAAAAATAGCTGATGCTTGTAAAAAGGATAATATAAATAATAAAGAGTTTCGCGGCTAATGAAAACCATTAGAAATGGGAGCCGATGGCGTTAAATGTATAAAAGGCCGCTTGTGATTGCCTAAATATGGATGATTTCAAGATTTAGTCATGTTGGAATCTCGTAAGTTTAAGAATTCTATTCATGCTATTTCTGATTAAATATATCTTTATCTGAAGAAGTTGTAGTGATGGCCAAAAGTGAAAGCAGACATCGCAAAATACGTTGGCACATGTCTAACTTTTGCGAAGATCGAGGCCGAATGCTAAAATCCATAAGGATTGCTTCTACAACTTATAATTCTTGTTTGGAAGTGAGATAGAACCACCATGGATTTTTATCATAAATATTACAAGGTCATCATCTGGATTTGATTCGATTTGGGTCATCGTTGACAGACTAACCAAATCTGCTAATATCATTCCCGTTAATGATAGATTCTCGATGGAGAAGTTGACTCTTTTGTATTTAAAGAAGTTGTGTAAACATAGTGTGCCTGTATCGATCATCTCTATCAAGAGCCACGCTTCGCATCGAATTTCTAGAGATTTCCTTAAGGATCATTAGGAACGAACCTTGATGAGAGTACTGTTTACCACCCCAATCGAAGGGACGAGGTAAAGTAACGATACAAACACTAGAAGTCTTGTTTATTTTGAATAATTGACCTTTGGTAATGAACGGGATAATCGTTTCCCTTTGGAGAGATTATCATTGATAATTATCGTAATTGGATCGAGATCGAATCTTGTGAGGAACTAAATAAGAGCATCCGTAGGCAGGAGTTGGGACGAAGATACCCGACATACACCCATTGTGAGATGTAGATCTTGAAGTGCAAGATGGGTAGCGAAGTTATGCCAAAAAATTTCACCATGGAAAAGCGAATTGATGATCTAAAAGATCATGGGAAAATAAGTCCCCGTTGTATGGGACCGTTGAGATAATGTAAAAAGTTGGTTTGAAAGGCATGTAAGCTGGATCTACTCTAGGACTTCAAGGGTTGCGTGAATTATGTTTCGTATATCGAACTTGATAAAATGTCTATCAAGTGAAAATCTGATTATTTCTTAATGAAGTTGGGATCGGCGAAAAGTTGCATTCATCAAAAATCCGTGAACATCTTGGATAGAGAAAGTAAGTCAACTTAAGCCTGATCGTATTCCCGTAGTTATGTTTGATGAAACTCGCGTATTGTAATAAATTACACTTGAGAGAAAAGATCGAGTGTGGAGGAAATGCCCAAATGTCTTGATTCTATAAGAAGCGAGTAGTAAGATAAATCGATCTTTGAGGACAAATATCCTCTTTAGGGGTAATTGCTGTGACAATCCGTCAATTTAATGTCGATATTTTATTCTCGAGTATTATTTTAAAATCACTATTTTATTATTAATTTAAGAACTCACTCACTTTTTGGAAGAAATAAGGGTTTACGTCTTAAAGTAGCATCGACTACGTCTAAACCGAAGAACTTTACGTTACGTGCTTACGTTTACATACACCGTTTTTGTGACAGTCCGACATTTCAGGAAATAAATTTTATTCTCGAATATTATTTTGGAATTTTAAATTTGTGTTGGTTCATAAACTCATGATTGTAGTAAATTTAGATAACTTGCTTTAGGAAAAACAAGCAACTAAATATGAGCGGTAAGTATTAACGAGTGATTTAGGAAAACCACAAGTAATGACCCTTAATCAAATAAAGAGAAGAAAAAGTTCGTTTCCCAAGGAGGTATATGTGTTGTGAATTAACTTGTATGTATTTGAGATTAATATTGAGAAGATGGAAAGACGGTTTCGTGAAAATTACACTATGACTAAAAAGACGTAAACGTAAAGCCGTAGAAAAATCAACCAAATTAAAAATTATATTAAAACCAAAAACAAAATAAATAAAAGATTAAAAGGCTAAAAATAAGTCTAAAATAATATAAATAAAGTTAAAAATCCAACAAAGATATTTTGAAACCTTTTATTAATTAAATATTTAATTTTAAATGCTAATTAAAGCCCTAAAATTAAATACAACTAATGAAAATGTCCAAAATATGATTTTATTGAACAAATACTTAACTTATATTATTATAAGACTAAAAAGTATTTTTCTAAAAATTAAAACCTAATAAAACTATTTTTAAAACTCTAAAAATGATTTAAACTAATTAAAAACTAATTAAACTTAAAATAATTATAAAAATAAATCTAAAAGCTAGAAAATTATTCTAAAAATGGAAATAGTCCTAATTAATGCTAAAGAACTTAAGAAAAATGAAAAAGAAATAAAAATAAAATTTTGATTTTTTAATAATAAAATAATATTAAAATAATGCTAAAAATAAAAAGTTACTAAAATTTATTCTAAAAAATTTATAAAAATCCTAAATAATATAACTAAGAGAAAAACACAAATCTAAGCTCCTAAACATTTTTTAATAATTTTATAAAAATGTTTAAAGTTTATAAAAAACCTTAAAATATTATAAAATTAAAAATTAAAGTTTTTAAAACCAAAACTTAATGTAAACCTCAAAATATTTATTAAAAAGCTAAAAACTATTTTTCCCTAATTTAAAACTACTTTTATCTATTTTTTTTTTATTTATTAAAAACCGGGTATAAAATAAATCCTAGAAAATTAATAAATAAATGGAAAAATACGAAACCAAGTTTGAAAATTCTTAAACTCTAAATAAGTTCTAGGAAAATTAAGCTACACAAGATTAGCTTATAAAATAAGCCAGAAAAAGAGAAAAAAGCTACGGCTTTTAAATAAGTTAACAAAAGAGAAAGTGGTTAAATAGATATTGAAATGAAAGCAAAACGAGAAAAAGCATCTAGATCAGTGGTAGTTCACTGAACCCTCCTACGAGAGGTCAAGTGTTCGAGCCCACTGCGGGTGACTTTTTGTTCTTTTTTTCCTTTTTTTATTTTTTATTTTTTTACTCAAACAGTGACCTTAAACAAGCTTAATTCCAATCCAGTATCTTTTTTTATGCAAGATTTGAACAAATTGATCACCAAAACGTGGCCAAACTTCACTTGAACTCTAGCAGCTTGAACTTTGAGTTTAGCTTAAGGATTTTAGCCAAGAGGAGCTTAGGCTGTGGCTTATTTGGATGCTTATTTTGGAACAATGGGGCACCCTTGTGCTTATTTAAGCACAAGGAGTCAGTGAATAAGCAAATACAAACACCTTGCACACAAAAGAAAGCAAATCAAAGCACACCCTAGCTAAAGCAAGTTGCTGATATAAAATCCCTAGACCTGTGGACTTTTTGACATATTACAAGCACAAGAGTGAGATTTAAAGCCACAGATTTGGCACACACAAACTCCAATTAGCACTAAAGCAATAACAATAACTCATACACCCTAACACTTAACTGCTTACAAGATCTAAGCATCCAAAATCATGAAAAATAAGCAGATTTGTGACTTAGCAGTTTCTAAACTTACTTTTCACTTTTTAATGCACAAACTAGCTTCAATCTTGTTCAAACACACTTAACAACTAATACTCTAACTAACTCTTCCTATTTCAAACCTTCTAACACCTAATCAAAACACAATCAATGATTAATGCCCTGCTAATACCCTTAGCCAAACACCCTTGTAAAAACTGATTATCCAATTTTTCAAAGCAAAACCTTAAAAAAACTAATCAAATTGATCCCATGCTATTGTATCATGCATATACAAACTTAAGAACACCAATCAAAGCAGATTTAACACACTTATATCACTTAATCAAATAAGATCATATAAACTTGCTATTTTCTGAAATTTTACAAAGGTAAAAGAATTTTACCTAAGGGCCCTTACATCCAAGGGTCCTTGTGGTTGCTTAACCACCTCCTACCAACACGGGTTGGTGCAGATCCTTTAACAAATCAGCAACTTTCCAACCTGTTAAAGACAAATCAAAGAAAAAGAACAAGGATAATATGCAATATACTTTTCTGATTTATTTCTTACTTAAACCTTTCCAAAAACCCTTCCAACCTTCTTAACACGTTTTAATAATTCTATAACACCAAATAAATCACACCTCTTATCACAAAAACCTGTGAATCAAATTCTTACCAGAATTTCTCAAATTCCAAAAACCTTGAAACAATTTTGAACCACAAAATTCTTTCACCAATTAAAAAAGTGGAACTCAGTTCTTCTTCAATAGTAATTACCAACTTAAATAAACATAAAAAGGGATTATATTGCCTGAAAACAAATACCAAACTTTTATTTTAATTAAAAGGATTACAAACTATTTTGAAGAAAAACTGGAACAAGGGCTTTACACAATCTGTAAGCTCCTTATATACTACTCTAGGAAGATACTAGAAGGCTAAAAACATAAACCCTAATACAGAAAAATCTCTAAATTGCCCTTAAAGCTTCTAGACGATTTTTGTCCAAATTTGATCTTCACCGTTCCTTTTTGCTTTGGGAGGAAGGAATAAAGCTTAGTGGTTGATTTGGGACACGTCAGTGTGCTTGGAGCCCAAGGATTGATGTGATTGGTGGATTGGGGAATTGGGGGTGGGGACCACAAACGTGGGATTGGGGTTTTTAGGCGTGGGAAGGGTTTTGGTGTGTGTGAATTACTCGTGTGCAAGGTGAATTGGATTTTAACCTTGGTTTAGTGGAGGTAAATTCTGGGGTGTAAAAAGATGAACAGTAAACCCCTTTGATCCGATATTAGGGGAAAAAGGGATGTTAGGCACCCTTTTTGGTTTAAATCTTTCCACTTTGACACCTTTGGTCCTTATCTTTTAGAATTTTTGGCAATTAAGGTTTCAGCCCTAGAAAAACGATTTTCCTTTGTATTTAACTTTCACCACTTTGCATTTTTGGCACAAAACTCTTCCAAAATGTTTCAAAGGACCATTTTTGCCATTTTGAGTAATTTCAAGGGCTGTTCTTGGACATTGTTGATCTTCAAAGGTCTTCAATGTGTCTTTCACTTCATGAGGGACCATTATTGGCAATTTTGAATTGTTGAGGGACTATTCTTGCCATTTCTTCAAAGTTGAAGGACCTTTTTGTAATTTTGACAAACTTAAGGGACCAAACTTGTAATTATTAATATACAAGGGTTTTAAGTGTCATTTCTTCATTCTTGGAGGATCAATCTTGTCTTGTCTTCAAGTCTTCAAGGGTATTTGATGAAAATTCCATGATTAGGGTCCGGTTCTTTGTACGGCTTCGTTTCTCGTGTTCGTTTTTCCTTGTATCTTGTGATCTTTTGTCTTTTTCACGATATCCATACCTAAAATACACAAGTAAACAAACACAAGCATATATATGGTATTTTATGACATTTTTATGCATTTAAAGCCCGAAAAGAACGATGAGATCATGTATAAATGCCATCTCATCACTCCCCCATACTAAGCCATTGCCGTGCCCTCACGCAATGCTAGAATAAAGTATCTAAGCATCACCAAAGTTCAATTTTATTAACCTTTATTGAAAAGTAAAAGACTTGCAACATACTACGAGAATGTGTAAAGACATAATGTATGATTTTCATCACCAAAAGGTGACTTTTAGGGTCAAAGAATAGAAACAAGTTAATGTCTCTTAGAGTATACTTCGTCATCCTTGATTGTCATACATTCCATGCTAAGTGCAAAAACAAGATCATTGTTGGTACAAGTCACAATGCTAACACTACTCATACGTCCAAATTGTGTAATACTTTTTTCTCCCCGCAATCCTAGTTATTATAAAAGGAAATGGGTTACTAGCATTTTTTATCTATTTGTCATGGATCACAAGTGATTCATATTGACTTATTTGAGTAGTTATTAGTCCGAAAGCAAAGTAGCATGATTTGATCGATAGTTAGCCGAAGGACAAAATCTTTTAAAACGGCTTCTCGTGTATCTCCTTAAGTTCATATCTTGGCATAACTCATTTCACGATTTGAGACCTTTCTCGGACCGATATTTGGCATGTACTTCATACTTCAAATCTTGGGAAGACGTTCTCGAAATTATGGTCTTCTCTTCATATATTTGGAATTTCTTCACTTGACGTTTTTGAGAGATTCTTCATATAGGACCACGACTTCATCATTTTTCTTCAATCTTTACTTTGGATTTTGATATACAACGATCCGCCTCCTTTTCGGACTTGGATATATTTATCCTCATACCTTGTTAGGGTCTTTTTGGATAGACTTTCTCCATTCTTTAGGGGAGTAATAGCTTCTCGTCGTGTGTCTCGATCCTTCATATTGATTTTGGAATAATGATACTTCACATCATCTTTGGATCTTTAGCAAAAATAGAGCTCCTCATGCCTTGTTAGGGCCTTTTCGGATGATCGCCAATCTTCGCGTCCCGCTTCAGTAAGTTATGCCTTGGCTATGAACTCTATTCAACCCCGAGCAACTTTTAAACGATCTTGCGCTAGAGGCTAAGTAACCTTTCAAATCGTACGACCTTACTTATTGCAATTATGTTTTATTCCTAATGCATTGATCTTATGGGAAGAAAAAGCCACAATTAAAAACATATGAGTTTTTGAAAGAACACTTTCATGTTCTACATTTAGCATGATCACTTGTCTAACTCTATCATTTCTCGTTCTTCACTATATAAAGACCTCTAATTAAAGAGACTCGTGAATACTTAGCCATGCAAGCCAAAATTAAGCCAAATTTGGATTAGCTTTCATTAAGACTATATCAAATCAAAGTTTTGGGTTTTCAAGCCACCTATAGGATCTTGCACTTTCTTTGACTTTTTCAAGTTTAGAGAATGCGTTTTAAAGTTCCCTTGATAAGTGACTTTCTAGAATCAATTATAGGAACTTGCGAAAAGTTCTTGTTCTTAACCCGAATGAATTAAGACTTTCGCGTTTTAAAGCTCCCTATATAAAAGTCTAGCAAAACTTGAATTGAGCGGGTTAAGGAATGTAAA
Source organism: Glebionis coronaria (assembly GCA_025667525.1). Classification (NCBI taxonomy): domain Eukaryota; kingdom Viridiplantae; phylum Streptophyta; class Magnoliopsida; order Asterales; family Asteraceae; genus Glebionis; species Glebionis coronaria. The sequence continues at coordinate 324,762,893 of CM046879.1, forward strand.
TGGCTCCAAATGCCCATCAAGTCAAAAATTAACTCTTATTCTACCCATCGGAAAATATACATTCGTGTCTTAAAAACACTTATGAAAACTAAGAAAAATTTTAAAATTTGGCCATTTTTAACCTTATTAGCAAAACAAAACATTGAAAGTTGGAAAACGTGAGGGCGTGGCAAAGCAAGTACCTATTCACCCCCCCATACTAAAAGTAAACATTGTCCTCAATGTTTCGAGTCTAAAGGTGGAGCACCCCCATACTAGAGACGAAGAATCGAATGCTTAGGATCTAGCATGGAAAGGGTGATCAACAATATATCTAAAGCCGTTTATTAATTATGCTAAAAGATAATTGTTAGAACAATAAAGGATATGTCATGGAATCGTGAAAAACTTCTTCAAACGAACGATGGAGGCTCACGTAAACGAACACGAGAGTCTTCAATCGTAGATGATGATGATGATCTAGATAACACAATCACAAACAACTACGAGACAACGAGTTGGAAGGGTACAAGTCCCCTTATTAGTGAATATAAAAGCATAAAGGATAAGCATGGGATCTCCCCCACGAGGCACCTCGTTTTTGATTACCGAGTCATGAGCTCGACTCGATCCCCTCAAAATGTGAACATTTAGGGATATCATGGTGTGGTCAATTTTTTGATGGGGCTTACATGATAAACAAGGCCCAAAAAGCAACCGGTAATAAGGACTAAGTCCTTAGATGATGCAAAATACCGGGGTCGAAGATGGCGTTCTCGTTTCCATTGGAAAAACAATTTAACACCACTCCAACATGTGCCATAAACTCAAAGAGTTTGAAGAAGATAGATGAGAAGTAGAAGGGTGAGACAATTGGTAAGACAAACGTTTGAGCTACTCGAGGTAGACTCGCACCAAGCAAATAGATATAGTTTCCATTTATTGCATCGGTGGAAGACCGAGATTTCCCTTTACATGAAATTCCGGGATCGAATATCTCGTCCTCGGTGGACAAGGATGAGGGAACATAAGGGGCTTCCCCCATACTAGAACCACACAAAACATCGTCAAAAGGGGTAGACGAGCTTGTAGCACTCAAAACACGTGGCGATGACGGAGTTAGATTTGTAGAAAAATCAATTAAATCACATTTAAGATCTTTTTCTTTGTTATCTTTTAAACTCTCCTTATGAAAACCCTTTTTGATTATGTCGAAAATATTCGGTGTTTCTAAGACGATGTTAGTTACACTAAAAATTCTCACATTTTGAAACCGTTTTGGTTTTGGTGGTGGCAAGTTCTCAAAACGTTTATCGACGAAGAAAACCTCCCCATCGGGGCCAACATATTCATCATCCGAAAGATCTTCCGTAGAAACCGGCAACTTATCAACACTTTTCAAGAATGAATGTTCGAGATGAGGCGAAGGATTTTTCGATTCAAGTATTGATGGTTTCTTCTTTGTAGGCTTGATACTCATAACCTCCACCGGCGGAGGAAATGGTAAATTGTTTTTGGAGACATTCCTTAAAACTCTTGGTGAAAATTCTTTGCAAACGACATTGGTCGAGTCACCATTGTTTAAAGTTGCAATAGAATATACATGAGAAAGATTGGAGTTTTGTGTTGCATTGATGACAAGTTCTTCTTCATTGAAACGAAGGGTGATTTTTCGAGCATGAACATCGATAAGTGCTCTTGATGTATCCAAAAATGAACGACCCAAAATGAGAGGAACTTTTCGATCGATGGGAATGTCTACAACGATAAAGTCAACGGGATAGTAAAACTTTCCGACTTTAACGAAAACGTCCTCGGCTACTCCACATGCCATGATCGTAGAATGATCGGCCATCTCGATGGACATGTTCGAAGGAGTAAGAGCCGGAAGCGAAAGCGATTTGAAAATCTCGAGAGGCATTAAATTAATACTAGCACCAAGATCGGCCAAGGCGTAGCATTCCTCCATATCTTGAATAGCACACGGAATCAAAAATTTATCGGGATCACCGACTTTTTGTGGTATGCGGCTTAGAAAAACCGATGAACAACTAGACGATTGTTGTAACTTCTCTTTGTTGTTAAGCATACTTTTGAAGTTTGCGGTGAATCAAGGCATCATGATTAAAGCATCGGCAAAACTTATGTTAAAATGTAGATCACGAAACATTTTCATAAATAGCTCAAATTGATAATTGTTCCGTTCTTGTGCTTTTTCTTTGTTACGTCTCGAAGGGTAGGGTAAAGGTGGTGTGGGTTGGTCATTAGGCAACGGCCTTGGAAACTCGGGTTCCACAATTGGTATTGGTTCAACCGTAGGTGTGGTTTGAGCGGTACTTCGTGGGATTGTAATGTGCTCCTTTTCGACCATCACCTCGGGTTCTTTCTCGATTTCCTTCTCCGTAGAAGTACTTGGACGAGAGATTGGTTCCTTGAAAGTTTTACCACTTCGTGTAGCAACAACCTTCAATTCTCCCCTCGGGTTGTTAATGGTATCACTAGGAAGACCACCCGAAGAAGAGGGCTTACACATGATAGCTTCAAACATCTTACCCATTCGGTCCTCAAATTTTGATTGCCTAGCATCCGCTTTCAATAACTCTTGCTTAATCTCATGTTGTCCTAATTCCATCTTTTGTTGGTTTTGTTGAAGACGTTGGACATTTCCTTCCATTTTATTTGCATGAGTTTTAAGTTCATTAGCAAGTTCATTTTTAAGCTCGTTTTTCAACTCGGACCTTAAGCTAATCATCTCACGTTGCATATTATCAAATTTAGCATCATTTGCTTTTGCATAATCTAAAAATTCTCCTTGCAAATTTTTCGTGTGAGCATTTTGAAAACCTTGTGTAGTGTTTTGAAAATCACGGTTTTGGTTTTGATTAGAGATTTGTCCATTCCCACTTTGATAATTCCCTTTGTTGTAATTGCGTGTGTTGCCTTGGTAATTACCTTGGTTGTTGTTTCGATAATTGTTAGCATTTTGATTTGGTGGAGCTTGATTTTGGCGGGAACCTTGGCCGTTTTGGTTGTAAGTTCCCGTTGCTACATAAGCACTCGAAGTGTTACCATCCGCGGTAATGCACTCGGAAAGATCGTGAGCTCCCCCACAAGATAAACAACTCTTAGCAACCGCTTTAACCGAAGCGGAATTGGAAGCTTCTTGAGCCTTCCAATGGGACATTAGATTAGCAAATCTATCAAAAAACCGATTTTCCTCATTAGCTTCATCATGTAAGGCGTTAATGCTACGAGACGATTGTGACGACGATGACGAACCCATATTGGAAACACTCGGTGTGTTACGAGGGCTATAAACCTTAGACCGATTTTCAATGATTTGTAAAGCTTCATTTGTCGTCTTGCACAAAAAATTACCACCCGCGGAGGCATTCAAATAATCTCGTTCATGATCGTTAAGCCCATTATAAAAGGTATCAATTTGATGCAATTCCGAAAAATCATGGTGAGGACATTCATGTAACATCTCTTTAAATCGTTCCCATGCCATTGAAAAACTTTCATTATTACGTTGCACAAATCGTGAAATCTCATTTTTTAAGTGTGTTGTTTTAGATGGTGGAAAAAACTTGTTCACAAACTTAGAAACGAGATCGGTCCATGTCAAAATCGAATTTGGCGGTTCTTTCTCGAGCCAAATTTTTGCGGGTCCATCCAACGAATATGGAAACAACATCATCTTAATGGCGTCATGCGGAACATCCTTAAATTTGCTAGTGGCGGTGAGACGGTTGAAATTCCTAATGTGGTAATGCGGGTTGTCTTTCTCGTGACCTCGAAACTTGTTTGCTTGCAACATCGACATTAAACCCGTCTTAATCTCGAAATTCTCCGCAAGGATGGCGGGAATCACAATGGCCTCTCCAAAACCCTCGGTGGGTGCTTGTAGCAACTCCATCATAGTACGATTAGCCATTACGACTTCTTGTTCTACAATAGGTTCAACAATTGGAGGTTCTTCAACAATCAACGATCCTTGATTTGCTTGCTTTTGAAGACGTTTACGAGCTCGTTTAGCTTGATTACGAGTGATCATAAACTACACGAAGAATGGGAGGTGAGCAAAGAAGATTCTTTTTGGTTGTTTTGTGGATTTTCATTTTTTTTTTTGTGTTTTTGATGATATTTAATTTTTTTGGATTTTGGTGTATCTTCGTAGACAACAATCTACAAAATCTCTCCTCGAATCAAACTCTTGATTAAAGAAGCCTCAAAGGAATGAAAACGATCACGTGGAGTGAACGCCTTCGAATGACTTTAGAACTTTGGTGAAAGCCAAATTGTTCACGAGGGTTTAATCACAAAGAAACCAAGCAAATATAGTATACGTATTAATACTTTGGGCGGCAAAACCCTCGATTAGCCTTCAATCTCAAAATACTCACAAGCAAGCGGGGAAACGAGGCGGCGCGAAGCACTTAAGAGCCTTTTTCCTTAGGGTATATTTTATAATACCCGCCTTATACCCACCTTATAGTTTGTATTTTTCAAAATCGAGCTTCACGAAAGTATTTATCTATTTTTGCCTTTTCTTTTTGTTTGAGATTCGAATACAATAATTAGGAGATCAAATCCCAATTAAGGTTGTGTTTTCACACTTTTGGAGATATTGTATTTTGATTGTGATACTTAATACAATATATTAATATTTATACAAGAAAAACCAAGAAAACCGATAATACGTGTTAAGGGAGTTCCACTTAACACAAATACTTATTATGGATAATATCAAAAACAAAAGCTTCCAAATTAAAGCACAACACACCTCCCCGGCAGCGGCGCCAAAAATGATTGTAGTAAATTTAGATAACTTGCTTTAGGAAAAACAAGCAACTAAATATGAGCGGTAAGTATTAATGAGTGATTTAGGAAAACCACAAGTAATGACCCTTAATCAAATAAAGAGAAGAAAAAGTTCGTTTCCCAAGGAGGTATATGTGTTGTGAATTAACTTGTATGTATTTGAGATTAATATTGAGAAGATGGAAAGACGGTTTCGTGAAAATTACACTATGACTAAAAAGACGTAAACGTAAAGCCGTAGAAAAATCAACCAAATTAAAAATTATACTAAAACCAAAAACAAAATAAATAAAAGATTAAAAGGCTAAAAATAAGTCTAAAATAATATAAATAAAGTTAAAAATCCAACAAAGATATTTTGAAACCTTTTATTAATTAAATATTTAATTTTAAATGCTAATTAAAGCCCTAAAATTAAATACAACTAATGAAAATGTCCAAAATATGATTTTATTGAACAAATACTTAACTTATATTATTATAAGACTAAAAAGTATTTTTCTAAAAATTAAAACCTAATAAAACTATTTTTAAAACTCTAAAAATGATTTAAACTAATTAAAAACTAATTAAACTTAAAATAATTATAAAAATAAATCTAAAAGCTAGAAAATTATTCTAAAAATGGAAATAGTCGTAATTAATGCTAAAGAACTTAAGAAAAATGAAAAAGAAATAAAAATAAAATTTTGATTTTTTAATAATAAAATAATATTAAAATAATGCTAAAAATAAAAAGTTACTAAAATTTATTCTAAAAAATTTATAAAAATCCTAAATAATATAACTAAGAGAAAAACACAAATCTAAGCTCCTAAACCTTTTTTAATAATTTTATAAAAATGTTTAAAGTTTATAAAAAACCTTAAAATATTATAAAATTAAAAATTAAAGTTTTTAAAACCAAAACTTAATGTAAACCTCAAAATATTTATTAAAAAGCTAAAAACTATTTTTCCCTAATTTAAAACTACTTTTATCTATTTTTTTTTTGATTTATTAAAAACCGGGTATAAAATAAATCCTAGAAAATTAATAAATAAATGGAAAAATACGAAACCAAGTTTGAAAATTCTTAAACTCTAAATAAGTTCTAGGAAAATTAAGCTACACAAGATTAGCTTATAAAATAAGCCAGAAAAAGAGAAAAAAGCTACGGCTTTTAAATAAGTTAACAAAAGAGAAAGTGGTTAAATAGATATTGAAATGAAAGCAAAACGAGAAAAAGCATCTAGATCAGTGGTAGTTCACTGAACCCTCCTACGAGAGGTCAAGTGTTCGAGCCCACTGCGGGTGACTTTTTGTTCTTTTTTTCCTTTTTTTATTTTTTATTTTTTTACTCAAACAGTGACCTTAAACAAGCTTAATTCCAATCCAGTATCTTTTTTTATGCAAGATTTGAACAAATTGATCACCAAAACGTGGCCAAACTTCACTTGAACTCTAGCAGCTTGAACTTTGAGTTTAGCTTAAGGATTTTAGCCAAGAGGAGCTTAGGCTGTGGCTTATTTGGATGCTTATTTTGGAACAATGGGGCACCCTTGTGCTTATTTAAGCACAAGGAGTCAGTGAATAAGCAAATACAAACACCTTGCACACAAAAGAAAGCAAATCAAAGCACACCCTAGCTAAAGCAAGTTGCTGATATAAAATCCCTAGACCTGTGGACTTTTTGACATATTACAAGCACAAGAGTGAGATTTAAAGCCACAGATTTGGCACACACAAACTCCAATTAGCACTAAAGCAATAACAATAACTCATACACCCTAACACTTAACTGCTTACAAGATCTAAGCATCCAAAATCATGAAAAATAAGCAGATTTGTGACTTAGCAGTTTCTAAACTTACTTTTCACTTTTTAATGCACAAACTAGCTTCAATCTTGTTCAAACACACTTAACAACTAATACTCTAACTAACTCTTCCTATTTCAAACCTTCTAACACCTAATCAAAACACAATCAATGATTAATGCCCTGCTAATACCCTTAGCCAAACACCCTTGTAAAAACTGATTATCCAATTTTTCAAAGCAAAACCTTAAAAAAACTAATCAAATTGATCCCATGCTATTGTATCATGCATATACAAACTTAAGAACACCAATCAAAGCAGATTTAACACACTTATATCACTTAATCAAATAAGATCATATAAACTTGCTATTTTCTGAAATTTTACAAAGGTAAAAGAATTTTACCTAAGGACCCTTACATCCAAGGGTCCTTGTGGTTGCTTAACCACCTCCTACCAACACGGGTTGGTGCAGATCCTTTAACAAATCAGCAACTTTCCAACCTGTTAAAGACAAATCAAAGAAAAAGAACAAGGATAATATGCAATATACTTTTCTGATTATTTTCTTACTTAAACCTTTCCAAAAACCCTTCCAACCTTCTTAACACGTTTTAATAATTCTATAACACCAAATAAATCACACCTCTTATCACAAAAACCTGTGAATCAAATTCTTACCAGAATTTCTCAAATTCCAAAAACCTTGAAACAATTTTGAACCACAAAATTCTTTCACCAATTAAAAAAGTAGAACTCAGTTCTTCTTCAATAGTAATTACCAACTTAAATAAACATAAAAAGGGATTATATTGCCTGAAAACAAATACCAAACTTTTATTTTAATTAAAAGGATTACAAACTATTTTGAAGAAAAACTGGAACAAGGGCTTTACACAATCTGTAAGCTCCTTATATACTACTCTAGGAAGATACTAGAAGGCTAAAAACATAAACCCTAATAAAGAAAAATCTCTAAATTGCCCTTAAAGCTTCTAGACGATTTTTGTCCAAATTTGATCTTCACCGTTCCTTTTTGCTTTGGGAGGAAGGAATAAAGCTTAGTGGTTGATTTGGGACACGTCAGTGTGCTTGGAGCCCAAGGATTGATGTGATTGGTGGATTGGGGAATTGGGGGTGGGGACCACAAACGTGGGATTGGGGTTTTTAGGCGTGGGAAGGGTTTTGGTGTGTGTGAATTACTCGTGTGCAAGGTGAATTGGATTTTAACCTTGGTTTAGTGGAGGTAAATTCTGGGGTGTAAAAAGATGAACAGTAAACCCCTTTGATCCGATATTAGGGGAAAAAGGGATGTTAGGCGCCCTTTTTGGTTTAAATCTTTCCACTTTGACACCTTTGGTCCTTATCTTTTAGAATTTTTGGCAATTAAGGTTTCAGCCCTAGAAAAACGATTTTCCTTTGTATTTAACTTTCACCACTTTGCATTTTTGGCACAAAACTCTTCCAAAATGTTTCAAAGGACCATTTTTGCCATTTTGAGTAATTTCAAGGGCTGTTCTTGGACATTGTTGATCTTCAAAGGTCTTCAATGTGTCTTTCACTTCATGAGGGACCATTATTGGCAATTTTGAATTGTTGAGTGACTATTCTTGCCATTTCTTCAAAGTTGAAGGACCTTTTTGTAATTTTGACAAACTTAAGGGACCAAACTTGTAATTATTAATATACAAGGGTTTTAAGTGTCATTTCTTCATTCTTGGAGGATCAATCTTGTCTTGTCTTCAAGTCTTCAAGGGTATTTGATGAAAATTCCATGATTAGGGCCCGGTTCTTTGTATGGCTTCGTTTCTCGTGTTCGTTTTTCCTTGTATCTTGTGATCTTTTGTCTTTTTCACGATATCCATACCTAAAATACACAAGTAAACAAACACAAGCATATATATGGTATTTTATGACATTTTTATGCATTTAAAGCCCGAAAAGAACGATGAGATCATGTATAAATGCCATCTCATCAACTCACAAGTTTACGAGAAGAAATTAGAACTTACGTGAATAATTTAGCGTCTTTTACGATTAAACCGGGAACCCTGGGTTTACATATTTACGCTTTTGAACTCCGTTTTTTATGGTACAATTTTTATTAGAATCGTTTTGTGCCGTAGATTCATAATTTATAAAAACGTTTTTCGTAAATCGACCCGAGGGCACGTAAATCGAGGAAACTAGAATCGAGGAGTACCCGCAAATTAGTGGAGATGAGACAAGTGGGACACTTGTCCCATCTCTACTATGGGTGGCAATTTTATACCAACTTTGGGACACTTGTCCCATAAGTCTTCCAAAACCATCAAACAACTAACAAAAACCATTTCCATCATCACCACAACTTAACATACATGCAAATCTAGATTAAACTTTCTCCTCTCTCTCTTGTTCCCTCTTTGTGCCGTCCCCTATACACCTTAAATCATCATCATACATAAAAAATCAACCACAAATCTTATGTATAAGTTACATAAGATGATAACCCTTTGAAGAAATGAAGATTGGAGGTGATTTTAACAACTAGAAAGGAGTTTCCAAAGAGGTTTAGGGATGATTTCCATGAAAGTGTTCATCCACTTGAAATTTTCAAAAAGTCCATTGCTAAAGTTGAAGATTTGGTAACAAGGACCAAGCCTTGTTCATCAAAATCTCAACCTTTTCATCACTTTGGTGGCATAGAGATTGTTTCTTCCTATAATCTTGTTATTTTTTAAAAGTAATCATGTATTTTCTTTATAAATGTATATGTATATGATGATGAATGATGATCAAAATATTATGTGGGGATTTTGTGTTAATAGATTGGGTTAAAAAGATTAAAATCTATAAGTTAAAATGTTAAAATCTTGATTAGATTTATGGACTGTATAAAACAGTAAGTATCAATATGAACACTTGGTTAAATGGCATGGATTATTGAAAATACAGATAGATATATGATTTTTACATATGTGGTGAGTTGGCCACTCAATGAAATCAATAAAATGAGCAAGATATGATCAAAATACTATTAAGGTACAAATCTGTATAGTGTGTTTTGGACGAATTATTAGGGATACTTAGAGGATGATTGAGCAGTAGCTAAAACGGAGTTATTTGTAGCACATATCATTTAGTTTGTGCTGCCCAAATTTGAGCTTCTATCTCTTTGTAGAACTCAAGATATGGCAAAAATGGTGGAAGTGACTTTGATAATCAGATTTGTAAATAAAAGTATATAATATAAAATGAGCACTCAAGTAATATTATTATAAAATAAATATGTAAAACCCACTAACTAATAATAAGTAGTATAAAATGAGTTACATACTATGATAAATAAAAATGGCATTTTTATAAAAGTAAAGACTCAAATGTTTTCTAAAGTTAAAAGCTATATATATAAGTTTTACGTCTTTTCGGCTAAAACCGAAAAGATTAACGTTTTCGCCAAATAAAACTTAGACGGTCGGACCCGTCTAATGTAACATTTTTATAACTCATTCACTGATATGTAATTACATTTGACAAGTAAAAACCGATAAAACCCGAGCTTACTTATGGACTATAATGGGCTAAATTAACCTTATTGGACCACTAGGCCCAACTAGTTTGGTTTAACATTATTGTACTTACTCATGGGCTTAACCCACTTGGGCCCATCATATGAGTATAGGCCTGATATTAAAAGTATAAATGGACTAATATAATGTATTGGACATGTAATGGGTTTATTGGGCCTTAATATGTGATTGGGTTGAAACTAGTATAACTAGTCTAAAAATTGACTAACACATAACAACTATAATGTTGTATGAAGAGATAAAATCCCACTTGATCATCATCATACTTATGATATCATCATATATATACATAACCATTATTTTTATGAAGTCATTGGACAAGAGTCTAAGACCGAGTATTATTTTTCTAGGTTTTCGTTATTGAAGCACGTACCGTACATCCAAAACGCCGATAACCCGCCTTTCCCAATCAACTTGAGTTCATAGCCTCGCACTCTTTTAAATGTTTTATGAAATGTTTTATAAACCCGCGAGGGAGATAACATGTTAGTTTTAATAATATAGGACACCAGTTTTCCCGATTATCTGCTTATTGATATGGACCCGAATGATTATATGACCCGATGAATGATTATATGACCCGATGAATGATTATATGACCCGATGATTGAAATGAGATGGATTATTATTAGTTAGGTTATGTCACTAAAAGTCCCATTAGCATGAATTGTGAACTACCGGGATTTGGTAGACGCTTATGCATATAATAGTACTATTTGGGGAAGATCACCCGAGTTCGCGCCTAGATGGTTGATCCCCGTCGTGCCACATCGATTGGTAAGCGAATTTATGTATGAGAAGATTTATATAAGCGTGATTATTGTGACGACACGCTGTTTTAGATGGGTAAAGGAATTACGGGTTAGCTACCCGTTGTTTGTTATAGTAAGGTAGCAATGTCATGCGGCTTATAATAATCCAATAACGAAAATACTGATATACGCATTGAATTATAATATATTGCCTGACTAGCAATACGGGGTCTTATCACTGATATTATGTTCGTATTTTGGTTTTTCATAACCATTGTGATGTAGTGGTTTTCACACCTCTTTAGGAAAAGAGAGCAAAATAGGGAAAGTATTAAGTGTCGGTTTAGGAAAACCAAGCACTAATGACCAATGTGGTTCAAGTTCGTTTCCCAAGGAGGCTAGTGCGTTGTGTTAAGAGATGATTAATTATGTGATTATGATTATGAGAAATGAAAATAGAAATGAGGTAAGAAGAGAATGACGGTTACGATGACGAACTACACTAAGACGATTAGTCGTACACGTAAAACCGTAAAAAGTAGCAAAATTAAAAATTTACCCTAAAAATTCCTAGAAAATTGTAATAAATCCTAAATAATGTAATTAGAGTTTACAAAAAAATCAAAAATCACTCAAACCTTTTATTTAATTAAATAATAATTTTTAATGCTAATTAAAGCCTAAAAAATCAATTTAATTAACAAAAAGCCCAAAATGAGATTTTTTCAATTGTAAACCTCTAAAATGACTTAACTAAATATAAAACTATTTTTGAAAATTTTAAAATTAATAAAAACTATTTAATTACAATTAAAAACTATTTAAACTTAAAATAATTATAAAAATTAATATAAGGACAATAAAAATATTCTCAAAAGGGTAAGATTCCTAACTTAATGTATTTAACCTAAGAAAAATATAAAAACTTGAAAAATCAAAATTTTAATTTTTAATAATAAAATAATAATAAAATAATATTAAAAATCCAAAATTTATAAAAAATTCTAAAAAGTTGCAAACTAGCTTATTTTAATCTAATAAACACAGAAATGAAGTTGAAATTACCTAAATACCCCTAATGGGCCTAGAATGGGCCAAAAGTCCAAACAGTTAGCTTAATGGACTTATAAAGGCCCAATAAGAAAAATATTGTCCAAATAAGCCCAAAAACTTCTATCTGACTCAAAATTTGATTTTAAACACAAAAACTCTAAAGGCCCAAAAGCTGAAAATGAGTATAAGCTAGCTTATTTCAAAGCAGCTTATTCTTAATGGGCTTTTTGGCCCATTAAGCTATAAGCTGATGCCATAAGCTCAAATTAGACACACATGCCTCTTTTGAGTTACTTAAGAGTTTTGTAAAGATAAATTTGAAATAAGCACAAGGAATAAGCCAGAAAAAGCAATAAGCTATCTTCAAAAAACGACAAAATAGTCGTTTTCGAGTTCTAGGCCACCACAAGAGTTGATTCAAGTTCCAAAAGCTTTTAAATGACTTAACTAAGCTTAATCAACAAAAAGTTTTTCAATAAGTTCACTCAATAAGCTGAAATAAGCAAATAAGCACTTAATTAAAAGTCAACTTTATGAGTTTTCTAGCAAAAAGTCAAAGTCAAGGTCTGATAAGCTCCAGTTCAAACAAATGGGTTAAATGAGGAAGATTGATCACAAAAAGTAAGTTGTTGCAGGTCTGGATAAGCCAATATGTCTTATTAATAAGCTAACTGAAAAATTACACTAGCAGGGGCTAGCTTTGGGTTTTGAGCAGTGGAAACTTTTTCCACTGCTTGACTTATTTGACTTTTTGTCTTATATGACTTTTTTGTGGATTCAAGTTTCACAAAGGCACCCAAATGATCAGTTAATCATAAGGAGTCAATAGAAATCACAAACACACAATCACAATCAACCAATCAATGCAGTTAATTCAAAACATCACCAGATCTAGCCCAGACATGAACAAATAACCAGTTATGGTTCAATAAGCACTTATAGCACAATTCAGCCAGCCAAACTTCACCAAATGCATACACAAGCTATAATTAATTCAAATGAACAAACTTAAACATGTTTCATGCACTGATTCAAAGTCTAGATCAAGATTCAAGCACAATAAGGTTACTGATGAACACTAACAAGCAGATTTTTACTTTGTTGATGTACTTGACGAACAAGCCAAATTCAAACACTCAAATCTTCAAACCAGGTTATATTAACAATAATTTAACAACTTTTAGCCCTAAGCATGCATATACTCTAAGTATTACCAAAATCTTAGGTCAAAATCAGTCAAATCCAATGAGATATAGCACAATGTTTGATTCAAGGTTTTAAACCCAATAACTTGCAGAAACTAGTACTCAACCAAGTCAATAACAGATACCAACTTAAACAAAGCACTTCCAATAACACAATAACAACTTATGATCTTAAACAGATAAGCCCAAACACCCCTTATCTTTTTCAAATCAGATTTAAACAAGTATAAGTGTATTTCAAGACTACCCAAGCCCAATGAAACACATTAACAAGTATAACATGCAGTATCAAGCAAGATTAGACCACAAATTCAACAAGAACACAAGTAGAACACAAAATCACCAAAAATCCAAATTTTTAACAAATTTTGGGTAGAATGATGCAAACCTCATGGATGTACATCCACACCTACGAATTTTGAGCTTATGTTCTAGCAAGAACAAGCACAAACTTCAACACAAACTCCTTCTAAGATTCAACAAGGTTAGAAGCAATTATATAAAAACAGTAAAGTGACAAAGTCTTGATTAATGCAACTCTTGTACCCCACACTTGATTATCCCCAAGTTATAAGCTTCACAACACCTTGATATCACAATATCAGGATGCTATGATCAGCTTTGTAGCCCAAGAATTCCAAGGTGTACCAAGAAACTTAGCAAAATATCAAGATTATAGGAAAATGTGTAAACTTTTGCACACTCCTAGTAAAAACGTTTTGAGATTCAGGTTTTAGCAAACAATAAACATAAACAAGAAGGAAATAACAATGCCACTTGACTTTTCTTCAAAGATTCAAACACATTTCATTACTTATAATATATGATTTACAGAACTTTGAACAAAGGAAAATTCAAGAGCAAAAAACAAATGTAGTACTCTAACGCCTTTAAATAGGCTTACAATGAACTAGTGAAAGCTAAAAAACGTAACCCTAATTACTGGTGAAGTCCCAAAAATGCCCTTGAGGGTTTTGAAGTTATCTTGATCATGTGACTTGTTCTGGTTTTGTTGTGGAGCTGGCAAGGTGAAAAGTACATCCAATGGTCTTGGTTAAGCTTAACTTTCAAGCAATGATATGGGACGTTGGATGACTGGCCAACTTTGGCATTTTGCTCAAAGGTGAAAAAGCAGGGGAATCTTGTGAGCTGTAGGATGATGTGGAAAGCTTTTTGAAAGTTGGGTTGCGATTAGGGAGACCCTAATCATCATTTTGGAGCATTTGGTAGCTTAATTATAACTGGATTAACAAAACCCAATTTGTGTTCTTGAGGGAATAGTTCTTGGTTTAATCTGGTTTAGCTTTCAAAAAGGTGTTAGGCGCCACTTTTAGAAACTAATTACGAGTTAGTTTAATTAGTTGTGGGTGGGAAATGAGGTGGCATAATGGTGAGAGCTGATTGGAGGGTTTTGGTGAGTGGGACAGGTGGCGTGATATGGGTGGTCTAGGTAAGTTTCAATGTCGGCCAGCTTAAACCCCCATTCTTTCCCTTTCCTTTCATTTGCAACTTTATACCCCAAAACCTGATTTCCTTTGTTAACCAAGTTTTACTTTTCACACTTTTGCCCCAAATACTTTTCCAAAGTATTTTCAGGGGTATTTCTTGCCATTTATTGATTCTTGAAGGGTTGTTTTGGCATATTCTTCATTGATAATGGTCTTGACTTGTATGGTTGACCTTTTGGAGGAATGAAATGGCCAAGTCATGATTAATGAGGGATCATTTTTGCCATTTCTTAAAAGTCAAGGGTCCTTTTGGTAATTTTGACATATTTAAAGGACCAAACTTGTAATTTCTTGTAACTTGAAGTCCTTCATGGTATGTTTGACTTTAAGGAGGACTAATATTGGCAATTTATTTTTGTTGAGGGTCTAAAATTGCCAATTCTTCAAAGTGGAGGGCCTTTTTGGTAATTTTGACAAAAACTTTAGGGACCACTCTTGTAATTATGAAATACAAGGGTTTAAAGTGTCAATTCTTCAATATTGGAGGACCCTTATTGCATATTTTTCAAATCTTCAAGGGTTTGTCTTGGAAAATCTTCATTAGGGCTTGGTTCATTGTGCGGGTTCGTTTCCCGTGTTCGTTTTTGCATGATTCTTGTGATCTTTTGTCATTTTCTCAATATCCGTACATAAAATACACAAGCAACAAACACAATCATATATTTGGCCATTTTTATGATATTTTATGCATTTAAAGCCTTTTTTGGACGATGAGACTATGTATAAAAGCAGTCTCATCACTCCCCATACTAAACCATTGTCGTGCCCTCACGTAATGCTAGAATAAAGTATCGTAGTACCTCCAAAATTCATTTTTATTCACTTTTATTGAATGATAAACTAGCTACACTACTACTATTACTACTACTTGCGTTTTTAGACATAATGTATGATTTTCATCGCAAAATGGGACGTTTAGGTTCATAGAAGAAGAACATGTGAATGCTTCGTTAGAAATAATTTCATCATCCTCGATTTTCACCCCAATCCCATGCCAAGCGTGCAACGAGATCATTGTCATTATAAGTTAGTAATGCTAACACTACTCATATGCCCTAATCACGTACTTATCCTCCCATTTTCCTAAGTTGTATCTCTTATATTTTATTTTGTCTTGAATGTTTCACGAGGATACATTGTTTGACTTATGCGATGATAGAGATTTAGGTCTAAAAATAGAGTCCTAACGGTGTAACCAAGACCATCGAATTAATAACCCCTCCTAATAGACAACGATGTCAAAAAATTAAGTCAACAAGAAGGATCGATAAACACGATTTTATAACGGTTTTGAACATGAGACTTATTACCAAGACTTTTATACGCCCCCTAACGGAAGGGCCTTATTATCAAAGTTTTACCTCCATCTTTTATTCAATTCGCCATGAAGCTTTTATTATGACTTCGTTCTTTCCTTGCCTTTTATTATCCACCTCATCGGTGGTTTTATTAGCCAAAGACGTATATCCTCACGCTAAGGCGAATTTTGGATATTTAAAGCTTCAAAGATTAAGGCTTGATTCACTTTCAATTTTGCATAGATTTTTCGGCCTTGTGAGCTTCAAATTGTTTGCTTGATTTAGGTGAGCACTTGAAATCTTATTATTGGGTGAAGCTTTTGATTATTCGGGTGCCAATACTTCAAAACCGTGACGCTGGCGATACCTTAATGTCTTCCCAATTTAATTACACGGAAGCTACTAGAAAAGACTAGAAACCAACAATCAAGACTAAACCGCTAAGTCAATATTTATTAAGCAAAAAATATTTACAAGCGAAGGGAGAATAAGCAAACAACGAGAACACATGAGTTTTTGAAAGAATACGAGTACTCTACGTTTAGCATAGTAACTTATAATTAACTCTATCATTTCTCGTCCTCATTTAAGAGACTTAGCCTAATGCGAAGTTAAGGAATCGAAGCTAAGTGCTCAACACGCACGGTCGAGTCAAAAATTACTCTTATTCTTGCCATCGGAAAATCTACATTCGTGTCTTCAAACACTTATAAAACATGAGAAAATTTTAAAATTTGGCCATTTTTAGCCTTATTTTGCAACAAAACGATAAACAAAAAGGTAAACTTTGGAAAGCATGAAGGTTTGGCAAGGCAAGTATCTATTCACCCCCCATACTAAAGTTAAACATTGTCCTTAATGTTTCGAGTCTAGAGGTGCAAACACCCCCATACTAGAGATGTAGTCGAATGCCTAATCGAGCATGGAAAGGGTGTAACCATTAAATTTAAAGTCGTTTATGAAGTGTGATAATAAACTTAAGGTTAGAACATCAAAGGATATATCATGGATATTGAGAAAGTCTTCAAAGCAAACGATCGAGTGCTCCCATAAAATGAACACGAGAGGCTCCAATCGTGAAGATAATGATCATCTAAAATCCACAATTCACAAACAACCACGGAACAAAGGTTGGAAGGGAACAAATCCCCACACGTTACTACATTAGAAAGCGATAATATGTACATAGGATAAGCATGGGACTCCCCCACGAGGCACCTCGTTTTTGATTACCGAGTCATGAGCTCGACTCGATCCCCTCAATACTAATTATCATTGGGGAAGGTGATTTGGTCGAGGTAGTTCAAGGATGGAACTTCCCCGCCAAAGTAGTGCTTCAACCTATGTCCATTCACCTTTAAATTGGGGCCATCATTTTGAGCTAGCTCGATGGTCCCATATGGAAAAACTTGAGTCACGGTGAATGGACCGGACCAACGGGATTTCAACTTACCGGAAAAGATTTTCAAACAAGAATTAAAAAGAAAAACTTGATCCCCAATGTTGAAAACCCGGTTTTTAATTTTTGAATCATGCAACTTTTTAGTCTTTTCTTTATAAATCAATGAATTTTCATAAGCAATATCCCTTAATTCATCCAATTCATTAAGTTGCATTTTCTGGTGTTTTCCCGCGGTCTCCATGTCATCATTACAATGTTTTAGGGCCCAATAAGCTTTGTGTTCGAGTTCAATTGGCAAGTGACAATTCTTCCCATACACTAGCTTATAAGGAGTGCAACGATGGGAGTCTTATGAGCGGTCCTAAAGGCCCATAAAGCATCATGCAACTTATCCGACCAAGATTGTCGGTTTTCCCTAATGGATCTCTCCAAGATCATCTTTAACGCTCGGTTTGAAACCTCGACTTGCCCACTCGTTTGTGGTTGATAAGACGTAGAAAGACGATGTGTAACCCCATATTTCCTTAGGACCCTTTCGAATTGGTCGTTAAAAAATGGGTTCAACGATCGCTTATGATCGCACGAGGGGTTCCAAACCGAGAAAACAAGCTTTTCAAAAACTTGACTACCACACGAGCATCATTGGTGGGCAAAGCCTTAGCTTCCACCCACTTAGATAGGTAGTCAACGGCGACAAGGATGTACTTATTACCACGAGATGATGCGAACGGCCCCATAAATTCGATGCCCCAAACGTCAAAGATCTCACACACTTGGATGATATTTTGTGGCATTTCATCTTTTTGTGAGGCTTTTCCTTGTCATTGGCATGAGTCACACGACTTCACAAGCTCATGTGCATCTCGGTAAAAGTAGGCCAAAAGAAACCAGCATCAAAGACCTTCTTAGCCGTGAGATTAACACCATGGTGACCACCCGTGGTTCCCTCGTGACAAGCTCTAAGGATGTTAGAAGCTTCGGTACCAAAGACACAACGTCGAATAATTTGATCCGCACAAGTTCGAAACAAGTAAGGGTCGTTCCAATAGTATAACTTGACGTCACGAAAGAATTTTCGTTTTTCTTGAGTCGTCATACCCTTGATGATGAAGTTGCCCGCATGGTAATTTGCGATGTCCGCAAACCATGGGGTGGAAGAATCAAGCTTAGAATTTACTACACCAAGTGTCTCTAGCGGAAATGTTTCGGTGATTTCCTTGGGCTCGTAAACACTTTGGTGAGGATCTTCCAAACGAGAAAGATGATCGGCCGCTAGATTCTCGGCTCCTTTTTTCATCAACAATTTTGTGATCAAATTCTTGAAGGAGGAGAATCCAACGAAGTAATCTTGGCTTTGCATCTTGTTTAGCCATAAGATACTTGATAGCCGAATGATCCGTATACACTATGCATTTAGTCAAGACGAGATAAGGTCGGAATTTCTTAAATGCATACACCACGGCAAGGAATTCCTTTTCCGTTGTAGTCTATTTTAGTTGAGCCTCGGTCATCGTCTTGCTAGCATAGTGAATAGGCAAGAAGTGCTTTTCAGGTGACGTTGCCCCAATACGGACCCAATAGCGTAGTCACTAGGATCACACATGAGCTCAAAGGTGAGGTTCCAATTGGGAGCAACAAGAATGGTGTGACAATCCGTTCATTTATGGTTGATATTTTTATTCTCAATAATTATTTGGAAACATTATTTTAATGTTACAATATGAACTCACTTATTTTTGGGAAGTAATTTGGATTTACGTCTTGAAGTAGCATCGACTACGTCTAAACCGGAGGATTCAACGTTACGTGCTTACGTTTACATACACCGTCTTTGGTGACAGTCCGACATTTCAGAAAATAAATTTATCCGTGAAATATTATTTTGGAGTTTTAAATTTGTGTTAGTTCATAAACTCACAAATTTACGAGAAGAGATTAGGACTTACGATTTTATTTTAACGTCCTTTACGACTAAACCGGAAACCTTAGGATTACGTATTTACGTTTTCGAACTCCGTTTTTGATGAAACAATTTTTATTAAATTCGTTTCATGCCATTGATTCATAATTTATAAAAACATTTTTCGTAAAACGACCCGAGGGCACGTAAATCGAGGAAACTAGAATCGAGGAATACCCGTAAATTAGTGGGATGAGACAAGTATACACTTGTCCCACCCCACTATATGGGAAGGCTACACAAGTGACACCACACTTGTGATGTGTCAAGCTTGTAGCAACAAGCTTACACTTGTTGCATAAGGCTTACAAAGTACGCTACATTTCCCACTAACCTAACAAAACCACCTCAAACTTCCCATTAGCTTCCATTCTTACATGCAAAAACCACACAACACTCCTCCCTCTCTCTAAAATTCGTCCCATCCTCACCATCCACCCTATTTTGATCAATTTTAACCACAAATATTTGTTATAATTAACATATGTTAATCTCCATTCAAAAAGATAAAGATTGGTGCAAGTTTTAACATCCAAAAAGGAGTTTTCAAGTGAAGTAGGGGCTGATTTTCTATGAGAAGCTTATGAAGATTTGGTGATCTTAAAGTGGTGTTGGTTTATCACAAGTCTTGCCATCAAATCCAAGCCTTGTTCATCAAAACTCATCTTTTCATCACTAATGGTGGTATAGAGATTGTTCTCCTCATCCTCTTGTTATTTTTGTTATGTAATCATGTATTTTATTTCCTATTGTATATGTATATGATGATTATATGATGATAAAAGTATTGTGTGGGGATTTGGTGTTGATAAACATGATTAAAAAGGTGAAAAACTATAAAGAACAAGGCTAAAATCTTGCTTAAAAATGATGGCTGTATAAAACAGTAAAGAAACATATAATGGACTGATAAAATGATGAAATAGAATTAATATACAGTAAGCTATGGGTCTTGTACACATGTGAGAGTTGGCCATGCAATGGAATCATTGTAACGAGTAAGATATGATCAAAACAAGTTTAAGATACAAATCTGAGTTCACTGTTTTGGACGATTTTTAGAAAATACTTAGAGGATGATTCAACAGTAGCTATAGAAGAGTTAAATGGAGAAAATATCATGTAGTTTATGTGATAAAAATTTGAGCTTATATCTCCATATAAAACTCTAGATATGGCAGTTTTGGTGAAGATGAAAATAAAAATCAGATTTTTGAAATTAAAGTATAATACTATTATATAAGCACTCAAAATTTAATAGTATAAAATATAAATTAAAACCCACTAACTTATATAATAAATTTATATAAATATTTACAATGGTAAATAAGTGGACATTTTATAAAAATGGTAACTTGTTAAGTTTTATAAGTTATAAAACTATAAACTTGATTTTTACGACTTTTTCGGCTATTACCGTAAAATTAACGTTTTTCGCCAAATAAAACTTAGACGATCAAACCCGTCTAATGTAAAGTTTATAAAAGTCATATACTGATATATAAGTAACTAATACAAGTAAAAACCGATAAAACCCGAACTATAGGACATACAGACATTAACGAGCTAACTAAGCATATTGGACTAATAATTGGACTAAATAAGTTAACCACTTATAAAAAGAACTTATTGGGCTTAACCCATTTGGGCCCAACATGGAAAGTATACATACTGATAATATAGGTATAAAATGGATTAAAACAAGTTAAAGAACTTATACTAAGCTTACTGGACTTAAAATAGGTAAATAGGTAAAACTAGCAAACTAGTAAAAAGTTACCAAAACGTAAACACTAAAATGAGTAAAAGAGAATATGTAAACCCACTTGATCATCATATATAAAATCATCAATAGTATACATAATCGTTATTTTTATGAAGTCATTTGACATGAGTCTAAGACGAGTATTATTTGTCTAGGTTTTCGTGATTGAAGCACGCACCGTACGTCCGAATTGCCGATAACCCGCCTTCCCACATCAACGTGAGTTCATAGCCTCGCACTCTTTTAAATGTTTTATGAAATGTTTTATAAACCCGCGAGGGAGATAACATGTTAGTTTTTATAAAATAGGACACCATTTGTCCCGATTGTTTGTTTATTGATTTGGACCCGAATGATTGTATGACCCGATTGTATGACCCGATAAATGATTAAAGGACCCGATAGATGAAATTAAATGGATTATTAAAGTTAGGTTATGTCACTAAAAGTCCCATTAGCATGAATTGTGAACTACCGGGATTTGGTAGACGCTTATCTATTTAATTGTACTATT
This sequence comes from Glebionis coronaria, assembly GCA_025667525.1. Taxonomy (NCBI): domain Eukaryota; kingdom Viridiplantae; phylum Streptophyta; class Magnoliopsida; order Asterales; family Asteraceae; genus Glebionis; species Glebionis coronaria. The sequence goes on from CM046879.1 coordinate 324,784,524, forward strand.
TGGGGACGATCACCCCAGTTCGCGCCTTGACGGTTGATCCCCGTCGTGCCACATTGATTGGTAAGCGAATTTATGTATGAGAAGATTTCCATAGCGTGACCTTTGTGATGACACGCTACTTTAGATGGGCAAATTGAGTTTCGGGTTAGCTACCCGTTGTTGGTTTAGTAAGGTAACAATGTCATGCGGCTTATAATAATCCAAACTAATGAAATACTACTAGACGCTCCGAATTACGATGTATTGCCTGACTAGCAATACAGGGTCATACTATTGATATTATGTTCGTGTTTTGGTTTTTATAACCATATTCATATAACGGTTTTTATTTAATCTATACAACGTTGCAAAACGTATTGTATGGTATTTTTAACGACAATGATTCGTATAATGATTTTTAAGGCAAATGCCTATATTATGATTTTGATAAAGATTTGTATAAAATAATTTTGGCTATTTTATGGCCTATTACAATGGTTTGTACGAAATGATTTTTGGTAATAATTTTATACCAAAGTTATATTGATGGAATTTATTAAACTCTATGAATTCACTCGGCGTTATCGCTGACCTTTTCTTTTAACATGTTTTATCTCAGGTACTTGAAGGTAATTCTCGGGAAGACGACAAGAATTCATGGCCCGCACTGAAACAATATTTTTCCATTCAAATACTTTGTAAAACTTTGTATGAAATAATATGACTTGGGACCTATGTAACTTTGATATTTATGAATGGAAATGCTTTATTAATAAACGACGTGATTTTTATGCGTTGTCTATGATGTGAGTAATGTGCTAACCCGTAACACCAACTAGTCTTCCGCTGTATTGAGTTGTATAAATTTGGGGGTGTTACAGTTTGGTACCAGAGCTCTCGTTATAGAGAACGAAAGATTTTTAAAACCAAGGTTTTGAATAAAACATTTCAAAATCTTTTAACTATAAACATTTTTCACAAAATGTCTAAAAATCTTTTGACTATAACGGTGCCGAAGAATTCCCGAGTTACCGACAAGGCCAGACTGAGAAGTGTTATTTTAATATATATATAACTTGGATTATATATATATATATGATGTAATTTGATTACATGATTGTTTGATGATTATTTTGATATTTATACGAGGTATTTATACGACGTAGATTGTCACAAGTAACCCTAAATCCCCTAGTAAATTAATCGAAGCTATTCTCGTAGGAATTCTAGCTATCTTAGATCTAAACCAAGTTGTGGATATTTATGATCCAAACAAAATGGTTAATATTCATAGAAATGTAGATATTAGTTGATTGTGATACTGAAAAAGAATTGGCAAGATTTAACTGATATCGATGTTATGACGATCTTTTCTTATAGAGTAGAGTTTGACAAAACGTTACCACCTAGAAAGATGTCATCTGATTCGTGTCATCCAATTCTTAAATTGAAATCGAAAGGGGGAATTTTGCACTTGAGGCTGTTATTGGAACCATTACCCAAAAGCCTCATGCCACTAGTACCTTTCCGAGAAGTCTAGTTGAATGATCGAGTCATTTCATACTAGTGACTCATTTGATAATTGTTGTTGTAAGAGCTATAGGATTGAAAATTAAGCGTTGTTGATATCGAGCTCTTATCGCCCTTTCAAGATGTAAGAATAAGATTGAAAATATTGGAGAATTAGGTAGAATATCATATTGAGTATAATTTGGTTGAAACTTGAATAAAGTAAAAATTAACCCGTATGGAATATGAGATTGTTAAGAGGAAGTCGTTAAGTTTTGTGATTGAATTATATGGTTTTATTTGATCGTTAGTTTGTGTTAAGGGTTGTTCCTAGGCCATTGTCCACTAACGAGGATGCCCAGTGTCCAAGAAATAAATTGAAGAAATCTTCTTCTGAATTGGGACCGATGGATCTTTCAGGACATGTGGAACACCTAATGACTCTTGTAGATTAGTATTCATTATGGTATCGTTTAAAAATAATCCCTAACTTAACTGAGATATCAGTTGGTAGGATGAGTTCTTGGAATTGTATGACATAGTGACACGTAATGTGTTACGGTACAATTTTGACTTGTTTGTGATTAATGAGAAAGACTACCTTTGATTGCTAAATTCTACATGTATCGATATTATCTATCTTTTATTGCTTCTTCCTAATGATCGCATTAGTGATGCAATAATTGAACAAGTACTCATCTCGAATTGAGTTACGTTGTGGATTATTCTCTTTGTATTCCTGAGTGCCATCGAGGTCATGAACCTCATGATTATTTGGCTAAGCTCATTTCCTATCGTATTGTAGTTAGTTCTTGATGAACAACTCTTCATCACTCTTTTGCAGATCACACATTGTTTTATAAAGTTAAAACGGTATCCTTTGAGAAAATTTAATTTTCATCACAATAAGGATTATTCAAAGTAAGATTTATAAGTGATTGATATCAAAATGAAGTTGTTTATGAGACGCTTTGGAAAACTTAACTGTTTCCATAACAAAGAAAATCTTTGTAAATTTATTCTTGATCCTTATTTAAGAATTAAGCATGAAAATGTTTTTATTATAAACATAATGATAAAGTTTTGACGAACTAAGTATTGCATCGTTAATCTTGAAATTGTATATAGTTGCGCGCCTACATACAATTTGGAAGTGACCATGCAAGGCTGATTAGTAGTCACCATAAAATTGTTAATAAACATTACATTTTCTTTGAAGATTGTGAAAGATAAAATTTTATGAGATCTGCAAGAAGTGAAAAATAGGGACATAATGTTAGAGACATCTACATATGTGCCCGTTCCATCTATTCTTCTGAGTCGAATTTACTCATCTGTGGAAATTGTCTTATTTGACGATTGACAATTATTTCTTGTCCAATTCTCCCGTAGTGAGATTCTTAGGAAAAGTATCTGATTACCGAGTGTTGATACCCGACTGGATGTATTGACGTTCTTATCATTTCTTATGATTTAATTTTATTTGAATGACCGGGGTAACGATCCGAGGAACTTTCGAATGCGTACTCAAATTATGAAAACATGGATATATTTATATTCGTTAGATGTTTTCATCTGTATCTGATTTGAAATTCTCTCGCATAGATTATGCGTTGACCTTACTCTTTTAATGGTAGTTGTGTCTCCATGTATCCTTGAATTTGTGAAGGATTATGAGTTATTATTAGTCTTTTGAGAAGTTCACATCTTATCAACGGCAATAAAACTGGAAAGTTGGAAGTGCCAGTAGAATGGATTGATTGATTATGACATGACGACATTGTCTTAATTGATGGGAACTCGAATAGAATTCCCCTAAATGATAAGATGTTGATTATAAAAAAATGATCTAAATAATTCTTGATGGATGACCATATCCTGTATTTAGACATAAAATTATACCATGAATGATTGTGAATTAGTCACATATATTATAATCTAGAAAGAACTTAAAATAAATGTATTAAAAGATGTTAATGTTATCTGAAACTTTAGGAAGTATTTGTTGATGAAATACCTAGACTTTTGCCATTAAGGCAAGATTGAATTTGGTATTGATTTTATTCCCGGTGCTGCACCTGTGGCTTGTGCACTGTATGTCAGCACCATCTGAATTAAAGGAATTACCGTACAACTGAGAGAGTTGTCGGAGAAAGATTTTATTATACCAAGCCTGTCATCATGAAGAGCTATGGTGTTATCATTCCTTATATTAATAGATTATTGTGACTGAGTAAATTGACAATCGAAAACGATATCCATAACTCGCAATGGAAGATTTGTTCGATCATTTACAAGGTTTTTGATCCTCAGCATAGTTATCATCAACTTCGCATCTGCGAAAAAGATTATCTATTCCAATCACCACATCCGGTACTTGTAATGAACGTTATGAGTTTCACGTGATGCCGTTTGGATTGACTAATGCACATGTAGCATTAATAAATTTGGTGAATCACGTGTGTAGGCTGTGATTTGATGAATTCATGCTCGTGATCATTAAGGACCATTTATTTGTTTATAAGAATAAGAATGAGTTAATAATTAATTATAGATTGCCCTGAATTGGCCGAACAATTAAAAATTGTACCTTGAATATTTAACATAAGACTTAAGACTAAATCCTTTATATTAATGGACCGTGTGAATAATAGATAATGGAATATAAATTGACTCTTCAAAATTTAGGAGTCATTTAAGACTTTGAGTTATACTAAAAAGAAAGTGCGAATGTATTTTGACAAATGTTTTAACAAAGGATTTTAAGGGATTATTCCCTCATACACAAACCATTTAACTAAACTTCTGTTTAGGGGTAAATGTTTGTGTATACTTCTAGATAACCTAAAAGGGATTGAGGAAATCATTTAAACCATGACTTAAAAATTTGAAACGACATTTTTTTTTTTTTGCTTTTCAACTAAGAAAATTTTTGACCAAAGTATAAACGAAGGTTTTCGAACATTTACGAAATATTATTAAATATTTTCGATAAATAAAAAAAAATCTTGTTAATTAAATTCAAATTATTTTTGAACATTTTATATAATTGGTCGAACTAAGAAATTTAAAATTTTTACGTTTACGTGTCATAAAAATTTAATAATTATTATTTAATTAATTGTAATAATTATCGACGCTTTAAACGCCGGATTGAGAAAAACTGATAAAAATGATAGTAAAGACGAAACTAAAACATAGAAGATATGAAGAAAGAATTTTGAATAGATACGGTTATGATATTTATTTCATCAGGAAAGTGAACGTAGATACTGACACATTATATAGAAAGAATAAAGAACCAATTAGGATATGTACCTTAATAATGAAGGTGCAAAACAAGTCGCCGAACAATTTAAAATATAACCGATGCTTATAAAAAGGATAATATAGATAATAAAAGGGGTTCGCGGATAATGTGAACCATTAAAATTGATAGCGTTAAATGTTTTAAAGACCACTTATGGTTGCCTAAATGTGAAGGATTGTGAAATATAGTTATGTTGGAATTTGTAAGTATAAGTATTCTATTTATGTCATTTATGACTAAAAGTATCTTTGTCTGAAGAAGTTGTACTAATGACAAATTATGAAGGCAGACATCGCCTCATACATTAGTAAACGTCTAGCTATTACAAAGGTCATCATCTAAAATTGATTCGATTTGGGTCATCGTCGACAGACTAACCAAATCTGCCAATATCATTCCCGTTAATGATAAGTGCAAAAGAATTATGTAAACATAGTTTGCCTGTATCGAACATCTTTATCAAGATCCTCTCTTCGCATCGAATTTCTAGAGATTTGCTCAGAAATCATTGAGAATGAACCTTGATGAGAGTACTATGTACCACCCCAAATCGAAGGGACGAGGTAAAGTAACGATACAAAGTAATATAAGTGCTGTTTTATGTTTGAATGATTGACCTTTGGTAATAGATCGTATAATCGTTTTCCTTTGGAAAGATTATCATTGATAGTTATCGTATTAGGATCGAGATCGAATCTTGTTAGGATCTATATTAGAGCATTTGTAAGCAGGAGTTGAGATAAAGACACCCGACATACACCCATTGTGAGTTGGACATGTCTTTTCGGTTTAAGGTTTCCTATGATGGCGAACCTAACCTTACAAAATATTCGACCCGCGAGATCTGAAATGATTGTTGAAATTAGGATCTGATTATTGACAGCCGGTAGTGGGCAAGAGGTTATGTGAATATGAAATGTAGATCTTGAAGTACCAAATGGGTAGCGAAGTTATGCCACAATTTTAACCTTGGAAAAATGAATTCATGATCTGACAAATCATGGGATATAAGTCCCCGTTGTATGGGACCATTGAGATGATGTAAAATTTGGGATTGAAAGGCATATAAGCTGGATCTACCCTAGGACTTCAAGAACTGCGTGAATTTTGTTTCGTAAATCGAACTTGATGGAATATCTATCAAGTGAAAATTCTGAATTCTTCTTAGTAAAGTTTAGATCGGCGAAAAGTTGCATTCATCAAAAACCCGTGAACATCATGGATAGAGAAAGTAAGTCAACATTAAGCCTGATCTTATTCCCGTAGTTATGTTTGATGAAACTCGCGTATTGTAATGAATTACACTTGTGAGAAAAGACCGAATGTGGAGGAAATACCCACATGGCTTTAACTCTATAAGAAGCGAGTAGTATGGTAAGATGATCTTTGAGGACAAAGATCCTGTTTAGGGGTAAATGCTGTGACAATCCGTCCATTTATGGTTGATATTTTTATTCTCAATAATTATTTGGAAACATTATTTTAATGTTACAATATGAACTCACTTATTTTTGGGAAGTAATTTGGATTTACGTCTTGAAGTAGCATCGACTACGTCTAAACCGGAGGATTCAACGTTACGTGCTTACGTTTACATACACCGTCTTTGGTGACAGTCCGACATTTCAGAAAATAAATTTATCCGTGAAATATTATTTTGGAGTTTTAAATTTGTGTTAGTTCATAAACTCACAAATTTACGAGAAGAGATTAGGACTTACGATTTTATTTTAACGTCCTTTACGACTAAACCGGAAACCTTAGGATTACGTATTTACGTTTTCGAACTCCGTTTTTGATGAAACAATTTTTATTAAATTCGTTTCATGCCGTTGATTCATAATTTATAAAAACATTTTTCGTAAAACGACCCGAGGGCACGTAAATCGAGGAAACTAGAATCGAGGAATACCCGTAAATTAGTGGGATGAGACAAGTATACACTTTTCCCACCCCACTATATGGGAAGGCTACACAAGTGACACCACACTTGTGATGTGTCAAGCTTGTAGCAACAAGCTTACACTTGTTGCATGAGGCTTACAAAGTAAGCTACATTTCCCACTAACCTAACAAAACCACCTCAAACTTCCCATTAGCTTCCATTCTTACATGCAAAAACCACACAACACTCCTCCCTCTCTCTAAAATTCGTCCCATCCTCACCATCCACCCTATTTTGATCAATTTTAACCACAAACATTTGTTATAATTAATATATGTTAATCTCCATTCAAAAAGATGAAGATTGGTGCAAGTTTTAACATCCAAAAAGGAGTTTTCAAGTGAAGTAGGGGCTGATTTTCCATGAGAAGCTTATGAAGATTTGGTGATATTAAAGTGGTGTTGGTTTATCACAAGTCTTGCCATCAAATCCAAGCCTTGTTCATCAAAACTCATCTTTTCATCACTAATGGTGGTATAGAGATTGTTCTCCTCATCCTCTTGTTATTTTTGTTATGTAATCATGTATTTTATTTCCTATTGTATATGTATATGATGATTATATGATGATAAAAGTATTGTGTGGGGATTTGGTGTTGATAAACATGATTAAAAAGGTGAAAAATTATAAAGAACAAGGCTAAAATCTTGCTTAAAAATGATGGCTGTATAAAACAGTAAAGAAACATGTCATGGACTGATAAAATGATGAAATAGAATTAATATACAGTAAGCTATGGGTCTTGTACACATGTGAGAGTTGGCCATGCAATGGAATCATTGTAATGAGTAAGATATGATCAAAACAAGTTTAAGATACAAATCTGAGTTCACTGTTTTGGACGATTTTTAGAAAATACTTAGAGGATGATTCAACAGTAGCTATAGAAGAGTTAAATGGAGTAAATATCATGTAGTTTATGTGATAAAAATTTGAGCTTCTATCTCCATATAAAACTCTAGATATGGCAGTTTTGGTGAAGATGAAAACAAAAATCAGATTTTGGAAATTAAAGTATAATACTATTATATAAGCACTCAAAATTTAATAGTATAAAATATAAATTAAAACCCACTAACTTATATAATAAATTTATATAAATATGTACAATGGTAAATGAGTGGAAATTTTATAAAAATGGTAACTTGTTAAGTTTTATAAGTTATAAAACTATAAACTTGATTTTTACGACTTTTTTGGCTATTACCGTAAAATTAACGTTTTTCGCCAAATAAAACTTAGACGATCAAACCCGTCTAATGCAAAGTTTATAAAAGTCATATACTGATATATAAGTAACTAATACAAGTAAAAACCGATAAAACCCGAACTATAGGACATACGGACATTAACGAGCTAACTAAGCATATTGGACTAATAATTGGACTAAATAAGTTAACCACTTATAAAAAGAACTTATTGGGCTTAACCCATTTGGGCCCAACATGGAAAGTATACATACTGATAATATAGGTATAAAATGGATTAAAACAAGTTAAAGAACTTATACTAAGCTTACTGGACTTAAAATAGGTAAATAGGTAAAACTAGCAAACTAGTAAAAAGTTACCAAAACGTAAACACTAAAATGAGTAAAAGAGAATATGTAAACCCACTTGATCATCATATATAAAATCATCAATAGTATACATAATCGTTATTTTTATGAAGTCATTGGACATGAGTCTAAGACGAGTATTATTTGTCTAGGTTTTCGTGATTGAAGCACGCACCGTACGTCCGAATTGCCGATAACCCGCCTTCCCACATCAACGTGAGTTCATAGCCTCGCACTCTTTTAAATGTTTTATGAAATGTTTTATAAACCCGCGAGGGAGATAACATGTTAGTTTTTATAAAATAGGACACCATTTGTCCCGATTGTTTGTTTATTGATTTGGACCCGAATGATTGTATGACCCGATTGTATGACCCGATAAATGATTAAAGGACCCGATAGATGAAATTAAATGGATTATTAAAGTTAGGTTATGTCACTAAAAGTCCCATTAGCATGAATTGTGAACTACCGGGATTTGGTAGACGCTTATGCATTTAATAGTACTATTTGGGGACGATCACCCCAGTTCGCGCCTTGACGGTTGATCCCCGTCGTGCCACATTGATTGGTAAGCGAATTTATGTATGAGAAGATTTCCATAGCGTGACCTTTGTGACGACACGCTACTTTAGATGGGCAAATTGAGTTTCGGGTTAGCTACCCGTTGTTGGTTTAGTAAGGTAACAATGTCATGCGGCTTATAATAATCCAAACTAACGAAATACTACTAGACGCTCCGAATTACGATGTATTGCCTGACTAGCAATACAGGGTCATACTATTGATATTATGTTCGTGTTTTGGTTTTTATAACCATATTCATATAAAGGTTTTTATTTAATCTATACAACGTTGCAAAACGTATTGTATGGTATTTTTAACGACAATGATTCGTATAATGATTTTTAAGGCAAATGCCTATATTATGATTTTGATAAAGATTTGTATAAAATAATTTTGGCTATTTTATGGCCTATTACAATGGTTTGTACGAAATGATTTTTGGTAATAATTTTATACCAAAGTTATATTGATGGAATTTATTAACTCTATGAATTCACTCGGCGTTATCGCTGACCTTTTCTTTTAACATGTTTTATCTCAGGTACTTGAAGGTAATTCTCGGGAAGACGACAAGACTTCATGGCCCGCACTGAAAACAATATTTTTCCATTCAAATACTTTGTAAAACTTTGTATGAAATAATATGACTTGGGACCTATGTAACTTTGATATTTATGAATGGAAATGCTTTATTAATAAACGACGCGATTTTTATGCGTTGTCTATGATGTGAGTAATGTGCTAACCCGTAACACCAACTAGTCTTCCGCTGTATTGAGTTGTATAAATTTGGGGGTGTTACAAATGGGGGCTTCGATAAGTTTCCTCTTAAGGATTTCAAAGGCTCGTACACAATCTTCGTCAAAGACAAAACGTGCATCTTTTTCAAGGAGATGTGTAATAGGTCGAGAGATCTTTGAAAAATCCTTGATGAATTGATGATAAAAGCCCGCGTGGCCTAGGAAACTCCTAACTCCCTTAACTGTTTTGGGATGAGGTAATTTAGCGATGACGTCTACCTTAGCTTGATCTACCTTAATCCCCGCTTTCGAGACCTTGTGCCCTAAGACGATTCCACTTTTAACCATAAAATGACATTTTTCCCAATTAAGCACAAGGTTGGTTTCCTCACAACGCTTCAAAATTCTCTCAAGATTCGACAAACATGAAGTGAACGAATTACCAAACACGGAAAATTCATCCATGATGACTTCCATCGTCTTCTCGATCATATCATGAAAAATAGCCATCATGCACCTTTGAAAGGTTCCTAGTGCATTGCAAAGTCCGAATGGCATTCTAGGATAGGCAAACGTTCCATATGGACACGTAAACGTAGTTTTTTCTTGATCACGAGGGTCGATGGGGATTTAGAGGTAACCTGAAAAACCATCTAAAAAGCAATAGAAATCGTTTCCCGCAAGACACTCCAACATTTGGTCCATGAAGGACAACGGAAAATGGTCTTTTCGAGTGGCTTAATTCAACTTACGATAGTAAATGCACACTCTCCATCCGGTCACGAGTCTAGTGGGAATTAACTCGTTGGCATCGTTTGGCACAACGGTCATTCCTCCCTTTTTAGGGACACAATGAATAGGACTCACCCAAGGGCTATCGGAAATAGGGTAAATCATTCCCGCGTCAAGGAGTTTTAGGACCTCCTTTTTGAAGACGTCGTGAATTTTGGGGTTCACCCTCCTATGACATTAGATTGCGGGTTTGTAATCCTCCTCCATTAAGATTTTGTGGGTACAAAATTTGGGATCGATCCCCTTAATGTCGGATAACTTCCACGCAATTTCCCCTTTGTAATCCTTTAAAACATCGACAAGTGTGGTTTTTTCATCATTCGAAAGTTCTTTCGCAATAATAACCGACAACATGTCGCCCTCTTCCAAAACTACATATTCGTGATGAGGAGGTAAATGGGCTCGATACTCATAACCTCCTCGGGTGGAGGAAATGGGAATTCGTTGTGAAAATCCTTGATAATCGAGAAGACCTCATCATTGTCGAGGTCTTCGTCACAAGTACGTGGAACATCGAATTCTTCCAACGTAAAACCACCACCTTCAAATAGAGTGAAGGTTGGTGTCGAATTATCAAGAATGGGATCTAACATAGTGGGATTGCCACTATTTTCATCATCACCAAAACCTAGAACTTCTTGTGAAAATTCCTCGCAAACAACGTCAATCATATCAACGAGGTTTATGGTTGCAACGAAATAAACATGAGAAATTTGAGAGTTTTGAGTTGCGTTTATAACAAGTTCCTCGTCGTTGAAACATAAGGTGATCTTTCTAGCATGAACATCAATCAAAGCCATAGACGTATCTAAAAACGAACAACCTAAAATGAGAGCAACTTGAGGATCCGTGGGAATATCGACAACGATAAAGTCTACCGGATAATAGAACTTTCCCACTTTCACAAAAACGTCTTCCACCAATCCACATGCGGGAATCGTGGAATGGTCGACCAACTCGATAGACAATAGTGAAGGAGTAAGATTCGGAAGATTGAGCGACTTGAAGATTGCAAGTGGCATCAAGTTAATGCTAGCACCAAGATCGGCCAAGGCATAACATTCTTCCATATCTTGGATTGCACAAGGGATCAAGAATTTACCAGGATCACCGACTTTTTGAGGTATGCGGTTAAGATAAAACGATGAACAACTAGACAATTGTTGCAATTTCTCCTTGTTGTTCAACATACTCTTAAAGGTAGCGGCAAATCGAGGCATCATGACCAAAGCATCGGCGAAACTCACATTAAAGTGCAAATCACGAAACATTTTGATAAAAAGCTCAAATTGGTAATTATCGCGCTCTTGACGTTTCTCATTTCTAAGTCTCGATGGATAGGGCAAAGGTGGTGTGGGTTGAGGCATTGGCATAGCCTTTGGAATCTCGGGTTCCAAATGTGGTAATGGGTCAACCGTAGGTGTGGCATGAGCGGTACTTCGTGGGATTTGGACATGATCCTTTTCGACCACCACCTTGGGTTCTTCCTCAATTGCATCCTCCGTAGGAGCAATTGGTTGAGGAGTCGGTTCCTTAAGTGCCTTACCACTACGTGTGGTAATCACTTTCATCTCTCCCTTAGGGTTCGATATGGTGTTACTAGGAAGACTACTCGAAGACGGTTTGCACATAATAGCCTCAAACATAGATGAAATTTTGTCCTCAAACATGGATTGCCTCTTCTCGGTCTTAATCATTTGTTGCTTAATTTCGTGTTGCCCTTGTTCCATTTTTTGTTGGTTTTGTTGTAACCTAGTTACATTCCCTTCCATTTTGTTTCTATGGATTTTAAGCTCATTTGCTAACTCATTTTTCAACTCTTTCTTCAAGTCGTTCTTAAACTCGGATCTTAGGCTAATGATTTCTCTTTGAATGTTGTCAAACCTAGCATCGTTTCCATTAGCGTATTCAACAAATTCATTTGGAAGATCTTTCAAAGTTAGCAAACCTTTGTTGTTGTTTTGAAAATCACTTTGATTTTTGTTTGAAACTTGATTATTAGCCCATTGATTCCCTTAGTTTCCTTTGTAATTGTTTTTGAAACCAACTTGATTGTTTCGATAGTTGTTGTTAGCATTTTGATTTGAAGCAAAACCCGATGGAGTCAATTGATTGGAGCGGGTAACTTGACCGTTTTGGTTGTAAGTTCCCGTGGCCGCGTAGGCACTCGAAGTGTTACCACCGTTGGTAATGCACTCGGAGAAATCACAACCTCCACCAAAATACATACATGAAGCCTCAACCGCTTTAGCCGTAGCGGGAGCACTTTGTTCTCCAACTTTGAATTCAATTAAAAGTCCTTTAAGCTTATCAAAGATTTTGTTTTCCAAGTTCGCCTCAATTTGGCAAGCATCGATCGTATTAGACAAAGAAGGTGAAGCCGAAGACGAAGCCTTACGAACACTCGACGTGCTACGAGGACTATACACCTTAGATCTATTCTCAATTATCACCAAAGCTTCCTCAACCGTTTTATACAAAAAATTACCACCCGCGGCGGCATTTAGATAATCCCTTTCATGATCATTAAGTCCATTGTAAAACGTGTCAATTTGATGCAAGTCGGAAAAACCGTGATGAGGACACTCATGTAACATTTCCTTAAACCTATTCCAAGCCGTTGAAAAACTCTCATTAAATTCTTGGGAAAATTTTGAAATCTCGTTTTTCAAGTGCGTAGTCTTAGAGGGCGGGAAAAATTGGTTCACAAACTTTGAAACGAGATCCTTCCACGTCAATATAGAATTTGGTGGCTCTTTCTCTAACCAAATTTTAGCGGGCCCCGCTAAGGAACGGAAAAAGCATTATCTTAATCGAGTCATAAGCAACATCCTTAAATTTGCAAGTGGTGGTAAGACGATTGAATTGGCGGATATGGTTGTGCGGGTTGTCCTTTTCATCACCACGGAATTTGTTGTTTTGGATCATCGACAACAAACCCGTTTTCACTTCAAAATTTTCCACAAGGATAGCGGGAATCACAATAGCCTCTCCATAACCCTCGGTGGGTGCTTGAAGTAACTCCATCATAGTTCTATTCTCCATGGTTGGTTCTTCTCTTATGATAGGTTCGTCAATAGGAGACTCCTCACTAGAAATATTAGGAGTACGTGTTGACTCCTTTCGGTTTCATCGTTTACGTGCACGTCTTGCTTGGTTGCGGGTTTGCATAAACGTCACGTACAACGAGGGGATGAGCAAAGAAGATTCTTTTTGGTGTTTTGTATTTTTCCAATTTTTTTGTGGTTTTTGATTGTTTTTACTTTTTTTTGGATTTTTGTGATTGTATTAAGTAGACCAAAGCTACAAATCTCCTCCTTAATCAAATCTCTTGATTAAAGAAGCCTCAAGGAATGAAAACGATCACGTGAAGTGAACGCCTTTGATGACTTTAGAATGTTGGTGGAACACCAAAACGTTCAAGAGGGTTTAATCAAATGAAACCAAGAAAGTATATATGATACTTAATAATACTTTGGGCAGCAAAACCCTCGATTAGCTTTCAGTCTCAAAATACTCACAAGCAAGCGGGGAAACGAGGCGGCGCGAAGCACTTAAGAGCCTTTTTTCTTAGGGTATATTTTATAATACCCGCCTTATACCCACCTTATAGTTTGTATTTTTCAAAATCGAGCTTCACGAAAGTATTTATCTATTTTTGCCTTTTCTTTCTTGTTTGAGATTCGAATACAATGATTGGGTAATGACCTCCCAATCAAGGTTGTGTTTTCACACTTTTGGAGTACTTGTGAATTTATTGTTCTACGTATACAATATATTAATAATATTCACACAAAAAAAACCGATAATACGTATTAGTAGAGTGCTACTAATACAAATAGATATTATGGATATATATAAAAACAACAATTGCCAAATCAAAACACAACACGCCTCCCCGGCAGCGGCGCCAAAATTGATGTAGTGGTTTTCACACCTCTTTAGGAAAAGAGAGCAAAATAGGGAAAGTTTTAAGTGTCGGTTTAGGAAAACCAAGCACTAATGACCAATGTGGTTCAAGTTCGTTTCCCAAGGAGGCTAGTGCGTTGTGTTAAGAGATGATTAATGATGTGATTATGATTATGAGAAATGAAAATAGAAATGAGGTAAGAAGAGAATGACGGTTACGATGACGAATTACACTAAGACGATTAGTCGTACACGTAAAACCGTAAAAAGTAGCAAAATAGAAAAACTTTACCCTAAAAATTCCTAGAAAATTGCAATAAATCCTAAATAATGTAATTAGAGTTTACAAAAAAATCAAAAATCACTCAAACCTTTTATTTAATTAAATAATAATTTTTTAATGCTAATTAAAGCCCAAAAAATCAATTTAATTAACAAAAAGCCCAAAATGAGATTTTTTTCAATTATATACCTCTACAATGACTTAACTAAATTTAAAACTATTTTTGAAAATTTTAAAATCAATAAAAACTATTTAAAAACAATTAAAAACTATTTAAACTTAAAATAATGATAAAAATTAATCTAAGGACAATAAAAATATTCTAAAAATTGTAAGATTCCTAACTTAATGTATTTAACCTAAGAAAAATATAAAACTTGAAAAATCTAAAATTTAATTTTTAATAATAAAATAATAATAAAATAATATTAAAAATCCAAAATTTATAATAATTCTAAAAAGTTGCAAACTAGCTTATTTTAACCTTAAACACAGAAATAAAGTTGAAATTACCTAAATACCCCTAATGGGCCTAGAATGGGCCAAAATTCCAAACAGTTAGCTTAATGGGCTTATTAAGGCCCAATAAGAAAAATGTTGTCCAAATAAGCCCAAAAACTCCTATCTGACTCAAAATTTTATTTTAAACACAAAACTCTGAAGGCCCAAAAGCTAAAATTGAGTATAAGCTAGTTTATTTCAATGCAGCTTATTCTTAATGGGCTTTTTGGCCCATTAAGCTATAAGCTGATTCCATAAGCTCAAATTAGACAAACATGCTTCTTTTGAGTTACTTAAGAGTTTCGTAAAAAAGAAATTTGAAATAAGCACAAGGAATAAGCCTGAAAAAGCAATAAGCTATCTTCACAAAACGACAAAATAGTCGTTTTCGAGTTCTAGGCCACCCCAGGAGCTGATTCAAGTTCCAAAAGCTTTTAAATGACTTAACTAAGCATAATCAACAAATTTTTTTTCAATAAGTTCACTCAATAAGGTGAAATAAGCAAATAAGCACTTATTTAAAAGTCAACTTTATGAGTTTTCTAGCAAAAAGTCAAAGTCAAGGTCTGATAAGCTCCAGTTCAAACAAATGGGTCAAATGAGGAAGATTGATCACAAAAAGTAAGTTGTTGCAGGTCTGGATAAGCCAATATGGCTTATTAATAAGCTAACTGAAAAATTACACTAGCAGGGGCTAGTTTTGGGTGTTGAGCAGTGGAAACTTTTTTACTGCTTGACTTAATTGACTTTTTGTCTTATATGACTTTTTGTGGATTCAAGTTTCACAAAGGCACCCAAAAGATCAGTTAATCATAAGGAGTCAATAGCAATCATAAAAACACAATCACAATCAGCCAATAAGTGCAGTTAATTCAAAACATCACCAGATCTAGCCCAGACATGAACAAATAAGCAGTTATGGTTCAATAAGCACTTATAGCACAATTCAGCCAGCCAAACTTCACCAAATGCATACACAAGCTATAATTAATTCAAATGAACAAATTTAAACAGGTTTCATGCACTGATTCAAAGTCTAGATCAAGATTCAAGCACAATAAGGTTACTGATGAACACTAACAAGTAGATTTTTACTTTGCTGATGTACTTGACCAACAAGCCAAATTCAAACACTCAAATCTTCAAAACAGGTTATATTAACAATGATTTAACAACTTTTAGCCCTAAGCATGCATATACTCTAAGTATTACCAAAATCTTAGGTCAAAATCAGTCAAATCCAATAAGATATAGCACAATGTTTGATTCAAGGTTTTAAACCCAATAACTTGCAGAAACTAGTACTCAACCAAGTCAATAACAGATATCAACTTAAACAAAGCACTTCCAATAACACAATAACAACTTATGATCTTAAACAGATAAGCCCAAACACCCCTTATCTTTTTCAAATCAGATTTAAACAAGTATAAGTGTATTTCAAGACTACCCAAGCCCAATCAAACACATTAACAAGTATAACATGCAGTATCAAGCAAGATTAGACCACAAATTTAGCAAGAACACAAGTAGAACACAAAATCACCAAAAATCCAAATTTTTAACAGATTTTGGGTAGAATGATGCAAACCTCATGGATGTATATCCACACACACGAATTTTGAGCTTATGTGCTAGCAAGAACAAGCACAAGCTTCCATACAAACTCCTGCTAAGATTCAACAAGGTTAGAAGCAATTATATAAAAACAGTAAAGTGACAAAGTCTTGATTAATGCAACTCTTGTACCCCACACTTGATTATCCCCAAGTTATAAGCTTCACAACACCTTGATATCACAATATCAGGATGCTATGATCAGCTTTATAGCCCAAGAATTCCAAGGTGTACCAAGAAACTTAGCAAAATATCAAGATTATAGGAAAATGTGCAAAATTTTGCACACTCCTTGTGAAAACGTTTTGCGATTCAGGTTTTAGCAAACAATAAACATAAACAAGCAGGAAATAACAATGGCACTTGACTTTTCTTCAAAGATTCAAACACATTTCATTACTTAGAATATATGATTTACAGAACTTTGAACAAAGGAAAATTCAAGAGCAAAAAACAAATGTAGTACTCTAAGGCCTTTAAATAGGATTACAATGAACTAGTGTAAGATAAAAACGTAACCCTAATTGCTGGTGAAGTCCCAAAAATGCCCTTGAGGGTTTTGAAGTTATCTTGATCATGTGACTTGTTCTTGTTTTGTTGTGGAGCTGGCAAGGTGAAAAGTACATCCAATGGTCTTGGTTAAGCTTAACTTCCAAGCAATGATATGGGACGTTGGATGACTAGCCAACTTTGGCATTTTGCTCAAAGGTGAAAAAGCAAGGGAATCTTGTGAGCTGTAGGATGATGTGGCAAGCTTTTTGAAAGTTGGGTTGTGATTTGAGAGACCCTAATCATCATTCTGGAGCATTTGGTAGCTTAATTATAACTGGATTAAGAAAACCCTATTTGTGTTCTTGAGGGAATAGTGCTTGGTTTAATCTGGTTTGGCTTTCAAAACGGTGTTAGGCGCCACTTTTAGAAACTAATTACAGGTTAGTTTAATTAGTTGTGGGTGGGAAATGAGGTGACATAATGGTGAGAGCTGATTGGAGGGTTTTGGTGAGTGGGACAGGTGGCGTGATATGGGTGGTCTAGGTAAGTTTCAATGTCGGGCAGCTTAAACCCCCATTCTTTCCCTTTCCTTTCATTTGCAACTTTATACCCCAAAACCTGATTTCCTTTGTTAACCAAGTTTTACTTTTCACACTTTTGCCCCAAATACTATTCCAAAGTATTTTTAGGGGTATTTCTTTCCATTTGTTGATTCTTGAAGGGTTGTTTTGGCATATTCTCCATTGATAATGATCTTGACTTGTATGGTTGACCTTTTGGAGGACTGAAATTGCCATGTCATGATTAATGAGGGACCATTTTTGCCATTTCTTCAAGTCAAGGGTCCTTTTGGTAATTTTGACATATTTAAAGGACCAAACTTGTAATTTCTTGTAACTTTAAGTCCTTCATGGTATGTTTGACTTTGAGGAGGACTAATATTGACAATTTAGTTTTGTTGAGGGACTAAAATTGCCAATTCTTCAAAGTGGAGGGCCCTTTTGGTAATTTTGACAAACTTTAGGGACCAATCTTGTAATTATGAAGATACAAGAGTTTAAAGTGTCAATTTTTCAATATTGGAGGACCCTTCTTGCATATTCTTCAAATCTTCAAGGGGTTGTCTTGGAAAATATTCATTAGGGCTTGGTTCATTGTGCGGCTTCGTTTCCCGTGTTCGTTTTTGCATGATTCTTGTGATATTTTGTCATTTTCTCAATATCCGTACCTAAAATACACAAGCAACAAACACAAGCATATATTTGGCCATTTTTATGATATTTTATGCATTTAAAGCCTTTTTTGGACGATGAGACTATGTATAAAAGCAGTCTCATCAATAACCATTTTCATATAACAGTTTTTTATTTAAGTCTATACAACGTTATAAAACGTATTATATGATGTTTTTGCGTCAATGGTTTGTATAATGGTTTTGAAGGCTGAAGCCTATATTATGATTTACGACTAAGAGTTGTATAAAATGTCTTTGGCCTATTTTATGACCTACTATAAAGATTTGTACAAAATGATATTTCGGTAATAATTATATACCGGTGATATATTAATAGTTTTTATTAAACTCTATGAATTCACTCGGCGTTTTCGCTGACCTTTTAACATGTTTTATCTCAGGTACTTGAAGGTAATTCTCGGGAAGACGACAAGAATTTATGGCTCGCATTTAAATAAAATTTCCATTCAAATGTTTTGTAAAATTGTATGAAATACTATGACCCGAGGACCTATGTAATTTGATATTTATGAATGGAAAATGCTTTATAATTAAGCGACGCGATTTTCAAGCGTTGTCTATGATTGGAGTAATGTGCTATCCCGTAACGCCAATGACTCTTTCGCTGAATTGAATTATGAATATTTAGGGGTGTTACATGATGTCCTTGTTGTAACAGCTGTACAATTGATCTAGGTCGTCCATCTAGACTTTGGGACAAAGGAATTAAGGAGGGTTGTTGATTTGCTGCAAAGATATTCTTTTTTGCCAAAAATTGTGAAGCAGGGGAGGGACGTGGGGCCACATGGAGTCACGGGGTGAAGGAGTTTGTTGGTTGGTTTTCGTTAGGGTGGAGTGAATCACTAATCTGGAAGTTATTGGTTCATAACCCTTTGATTTAATGCAGTTGGTGATTAGGGTTTATGTAGGATGAACAAGTTAAGCAGGTGGGGTTTGATCTTTATTTGGGGGTTAATACATGTATAGAGGGAAATTTGAATTAAGTAATATTAGTTTGAAAACTAATATATCTGGTGGGGTGACGTGGGTGGATGTGTGACGTGGCGTGACTGGAGTGGAGGTAGGGAGATAGTGGGGTGATGTGGCGGATTGTGGTTGGATGTTATAAGTTTCTTGTCTAGCCAGCTTTAGTCCCTTGTCTCCCATTTGCATATTAAGTTTTAACAGCTATTATACCCATTCTTTGTAATACAACTTTGGACTAATGACAATTCAGTCCTTCCACTTGATCAATAATGAATTAAGGACCATTTGTGTAATAAGAGTATTTTTCAAAGGCTATTAATATAATATCTTGAAAATCTTCAAAACTTCAAGGACTTAAATGGAAAATCTTGATTCGGGTCCGGTTCTTTGTGCGACTTCGTTTCCCATGTTCGTTTTTGCTTGAATCCTTTGATCTTTTGGTGATTTCACGATAACCGTACCTAAAATACACAATGAACAAACGCAAGCATATATATTTTGGGGTATTTTATGATATTTTTAACCGTTTTAAGCCCGATTTGGACGATGAGACTATGTATATATGCAGTCTCATCAGTGATCATGAGTAAGGAAAAGTCTCGTCTAGAGAAAGTTGGAAGCATTCAGCTTACTGGAACATTAATGGTTCAGAAAACTATTGAGGTGACGACAGTGCTTAAGGAGAAATTGAAAGACGGCAAGAGACCGACAAGAAAGCTATGCTGACAAGAGGCGTAAACCGTTAGATTTTGGTGTAGGGGACAAAGTTATGCTAAAGGTTTCACCATGGAAAGGGGTGATACGGTTTGCGAAGAAAGGAGAAGTAGAGGAAGTAGAGTAAGCCTTCTGTGATTGCGAGACGTAGTTATTGTGCCTAGGGAGTAAATCTATAGACGAAATTTCTATTATGAGGGAGTGATGTGACAACCCTAGATTTTGGATTTTGTCACTTATGACTTTTTGACTTTAATTTTGTTCTTAGTGTGCGTTTATGTGCAATATGTTAATATTTGAGCCTTTGACTAGATGTTAGACATCGTACATGTAGTGCATAGTACATTATATGATGTATGGATGGGGTTAGTTCGTGCTCATTAGTTCAGTTGGACGTAGCTATGATAGTATATGGCGTTATATTAAGATTTTATGTGTACGTATATGTATTATGGTAAATCTATTTTTATGATTTAGGGATTAACATTTTCAGGTCTCGGATGAGGTATTTAGTCACAGGAATAATTTACCAGATGGTTTTAAGTCGTTTAGGACCTATTTATTTAATTTATTTCATATTTAAAGAGTTTTTATAAATATGTATATTTTACGTCTTTTACGGTATACGCGTAAATTTGACGAGTTTTATGGTTATAAGGTTTTGGAGACTTTAGGAGCTGAAATAAATTAAGGGAAATTAAGGTATTAATAATACGATATTAATAAGTAATAAAAAGAAATATATATATATATATATATATATATATATATATATATATATATATATATATATATATATATATATATATATATATATATATATATATATATATATATATATATATATATATATATATATATATATATATATATATATATATATATATATATATATATATATATATATATATATATATATATATATATATATATATATATATATATATATATATATATATATATATATATATATATATATATATATATATATATATATATATATATATATATATATAAGTCGGTTTTGGGAAGCAAGAAAGAAAAAGAAAAGGGGAAAAGGGAAAAAAGGGAACCGGGCTTTTGTAATGGGCCAAGGACTTGTTAGGAAAGTATATAAAGCTTTATTTTTATGAAAAAACTTCATAAAATCCCTAGAGATTAAGGATCGGTCGACATCTATGGAGAATTTTAGGGTTCTTCATAAATTTTCTTTTCTTCTAAAAATTATAAGGTAAAATCTTTAATTCTCTTTTAAATTAAATTGTTTTTAAATCATTATAAATCATTATAAATCAATATATGATGGATTTAGGTTTAGGGTTATTATAAAATATGTATTTTAATTATATAATCATGATTAGATTAATTAAGGTTCATAAATAAACATGTTATGGGTAATTAATTAGGCTAATTGTGTTAAATTCATTTTTATAAACTGGGTAGAGTTTTAGGTCAACTGTTTTGATCATATATAGAGTTCTAGACACTTTCATGATGGGATCCAAGTACCCCTGGAAATGTATTTGAGTTAGCTTTTGAATGAAAGAAACGAGGACTAAATTGAAAGTAAGTAAGTAGGTCAAAAAACAGGTTACAACAGTCAGAGGTCAAAACAGTTTTGAAATCAGTTGGTTTTAAATTAATGTTTTAAGATGGTTAGGATACTTAGGAGTATAATTTGACATTCAAATGAACATGAGAGTTAGTTTATATGTTAATTAAGAGATTTGAAAGAGGGCTAATCAATTGGGATAGTGGAAGACCCTCTGATCTTAACAAACTTTTCGTATGTCCAAAATCAGTAAAAAAAATGGATAGGTAAAAGTATATATATATATATATATATATATATATCTATCTTACATTATATATAACAGGAGAGAAATCTTACATTATATATAACAGGAGGGAAATGCCACATAAGCAGTCCATTAATCCATGTCATCACTTTTTTCACAATTTTCGGATTTAAACATGGCTGTTTTTTAGTTATTCAAAAATAGCTAATTTCACGGTTCGAACCTAGACCACTCAAGTTGTATTGACACACCATTACCACTAGGCCATATCTATTTTTGATTTATATCTTTTAACTCAAAATATTTAAGCCCGTATACTCGAGTCCATAATATGTTAAAATATGTTTTTGTAACAACAGAATAAATCTGTTATATTAAAAAAAATTATTCATTGATAATTCATTCATAACATAATTAAACAAATAAATTTTTGATATCATCATTCGTATCTTAAAAACCCTAATATCATTAACCCAGTATTCATCATTGTATTATGAAACATACACCATTTAAATAAAGGTATTTATTTTCGATGTTTTATGAATTTAAACTTAACTTTTTAATCAATCGTTCTTTACAATAATTGCGCGTAGTTTGAATTATGCATGACTGACTTGGATTCATGTCGCGTTGGATACATGGCGCAATAGGGTTTAATTCTTACGTAGCATATCAGTGACGAAGTTATTTTGCTATAGATTTTTTTTTCTTAAGCTGCTTTTCAAGCATGGTATGAGGTTTTGCGGTTTTAATATAGTTCAAGATTTTTTGCTAGGTAGTCACACATGCCATTAGATTGCGAAAATAAAGTACTAAATGACCATTACCTATTTGGCACCTCTAATTGCTAGAAGTGGCAATTATATGTTTCAAATCCTCTTTTACCCGTTACTCATCCCATCCGATCTGCATATTGTGACATCGTTACTATGAACTTGATGCTCACATTTAAACTATTTTATGATAACAGCAAGTTCAGGACTTCCCAAAATTATATATTCTTAGTCGGTAATGAAGCATTGCACTGTTATATTGCAATGCATATGCATATATTAGGTAAGCATAATTTACACCTTGACTTTGATTTTTAATCTTATATGTCCAGGGAAAGGTTACAACAGAAAACGGATGCAAGGTGCATGGAAATCCTGATGCATTCTATAGTACATAGGGAATTCCTTAAATTCAAACCTAGAAGGTAAGTCACTCTTAAAACTACTACAATAATCATTTGATCAACTACAACTTATGGATGTATCTAAATGTCATGTGCCTTTTTTATACAAAAACTAAATCTAATACAAATTCAAATATAATGAATTCACAGGTAACATGTTTGATTTCTAATATGGGCAGGTTAGAGATCAGGGATTTAGATGTCAAACGGGTTTAAAGGTGTGGCGAGGAGTGAGCAGGGCACGATAGCAACTCTAAAGTGCGTCGGGAGGCGTTGCAAACCTGCATCAACACGTGAAGCCTAAGCATTAAGGTATCATTGGTATGTTTATTTATCGGTATTTGTAGTCTTATACCATACTAGCTTCTTAATACTACGTAGTATTATGTAACATATAAGTTCATTAAAAATTTATTGAACGAAATGCTTAGAGAACAAAACTCACTGGGCTGTTCTTTGCTCTTATAATGTAATTTATCTAAATAGTATGCTAAAAAACAAAGCCACTTCAAAACACTATTTCATCTGCCCTATTTTGGATCAAGCCTATTGAGTTGTCACACACCTGAGTATTGTTGTACCGGGTAGGTTCGAAATCATAATAATTTCAAGCCCAACAAATTACTTGCAATTTTCTAAGAGCTGATTTCCTCATTCTTATAGCCACACTTATGATGGTGCATCAAGTACTTTTACTTGCCATGAAGGTAATAACTTGATGAGTTTACATATGTCATTGCTCATTTGTGTCGATATAGTAGATATGATGTCTAAGCTGGAGGTTTTAGTTTCAATAAAGGAGAAACATGGATTGGCAAGCATGGTTGCAATATGCCAGTGACATACAAGGATTACTTAGGTATGGGGCTTTGTCCATTGTCGGTAAGTGCTACTGCTAACTAACACCCCCTCCAGTTATCAATGATCACGTTAGTTTCATATATGTTTCTGATCGTGATATTCTCATACTCTGTATAATATAAACTTTGATTTTAGTCTTTTTAATGTCATTTGAAAATTATGCATTCTTTTCTCTTTTTAACTCTTTTATCCTTTAGTATCTTAATTATATATGTCTCATCTTCTTAATAAAAAATTCCAGTCCCTTCGTTTAAGCAGATGTATCAACTACAAAATCGAGTCCTTTTAAATGCTCATTTACGCATTCACAGCTTGCTTTACAAGGAGCCCATGTGGAAATTTTACAAACACATTTCAGCAAACAGACCTGTTGTTGCACACTGCCCAATACAAGAAGCTGTTGACGTGTTCCATAGGTGAACAACACTCGACTATTCCAAAGCACACACCATGAAATCTTATTGACATGCTTAAGAAATGTTGGCAACAGGATCCAACTTTGATACTTTACTGAAAAAGAGGTATCTTGCAATATATAAGCATCCAATATTCTGTTACATAAGGGGATTTACTCTTCCTGATTGCAAATTTTCCAGAAGGCGTACATAAGGTATCTTGCTAACAAATCGGAGCACTCTGACTTATTCATAAGCGTGATTTTACTTTTGAAGCTATATCGCTCCTTATTGTGTGTGCTTATTAACATGTGGGGAGAAAAAAACCCTGATACAAAGAGGTATAAATTCAATCCTGGATATTTGGTGGCGTTGAAAATAACAATTGATCGACCCACTTCCAAAACTAAGATGGTTTCATTGTTTTTTTGTTTCGGTAGGTGCGTGAATGTGATTGTGAAGTAATGAAAGGAAGATTAGATGATTGCTTTCTGTTAACCCAAGTTAAAACTATGAGATTTGTAATCGCTGGTATGTTTTCATAGCTCCACATGACTATTTTATTTCATTTTTTTATTACATGTTCTTCATTCTGAATTATCATTTATTTATCATATATATGCAAAGAAAGTTATATGGACCATGACTGCATCAATACTGACACGGTTCTTAGTTTAAATAATTGTCCTCGCAAATGCATATATTATTTTTAATCTAGGTATACAAATGACTGGGATTCAACATCCTCATAAGTTCATATCAAATTATCTCACCACCCTTGAGACACCTTCAGAGTTGAGGTAAGATGCTTAGAATCTTGCAAATGATACGTATAGATTTGGTCCTTTAAGAGAGCTAGCTTGTTTTAAAAAACAAAAAACTAACAAAATTACTGAAAAAAGAGGTGGTTGTATTGTGGATATATACGGAGCTCTCCAGTTTTATTTACCTTACAAGTTCTTATTCCATATTAACCTTGAAAGTTAACAAATGGTTCGGTCTTTTGTATTTAGTCCCGGGTCAAAATGGGCAGTTTTTCTGTATGGACCAAATATGTTGTCCTAAAGTGTTGGTAATCATTATCTAATTTTCTTAACAAAAAACATTAGTTAGTGTAGTGGAAGCTTTGTTAAATGATTATATGTGTATGTAAAAGGCCATTTGTATATGTTTCAAAAGATGGTTGCTTTGTAATATGAGCAAGAGATATAAGAATGAAAATACCTATAGCCTGCAGGTTCTTTTTATTTACTTTCACAGTAATCAGCTTCTAAAATCAATCAATATTGAGCATTTTATAATATTTTCCAGTAATGTAACCTATTGGAGCATATGGTGTAAGTGTAATATTATCCTTTCGCCACTGTTGAAGCTGTGGGTGAATCAAATAAGGCCATACAAAACATTCATGGGAAATTAGTACATGAACGGGCTGAGGCTGGCATTGATTTTGTTATAATCTTGACATTAAAACTCCTTTTATTGTTTATACGTGTGATTCTACTAACGGCGGTTGAGCTCCTCCGCTAACCACAATTTCCTTGCTGGACCTATTCCATAAGTAGGGGTATTTCCTCCTATTGGAGCCTATGATTATCAATTAGCGTAAAATATATAGATAAGGTTTTGTTAATGGGACAAATATCTCTACGACTTTTCTTGGAGCTCGAGGTAGGCAGACCACAACTTGGGTGAGTTGTACATATTAGTGGTTTTCCTTTAGCAGTATAATGTATTATTAGCTTTTAGGTTGATGTTCGTTATATTAAAACTAATGTGAAATTAAGTCTAAGCACATCATGATGTGTTGGTGCCTCTGAATTATTAAGGGTACATGTTTTGTTCTATTTTGTTTCACTTTACTATCTTCTATGTGTATTGAAATTTCGGAACTGTTACGCAGAATGGTAACATGCTATATTATGAGGCCTGAAGTCTACATAAACTTTGAGAACATTCCCTAAAGTTATTCTTTGATTATGTGGATATGTTTTTTAGTTATTATAGAAGGCAATTCTTTCTGAAAGGTTTTTGATCTTCTAAAGGTAAGCAATGCTCGCCTGATTCTATTGATTATGATGTCATGCCTCAAAATTTTGTTATGCGGGTGAAAATCAACCTGTAGGATCTCACAAAAAAGGAAGGGATACAAGATCAGTGACGGATTATGCACATTCAATTATAGGAACATTGGTGCCAGTTTATGAGAAGCACAAATGAGCACTTCACCATTATCACTGTGCTCATCGCTATTTTTGCTTTTGCAACGACTTACACTGCACCTAGGGGTCCAAATCAAGGAACATGTTATCCTTCATGTAAGGTTACATTTCATTTTTCCAGTTATGCAGACCAAGCCACACCAACTAACTATGGTACCCGTCTTCATTCATTCAGGTTTGCCCAACCTCATCATATACAGTATGCTCATATATTTTTTTTATGAATGGCAGCCTAAATGGACAAATGTGGGTTATGTCGTACTCTATAATGCATGATCAGGTTATGTGTAAGATGATTAACAATAGTAACGCGTAAAGGAATTGTTAGGCCGAAGGAACCCTTATATGTATTGATTTATTTACGACAACTTATATTAAAAAATAAAACCAACCTTAATTTTTGGGTAAAGTTTGATTCTGATTACGTTGTTTATTTTTGTATCATTCTGTCTTTTGAACACGAACTCAGGTGATGGCAAGTATAATAATAGAAAAATCACATGAGTCTGCAATAGTTTACCAAAAAGTATGTAATGGATATCAATTCGTGTAAGTCTTTGAACCGACGGAAGACATGCAAAACTATAGACGCGCGCCTGAAGACTCCCTCGGTTGGAAAAGGCTATGTCTTTACCAGAAGTAGAAGTAGGGATCGCTACCGCAACAGAAGTTGCAACAATATACCAGGTGTACATTGGTTTGCAACTTGGTTTTATGCTTCTATATCCATGTGGTTCTTATTTATATCAGATGGTCATTGGTTTGCAACTTGGTTTTATCTCTGTTATGGTCCTATTTTTTGCTTCAGGAGCTTGGACAACTGGTATATTGATAGCACTTAGCTGTTTAGTTAGAAGATATTTTGTGTATAAATAACCAAATTGTTCCATGAAAACTATAAATGAAGGTTGTCTTTGATACTAGTTTGCTAAACTAATGTATGATGTCATATTAGGTTATAAAAGCATAAGACCATCAACCTTCTGATGTTATGAAACATACCTACGTTATTAATATTAACGATGACTCTTATGCATAAAAAATAATGACTTACTAGTTAGTTGGAATGGTGTCATGTGATGGCTTATTAAGGGCCTAGCCCATTGTTAATTAGTTATATTTGATATTGCGCATTTTATATATCGCAACAATATTGATAATTATGGAATAAGAGGTAGAGTTGATTCGCGCTCTACGACGTGTCGCTTTTTTTCTTGAATTTGGTCGTGTTCCTTTTATATGTTTGACATGTATTTATTTTAGATATGTTAGTTTTGAGATAAAAGAAGTAATATTTGTAGTATTTGTCACAACTTTTGAAGGACGATTATTAATTTTAAAAGTTAATTTTTTTTTTGTATCTAGACATCTCTGATTGTTAATTTAATAGTTAATTTTTATTATATAGAAAATATCATCGCACGAAAACGTCATTTTATTCGTTTTGATGTGAAAAAAATTCAATCTAACATGATCTGTCATATGAAAATATGAATTGTCGTATAAAATTTATAACTTTATTATTATTTATGCAAATTAAATTATTTTGTTTTGGTATAGATTTAAATAATATACTGAGATGCATGTATTTCTAGACCAAAATTGATATTTTAGACCTGCATTTAGGGGTGTCAATTATTTTGACCTGAACTCGACCTGAATCGAACTTCATCCGAGTATATTTAGGTCGAGTTGCTCGGGTTGAAATTCTAACTCGGATCAACTCAACTAATTCGAATTCAAAATCAGGTTGAGTATAGGATAAAATATTTTTTCTTAAATCGGATTCGGGTTAACCTGATTTGACCTGAATAAGATTTTTTTATATTTTTAATTGTTTTAAATAAATATTTTATAATTTCTATTTAAATTAAATAGAAAAAATATTTTTTAAAATAGTTTACCTATATTCGGGTTGACTCAAACCCGAATTGACCGGACCCGAATTGACCAGACCCGAGTAGAACCTACCCAAAAAGACCTGAACAGGACTAACCCGAGTTAAAACCGATTCAGGTTCGGGTAAATCAGTTTTAGCCTTGACTCGAATTGGATCCGACCCAAATAACCCGAAACCGAGAAACCCGACCCGATTTTCACCCCTACCTATATATGATCTTATTTTTTGGGGCAATTTTATATTTTACTTTACTTTTTAAATCAGTTTCAAATATATCCAATCATGTTTAAAAACCATTGTACATTATTCATTCAATTATTTTTTAGAAAGGCAACATCTTTATTATTAACCAAACAAAATAAAGTCAGTACAAGCAGGACACTAAAAGAGGCAACACAAGAAACAGAAAACCAAGACCCTACTGAAAAAAAGCTTCCAACAAGATGCATGGAAGAGAATATGGAAAAAAGAAACTACATGACACAACAATAGAACCAAAAAAAGATGAAAAGTATACCATCAAATGAAAAAAGAAAGACCCAATACAAACATAGGATTGTCTTTGATGCCACCATCGATTTAGAGGTGTCACAGAGCCCTTCACATATATCCATGAGGACACGTGAACACCAACCATGTGATAAAAATAGTCGCTTGAGATTGAAACCAACCAACACGTACCCAATAGGACATAAAACTTGCTGCTACACTTAAGGACACTCGCACAAATTATTCATTCAATTGTTGCACTTTAAGTATATATGAAATTAAGTTTGAAAGTAGGGTGATATATGAAATTAATCCTATTTTTTATTGGCAAATACAAATATATTTATTGTTTGTGCAAGTACTATGCGTTCCTACGAATATTCTTTACATATTCTTTTATTGGCACCTCAAAAGATAGAGATAAAACTATAAAATCTTTTGTGTTAAATGGTTCAACATATCCGTTCTTCTTAACTTTTGCTACTCGATCTTGACCAACACTATGTTTTTATATCTGCGATTCTAACTAAAAACTTGCTTTCATATATGCTGATTTTGATTTTGAATGAGTAAAAAGAGTAAAATTGTCTTTAGAAGCTTAATCATAGAAATATTTATAGTCCTTTTACTAAATAAACTTATTATAAAACAAATATTTTACTTATAATATGGATCGATGCATTAGTGATTACTTAGTTCTAAAGTTGACGCTTTTGACAAAATTTTATCGAGAGTGACTAAGTCGATAAGTTTGACATTGTATATTATATATAACAATTTTTACATGCACGTATTTTTAGTATAATCTGATCCATATCCCAAATGACTCCTTTTGACCATTGAAATTGTTTCTTTGAGTTTGATTTCTTCAAAACATACAAGTGATTGCTTTGCAGAACTGGACTCGATCGACGAGATACAAGTTCCTTACTTCTACTCACTCACATCGACAAGAAATTATGCATGACGTGTACACTACCTCTACTTTAGTAAATTATTGAACATATAAATTCATTCCAATATCTGGTTTTTCATCGTAAACAAATATATGAGTAACTTTTAATGTAACCTTTAGTCATTTAAATTTTTGTTAACCCAAAGGATCGTGATGTGCCAATATTTGGAAAGATATTGTTTTCCCGAACAAATACAAGTCATCACAACTAATAATGCATTAGAAAAGTATACTAATAACAAATATATACCGAATGATTTTTTTTTAAAATAATTAGAAATCATACCCGTCAATCTGACATTACAAACAAATATTTACTAAATAAAAAAAAGTTAAATGACAATCATAAGTCATACCCGTCCATCGGACGGGTTTTGCCACTAGTATATATATATATACACACACACACACACACACACACACATATATATATATATATATATATATATATATATATATATATATATATATATATATATATATATATATATATATATATATATATATATATATATATATATATATATATATATACATATACTAGCGTCGTAACCCGCCCAACGGGCAGGGTCGTTTTTTTTCTTGTTTCGGAGGGATTTTTGTTGTGCGTTTTTAGTTAATTTGTAATTCAATTATTAGTATATTTTTAGTTATAGTTTACGCTTAAGTAACGTTTATTTGACAAAATGTTATTAAGCTTCCATATTGGATAGCCAAAACTCACGATATTACTGCAATCAAGCCATTAAAAAGTTCTATAATGGTTAAAACAGTAGTAGTTAGCTACATATTTTGAATACGATGTCACTTTTCCAATGTAACATTGTTCTTCTGGAATCTCTCCCTAAAAGGAGTGCCGACATTGTACCATGGTAACATGATCAAAGACATAAATAAGGAGCTTGTAAAATAGTGCTTGGAAATGCTTATTACTTGAATTCTTATACTTATTAATGGTTAAAATTTCGTGTAAGTTCTAGAAGACAACCTTATTGATTAAATGTTGTATAGGGTTGATGGTGTATGTTATTATAACGCATAAGCTGCTCTCAAAAAGATCCTGCCAGTAGCGAAGCACCCCCTAAATAAGTGCAGAATTTGATGCAAGCCTGTTAATTACATCTATTAACTGTGTGTTTCAGGTGATTGGCTTTACATGGTTTGCTGACAATCTTGAATACATGATGTACATGAACTGATATTGCTGCAAAACTTGCAAAACCATTACAAGATTCTGGTACGATATTGTTGATCAAGCAACCAAATGGGACCGTTTATTCAAATAGTATTAAGTCTAATTTACTCAATAAACAAATGACCTGGTTGCCTTAGTACCAACATATGTAGTAGCTTAGTCAACCAACATCTTTGTTGCCAGCAACACAGTCTAATTCTTGCTTGCTAACGACCTTGTTGATGTCTTTTCATACATGTATAGATTGAGGATCCTATGGAGAAACCACTGCTTTAACTGTGTAAATCACGAAGACACATCTAAGAGCATGATATAACATATATTTTATCTATTAAATCTGAACACGTTTCGACAGGATCTGGAGTGGATAAGCACCAAGCTTTGTTGATATTCTGATTTACCCATGCACTTGTCGCGGAGACTAACATGTTGCGAGAAAGGTTCAATACATTATATTTGACATTTGTAAATGTTGATACAAAAGTTGGGTGATCCTTGCTAAACCCGAATTAGGCTTAATTCAGGTTGGCTGGACTCCGGCTCCTGCACCAAGTGAATCATATGGTTGGGATCCTGCACACTAAAGAACACGCGTTAGGCTTACCGTGGGAATGTTTCCCACGATTAGACTCCGGCGTGAGAGTAAGTAATCGGTTAGGGTTATAGGAATCGGACGAGATTTGAGAGTGTGTAGAATGTAATACATTTGTGGAACCCTTAGGGGTTCCTTTTATAGGCAGTGAAACCCTAATGGGCTGTCACTGATGCTTCGGCCCCAAGGCAAGGATAATCACCAGATTTAGATTGATTGTTATCTTCTAATTATGGTGAGTGAATATCCTCCCCTTTGGGATAAATCCTAATCATAGTAGGAGTATGATTCTGTCTAACCCTACACCGGGCATGCCGGGTCGTGGGCCGCACACGTGTGTGCGGTTACTGTTCATCCAAGCCCATAAGCTCAAATAACATTATTCCCACCCATCTGTGATGGGCCGGATACGGGTAGTACCCGTGGGCTGGGTTCATGACCCGGCTGGGGACTATACGTCATCATGTCCCCCCAGTCTAGTGGTTACAACCGTAGGCGTAACCTCTAGACTATCAAGATGCTCCCCGGACGTACCAAGAAAGATTCTCTAGGGAATGATAAACTACGAAAATTTTGTTCCGGCCGCACATGGCAACCTTACATGGACTGAATCCCCCCAGCCGTACGTGATGTCCGAGACAAAATAAATACAGCATTGAATATAGTCTGACGTATGACCGCATAACCCGACACAAGAATGAATGCATTAATGATAGTAAACTAATCAGTCGCACACCTGAAAAAGTGCACCATTAAAGCCCATCATTGAGCCACGTAAAACTGTTAAGAAGTAACCCATGGGTCCCTTCTGACGTTTTCAGAAGTGTCAGAAATCCCACCCGTTGGATGGGCGTAGTGGTTTACACGTGGCAAACATCCACGTTACCTCGGAAATCGAGGCCACCCTATATAAGAGTTGGCGTGTGATACTGTTACACACACAGTTCACAGTCATTCCGCCATTGTTATTCCCAAGCTTCTCCCTCCATCTTTTGCCTCTTATTCCACGGATTTCCATCACCGCAGGTTAGATCATCACACCTTTCAAACCCTTTTTATAAAACATGGTAAAGGACAATCCCGTTATTACGGATGTCCTGAATGTGATGCCTGCGGAAAAATATATAGACTTTTTGTCTAATTATTAAATCCCCGAAAGCGTACACCCAACCTATCCAGGTGACGGTGAAGCAATTACGGATGCACCGAGGGGAAAGATAGGCGTATATACGCGCCTATTCGATTCGGCTAACTACCGCATCCCCTTATCCAAGCTCTTGGTAGATCTGCTTCTGTACTATGATTTCCACATAACCCAACTGCACTGCATAGGGGCGTGTAAAATCAATCAATTTGAGATTACATGCCATACATGCGGAGTAACCCCGACCGTAAACCTATTTAGGGTCTTTTACTCCCCCAACTAGTAAATGGGTGGCTGTCGTTCAAAAAACGATCCGGGAACGCCCCCATGACGTATAGGGAGCCCTTAGACTCCCTTAAGAGCTGGTACGATCATTACTTTTTTGTTGATGAGAAAGTATTCCCTACCCCTTTCGTCCTTAAAACCAGAGTACCCAAAGATTTTCCGCCCAAATCCAAAGACTATAGCAGCAAAGACTTGAAAATACTAGATACCCACCGTACAGAATTCCATAGGGGGTTGCCGGAGCATTTTCTGTGCTTAGTAGGATTAAGCCGCCACTATTTTGGGAGGGAAGACATGTATCCGTTCTTCCTAACGGAACGTAGGCAGGGTAGGTTTACTTATATTTGTAGAGATGATAAATGTCATTTGCATGTCGGGAACTTACTAATCCGTACAATTGTATATGTCCGCATAGATGAACCTACATGGACTATTGCGCCAGGGCGACCCAATGAAAGTGCCTGAAGGATTCCGCCCGCTGAAGAGAATGAACTTCCTCTTCTTGATGCAACCGCAGACCGAACCATCCCTCTTGAAGAAACTTCCGAGCAGAGATCAGATGAGGGAGAGCCTATGTTAATCCTATTTTAATCCATAACACAATATAAGATGATATTTAGAGAGATAAAGAGTAGAAAAGTAGTGAGAGAAATAAGAGAGATTATGGAAGATTAAACACTTTTAGAGAGAGAAACAAATGTTAACCAACACCCTCTTCCACACATGGAAGAGGGTATATATACCCTAGGCTTTGTTGGGCCTTGGGTTAAGTAACATGGGCCGGGATTGGCTTTGCTTGGGCTTACGCCCTTAACTTATACAATATTAACTTAAAGTCCAAGCCCGGTTAACCCGACTAATCCTATTACAATACAAGACCATTAACGACTAAGATGACCTATTACATTCTTGTTTGACTATATAAAATATAGGGCTAACAATCTCCCCCAATGTATCGGTCATCTTAAAAAGCATAAGATGATTGAGTGAATACATTCTTGTAGAGGAGATCTTCCTGCTTTGGTCTTGTATCTTGGTCTTGATCTTGTTTGTAACGGCTTTGTTCCTTCATGCTTTCGTGATCTTTATCTTGAGCCTTTGTCATTTGACTTTGAGTGCTTGAGATCTTCATCTGTGCTCCTTGTGACTAAGATGACCTATTACATTCTTACATTCCTAGGTATCTTTATTATCGCCATCTTGTGCTCTTGTGACTTCTGAATCGACATAGGTTAGTACACAGCTACGCCACCTTCTTGATATGCAGCAACATATATAGACACGGATAAAATGGCTTTGAACATTTCACCCTAACTCGGTAGCGTTTTACCTCCGGTCGGTGAAGACCGTTAAACGGTATTAACACCGTACCTGTGATCAGGTAGATTCGATTAAGAACCTCATTGACAGGGTTTCCTGGCGGTAATAGCCAGTTCTCTTTACTCGAACGTCTCAAAGCAGACTGCGAACGTAAAGAGTGAACCATAAGGATAAATTATCCGTCTGATTAGAGTCGTCAATTCGGAATTCCTGGAACAAGTTTGATTCTAAAAGAATCACACCATTGTTGCTTTCCAGTTTGTCACAAGCTTGATTCATAGAGAATCTTGCGAGTCACCTACCGCAGTGTTGTTTGATGTTGACACTGGAAGGATTTCCATTCGTCACTATGAACACTAATGAGTGTCACTCTGAATGTTCTGGCAAGATCACACGGATTTTACGAAGAAACCTGGAATCAAGTTTGAATCAATTAAGAATCGAAACTTAGTTGCTTTCCAGTTCTCACAAGTTTGATTCGTGTAGAATCGCACAAGTTACCTACCATGAGCTTGTTTAATGCTGGCTCAAGCAGGATTTCCATCTTCATTGTGAATTGTATTACTCAGATGTTCTGGCAATATCACAAGGATAATGCGTAGGACTCGATTGTGTCCTAATGAGATGATAGATGGATATCTTTTTGGCTCTAGACTCAATAAGTGCATTTTGGTAATCGGAGGCTGGAGCAGACTGCCACCTTTTCAATATTAACTATCTCGGAGTGAGAAAGTCAATAGATACGTGTTGATCTCCATGACAATGAGACAAGTTTCTTCTGAGAGAAACTCGAATGGCTGGGAAGGGTTGTGCATTGCATCACTGGGTCCATGATGACTTGTCTTCAATAGATGTATTGACCCGGTTTCTGCCTAAGTTGCATAGAATATTCAACTCCTTAAATGCTTACCAATACGTCATCCTAGCACCTTGTTGTGATTGTTCCAGTGCTAACTTAAGTAATTGGTCCGCATTCAGCTTCATTCAACTCCATCTTTCCTAAAGACAACTATTTCTAGCTATGGAATGTCCTTGGGTAGATCCCTCCGGTTCTGGTTGGATCATAGGACTTAGTTTCTTATCCTAAACCACCTTTTGACTCCATCATTCTGTCGTGGATAGTAGGTTGTTTTGGGTATAGATCGTAACCATAAACCATTGAAAATCATTCAAAGTGTTTGATAAAATTCAAAACTTTTAACACTTGAAAGTTTTACATTTCCGAAAATCTCCCCCTACACACATGCATCGATATACAAAATAGTTTGGCATGTGAAAGAAAGAGTTGCACTTGAGTCTTTAAGATCACTTGTTGCGATATATTACAATTTAATCACATTTTCTCCCCTATCTTTAATATAAAAAAAAATATTAGAGATACCAATTGATTAAAATATGACAATTTCCGAAAAATCGACGGGAGAGAAACATGCGTGCACGCATGAATCATGGAACATTTTCAGTCGGGTCGCTCCCCCTCAACAATATATGTGTGTCTTGAGACAAAATTTGACAAAATTTTAGAAAATCGACACCACAAAATATGTTGAGGTACGGAGTTGAGATGACTTTACCGATAATATATATGACAGATTTAATATCATTTTCGGAATGTGTTGGATACATAAAATATGACAATTTTAGAAATGTACCCAACAACATTAAAAGGCTTGATTTTAAAACGCCCCCCCTCAAAAACTGATCAAAATAACATATGATAATTTTGAGATATGAAAACCACATATGAGGAAGGGAGTGTTGAACACACAATTTTGAAAGATTTAGAAAAAATCTTTGTGAGAAATTCTTGAAAAAATGTGTTCAACGGTTTTAAAATAAATTCCGATTTACACGAGCTCAAAACTTTGAATGTTTTGTGACAAGCTCATGACCGAGAAAAATTAATTTCCCGTTGTGGAGGATAAGTTATCATCCGTGATAAACTTTCCTGAAGTGGAAGTACGAGTTCTAAGCTGACATTTACTTAGAAGTCGGTTTTCATGAACTTAAAAACTTTGAATGTTTTTATAGGAAGCTCATGACCGAGAAATATGAATTTCTCGTTGAGAAGGATAAGTTATCGTCCGAGATAAACTTTCCTTTGTTGAGGTCCGAGTCCTAAGCTGTGAAGCGCTTATAAGTCATTATAAAAGGAAAATCAAGCAGCTTCATTTACCAAAACCTCCAAGTCTTCGGGAGTCATATACTTCATACCAAGACGGCCAACGAGATACTGAAACCTATTTTGAGATAGGGCTTTTGTAAACAAGTCAGCTATCTGGTACTCAGTTCTAACAAAGTATAATTCCACGATGCCACGTTCCACTTGTTCCTTGATGAAGTGATATCTGACTGCGATGTGCTTGGTACGGGAGTGTTGAACCGGATTGCAAGAAATGGCTATGGCCGACTTTGAGTCACAATAGATAGGTATTTTATCAAAGTGGAAGCCATAATCCGTGAGTTGAGTTCTCATCCAGAGGACTTGAGCACAACACGCGGATAGAGCCACATATTCTGCTTCAGCTGATGAAAGAGAAGTGCAGTCCTGCTTCTTTGACGACCAACTCACATGTTTGTCTTCCCCTAGAAATTGTACGCTTCCAGAAGTGCTTTTTCGACTATCAAGGGAACCTGCGTGATCAGAATCTGAAAAAGATGTTAGATGAAAACCGGTTCCCTTCGGATACCAGAGTCCCATGTGAATGGTATTCTTAAGGTACCGAAAGATCCGTTTAACCTCTTTGAGGTACTTTTGAGTAGGTCTGGCTTTATATCGTGCACAATAGCATGTGGCATGATGAATATTAGGCCTGCTGGCTGTAAGGTACATAAGAGACCCGATCATACTACGATATCGCGTTTGATCTACGGGATACGAGTACAAGTCAGCGACTAGGGATGTGGTCGACAATGGTGTACCAACGCGAGCACATGAGGTCATACCATGCTTTTTAAGTATCTCTTGAGCATACTTAGCTTGGTTTATGAAGATACCACGTGGGGATTGATGAATCTGGAGGCCTAAAAAAATTTTAGCTCCCCCATAATTGACATTTCAAATCTGCTGTGCATTAATTTTTCAAAACATTTTGAAAGTTTTGGGTTCGTAGAACCAATAATAATGTCATCAACATAAACTTGCACCAGCAATATGTCATCCCCATATTTATTAATAAAAAGAGTAGGATCAATAGAACCTTTGGAGAATCCTTTCGAGACCAAGAAGTTGGATAGTTCTTCGTACCATGCCCTTGGAGCTTGTTTAAGTGCATATACAGCCTTCTTGAGACGATAGACTTTGTTAGGGTGATGAGGATCGATGAATCCTTCCGGCTGATTCACATACACTTCTTCCTTCAAACCGTTGAGAAAAGCAGTTTTAACGTCCATCTGAAAAACCGTGAAGCCCTTATGTGCAACATAAGCAAGGAATATCCTGACAGCTTCAAAACGAGCAACTAGAGCGAATGATTCATCGAAATCTATCCCTTCTTGTTGACGATACCCCTTAACCACAAGACGAGATTTGTTTTTGATGATGGTTTGTTCTTCATCCAGTTTGTTTTTCGAAATCCATTTGAAATCTAAAAGCGAGATTCCATAAGATCTGTCAACAAATTCCCAAACATTTAGGCGTTCAAACTGATGAATTTCGTCTTGCATTAATTCAATCCACGCATGATCAGTCATGGCTTGTTTGATGTTAGTAGGTACAGTTGAACTCACGGTCAGTGCATACATACATACATCGCCATAGGTGTTGAGTTGTTTGCGTGTTCGAACCGGTTGTGAAGGATTTCCAGTTACTTGCTCCAATGGATGATCACGAGTCCAATGGTGAGTGGGTGGATATCTTTGGTAGAATGTATGCATGTTGGACGGATCAACATGTTGCATAGAAGACTCTCCGACTTCGTGTACCGGTGTACCAAACGGGTTGATAAATTCCTCTTCGTCAGGTTGTGTATCTACTGCTTGATTGTTGTTTCCTCCTTCAGCATTGACGGTTGGTGATATTGGTTGTATGACAGTTTCTTGAGTTTGTTGAGTATCTAATGGAATAGTCTCTTGAGAAACGGTTGCTGAAGTAGAAGCAGTTGTGTCTTGTGAACTTGGTTCGGGTTCATCAGCAGTATTGACAGCGGAAGGCTTTGACACAACTTGATTGTTTCCATAGTAATATTCGTCAAACATCGGATCATATAAATCAACCAACTCATTCATATGTGTCGTATCCGTCGATTCTGATGTAGGAGTATTTTCTTGACATTCTTGCACGGGACGTACACTGTTTTGTGTAGGTGCCATTGCTGGACAATGAGGTGCGGGACTTGAGATGTTGTGTTCAAGTACCATTTGTGGCAATTCGTCAAAGTTCACATGAATTGTTTCTATAATAATCTTTGTTTTCTTGTTGTAAACTCGATATCCTTTCGACAATGTAGCATACCCCACAAAAATACATGCAGCACCTTTTTCTTTCATCTTGTCGAGATTTTCACCGTCTTTAAGAATGTTGCAAAAAGATCCAAATACATGAAAGAATTTAACTGTAGGTTTCCTACCATTGATGATGTGGTAAGGTGTCTTTTCATGTCTTGGGATGACGAGAGAACGATTTTGAGTATAACAGGCAGTTGCAATTGCTTCAGCCCAGAAGAATAGTGGTAATTTTGAAGCAGAAAGCATTGTTCGAGCTGCCTCAACCAAGGTGCGGTTCCGTCTTTCGACAACGCCGTTTTGTTCAGGAGTTCAAGCAATAGACGTTTGATGTTCGATGCCTTCTTCTTGAAAGTAAGATTATAAATTCTTGTTCAAAAATTCAGTACCCCTATCCGTTCTTACGGTTAAGACTTGAGCTTGAAGATTGCGTTGTATCATCTTGAGAAAGTTTTTGAGAACCTCTGGTGTTTCATCCTTGGACCTTAAGAAGAAAGTCCATGTGTATCTAGAGTAATCATCAACAATCACGAGAATATAATTTTTCCCGTTAATACTCTCTACACGCATGGGACCACATAAATCCATGTGTAGAAGTTCCAATCGTCCTTTTGAGCTTGGGGTAGTCTTTGTTTTGAAAGACTTCCGTTTTGCTTTCCCAAACTCACAAGAAGAACAAAGATGGTCTTTGACGAATTTTAACTTAGGAAGACCGGTCACAATATCATTCTTTGAAAGCAGATTGATGGTGTCAAAGTTGAGATGTGACAATCGTTGATGCCATAACCATGCTTGAGAAGATGTAGCTTTCGCCATTAAGAAAATTGGATTTGTTGAAGATGTATCTTGAAGAGTTACTGTGTAGAGATCAGAACCACGAGAACTTGTAAGAAGGTCATTCCCATCGTAGTCTCTAACATAGCAAGTAGATTTCCGAAAAGCCACTTCCAAATCCGCATCACAAAATTGACCAACCGAGAATAAATTGTGATTCAGTCCCTCGACGTAATAAACCCGTTTTATAGTGATATTCCCTTGAACCAAGTCTCCATATCCGAGTATCGGTGCAAACTGATCATTTCCAAACCGTACCGTACCTAGAAATTTCTCCACGAAGTTAATTAGAAGCTTGAGATTGCCCGTCATGTGCTTTTGTGCACCCAGAGTCCATTATGAAGAGAATGATCTCGACGAGCTGCATAAGCATTAGAAGACAATGTAGAGTTTGACAAATGGGAGCCCTGGATAGAAGTGGGTTCCAAAATATTAGTAGACATAGATTCAAATGGCAAACTAACATTCATAGACCCAATTAGAATAGTGGTTGTCTTAGGTACCCATTTGTATCCAGGTGGTGTAAATCTAGAGTACCCCTGTTTACATGTCCTACTCATGTTCTCATAAAGCTTCTTTAACATTTTTTGTTTACGTAGAGTAGTGGATTCTAACGCACTTAGCTTCTTAAGTGGTTGAGCAGTGGATTGATTCAAAGTTCTTGTGGGTTTTCTAGTACTAGTGGGCACAAGAATAGGCTTCCTAGTTCTAGCATTCACTCCATTATGATTAAAAGCACAAGCATCATGATTGAAAGTACGAACACATTTTCCACATTTAACACAAACAAATTCAACATTCGAAGTCTTAACATTCAAACTGTCATTACATGCAGTTACAGACGTTTTATTCTTAGAAAACTTAAAATTCCTCCGGTGATCTTCTACTTCCTTCTTCTTCCCTTGACTATTGTTAGGCATGACTCTATCTTCAATTCTAGTGCTCTTAAGTTGTGGTCCGTTAACGCTAGTAGTGGGAGTTACTCCTGTAGAAGAAGACACACGTTGATTAGTTTTCCTAGTATTCTGAGGTAACCTCGATGTTCCATTTTGAGTGGACCTAGTGTTCATCTTGTACATTCCAGGTGCTATCACATTTGTGCTCTTATCAGTTTCTAGCTTAGGCAAATTCTGTGGGGGTTTGCCCA
Source organism: Glebionis coronaria (assembly GCA_025667525.1). Classification (NCBI taxonomy): domain Eukaryota; kingdom Viridiplantae; phylum Streptophyta; class Magnoliopsida; order Asterales; family Asteraceae; genus Glebionis; species Glebionis coronaria. Next base: position 324,825,419 of record CM046879.1, read on the forward strand.
AAATAGATGATTTAGGGCATTTAACCGCATTCGGTTGACGAGCTGCGGATGGTTTACCCAAATCAGACTTTCCTTTCAGTTTCTCAATGAGCTTTTGTAACTCACTGATTGCCATGTCTCTTTCTTGTAGTTGAGCTTTCAAATCCTTTATTTCAAAATCTTTTTCATTTAAAATGCGAAACGAAGATGCTGCCATTTCTTGACACTTTTTATGATTATGTGATTTATCACCTTTTTGTAAAGCAAGTTCAAGAGAAATGGAGTGTTTCTCAAGTTGGGAAAAACTTTTCGAAAGTTTGTTATTTAACTGAATTTGATTCGAAAGCTCTACTTCAAGATTGCGACATTTCTCGTCCGATTCTGACACTAGACATGCTACATGACGATATTGATCAAGATCGGTATACACACCAAGTATAGCATTCATATGGTCAGCATAAAAGTATTCCTAAGAAAGTCGATCAATTTTGTTAGAAAGTTGGTGTTCTTGTGTTTTTAATTTAATTTGAAGAAAATCAACTTCATCTTCAAGATATTTGACATAGCTTAAATCAGTTAACATTTCCTCAGTGAGAGCATTATAAAACATTTCCACATTTTTTGAAAGATCATCAATGGTTGGAACAATGCATTGTTGAATGACGACTTCTACTTGTGGGTTAGGTTTAATATTCCAAATGGTATCCCTAGAAACTTTTTCATAGTCGACGACACCTTTGTACAAATTTAAAACCCCTTGTTTTATAAACTCAAATTGCTGAACACTTTTGCTTTTCTCATCCCATTTAGTTTTTCATCCGAAATTTGTTTTTCTAACAAAATTGATTGCTTTTTGAAACTCCTTTTTAAAGAAACTTTCTTTTGGGGTTCATCACTTGGTGGTGGAACACTATTGTACATCTTTTGTTCTTTGGAAAGTTCTTTTTGAGGAACAAACTTAATATAATTATCTGAATCAGAAAGGTTTATTAAATCACTTAAGTTTGATCGACTTTCTTCTTGTTGACGAATGATTTCGTCGCAGTCAGGGGAAATCATAAGTGCAAGATTATCAACATAACAACCGATATCATAAAGAGCAGGCTTGGTACTTTGAACTTTCTTGAGATATTCAGGCTTGACAAAACTCATTTTCATATTTCTATTGAGCATATTCATAGTTTGAATAGACTGACCTGTTTTGTAAACAATGTTATTTAACGTGTCGACTCTCTTTTCCAAAGCAAGAATTTTTTCAATATCCTTTTCTTCACGAGTTTTATAAAGCTCAGTTTGTTCTTTGTTAACCGACTCTAATTCAGTAATTTGGAGTTTATGTAGCAGCAGTTGTTCTTCAAGGTCCAATATCTTTTGTTTTGACATATGAATTTCGTGTGTTACTTCAGAACAATATTGTTCATTGAGCACCTTACGTTCATATACCAAACCATTAGCTATCGCAACCCGTCGATCAGCTTCTTTTACATAATCACACTCTTTAAGCCTGTTTATCTCCTCGGCTAAGGATGTGTTTGCTTGCTTCAAACGTTTATTAGCCTCTTTGTTTTCCTCAATTTCATGTTTTAAAGAATCAATAATAGACACAAGCAAATCACGGTCCTCATCCGAGTCAGTATCCTGAACAGCTTTTTCGTCATCATTACACATATGCTGTGAATCCGTAGAGATATTGCTATCCTCTGTGTCCATTACATATGTGTCATTGATGCTTTCGGGTTGCTTAGGATGACATCGTTCATTAGCAAACACATTATAGTTATCATGTGATGGTACCTTTTCAAGTGGCTCAGAATCATAGATGGGTCCAGAAGTATCATTAGTCTATGGGATCACTTCTTGAATCTTTGCCATGTACACATAATGTGCCTCTAGCTATTGATCATCGGCTTCATCATCAGTGTCATCACGCCAGTTAACTTCATCTGCTGTGAGTGGAATTCCTTCTTCTTCTTTCTTACACATCAGCATCTTTTCCTTGTGATATCCCAAATCCTTAACCAGTTTTGGCTTCTTGCATTCCCTAGCCATGTGCCCAAATCCCTTGCATTTGAAGCATTGAATCCCAGTCTTCTGCACAACCGGAGTACCTACAGTATCTCTAGCTCCAACTTGATTCGGCATCCTCTGATTATCATACCTAGCCTCACGATCATACCTAGGTGCATGATCAACTTCCTTATATCGAGCATTGGATGATGATCTGAGGTTGTTGTTGGTAGGTTTGTAGATCTTCTTATAGGTTGTGGTGAGTAGAGACATGAGTTCTTCAATCTTCTTGTCCCTTGAAGTTTGTTCATCATCACTGTCTCCATCTGACTCGGTGTCATACTTTGGAGGTGGAGTGGGGACAATTGCTTTTGTCTTTTAGCAGTAGCTGGAGGTTTGGTGGATGAGCTTGATGACTTTGAGGAATGAGTAGGTGGTTGTTGACAGTGTACGGGTTTTGTTGAAGTAGCAGCCACAAAAGCAATAGAGTTAGCAAACCGTTCTGCCTTTTTAGCCCTTAGTTCATTCACTTCATTCTGATGTTGTTTCAGGATATCATAAAGTTTGTGATAGGAAATGGTCTTGATATCTTCCCTTTGTTTAACAAAAGTCACAAACCTTTGCCATTCTGGTTTGAGTTGAAGTAGAAACTGAACATTGGCATGATGATTGGAGATGATGCGTTGGTTTCTAACAAGCTCATTCATCATTTTGTAGAATCTCGAGTAATATGAGTCAATGGATTCACCATCTTCAGATGTGAATTTTCCAAACTCCCAAAGTAGATTAGTCTCGAGATCTTGAACATTGATTGACTCACCTTGCTTCAATCGATGAATTGCATTCCACATTTCCGTAGCATTAGGACATGCATCAACCGTGGAATAGATATCGTTATCAATCCCAGTGAGTATGTAGTTCACATCATCAGCTTAAGCTTGGAGGAGTTTCTTTTTCTCAGCAGAACATGTGTCGAAATCTTCCATAGCTCGTATAGTTGATGAAGTACCATCCTCTGCTTGTGTGGTAATGGGTCTAAATTCGAAAACTGGAGGTGGGTTCTCAAGGCAGTGACGAAGAGCCGTTCGGTTCTCTTTTCCATCGAGAAATCTGAGAAAGCGAGATCTCCATTGAACATAGCAACCGGCAGTGAGCACAGGTGGATTTCCGTTTCCACCTTTTTCCAAACGAATTTGATTTGCAGTCGCATTGCTGATATTGTTGTTGGACATTGTCGATGATTGTGAATGGATTTGGATCTTAGTGGATGTGTTGTGATGAGGTGTGGTTGATGTTGATGAGAAAAGATGTTAAGATCCCCTAAGAATTGTCACTCCAGAAACCAAAAATTACAAGGCCAAAAAACACTCGATTGTTAAAAAATTTCACTTTTGTAAAAATCTTCAATTTTTGGAATACTGATCTTTTCAGAAAAATGAAGTTTTTCGGAATAATGATATCTTCGGAATATGTGAAATTTTCAGAGAAATGAAACTCTTCGGAATAAAGCACTTCTTCAGAGAAATTGAAAAATTCGGAAAAACACCCTTTTTTGAGAATAATCTTCGGAATAACACCTTTTTCGGAATAATCTTCGGAAAAAGTCCTTCTTCGGAAAAATCTTCGGAAAATGCCTTTCTTCGGAAAAAACTTCGGAAAAATACATTCTTTGGAAAAATCTTCGGAAAATGTCCTTCTTCGGAAAAATCTTCGGAAAATATCTTTCTTCGGAAAAAACTTCGGAAAAATACCTTCTTCGGAAAAATCTTCGGAAAATGTCCTTCTTCGGAATATCTTCGGAAAATGTCTTCTTTTTTTTTCGGAATAATTTTTTTCAGAGAAAAACCACTTCTTCGGAATTATTTTCGGAATATTGAGGTTTTCAGAAAAAGCAACTTCTTCGGAATTACTACTTTTTCGGAATATGGATGTTTTCAAAAAACTAACTTCTTCGGAATAACCAGTTTTCAGAAAATTCACTTTTTCAGAAAAACAAAACCCTTTTCCGAAATTGGTAACTGTTGATCGATATCCTCTTTTCTCGGAACAAACATGTAAAAAACGTAACTTTAAGCCAAAATTTGATCCAAAAACCCAAAATTTTTGTGTTTTTACCCAAATAAACAACACCAAATCTCTTCCACAACTATGTAGATGATTTGTATCAAAACTAAACCATAAAAAAACACACAAAAAAAATTTTGGATCAAGGATTATGGATCAAATACCTTATGAAATCAATAAGAACATGAACCATGAATCTTCAATCACCTATCCACTATAGGCTCTTGATACCAAATATTAATCCTACTTTAATCCATAACACAATATAAGATGACATTTAGAGAGATAAAGAGTAGAAAAGTAGTAAGAGAAATAAGAGAGATTATGGAAGATTAAACACTTTTAGAGAGAGAAACAAATGTTAACCAACACCCTCTTCCACACATGGAAGAGGGTATATATACCCTAGGCTTTGTTGGGCCGTGGGTTAAGTAACATGGGCCGGGCTTGGCTTTGCTTGGGCTTACGCCCTTAACTTATACAATATTAGCTTAAAGTCAAGCCCGGTTAACCCGACTAATCCTATTACAATACAAGACCATTAACGACTAAGATGACCTATTACATTCTTGTTTGACTATATAAAATATAGGGCTAACAGCCTATTATCGAGAAATCCCCTCTTGACTTCCACAATGAAGATGGTGGAGAGTTGCTGCTGGAGGGCGTCGTGTCGCACCAGGAGGATGCAGAAGAAGAGGATTTCATCAACCTTACTGGTGAGGATGAAGAAATTACCCAAGCCTCTGGGTCCCCCAATCCCGTATCCAGAAAGAGAAAGACCACCAGGAGGGTGGCAAAGACACTAGGGGATGGGGCGGGGGCCTCTAACGCTCCGCCAAAGAAACTAAGAAAAGACCATCCTCAGTACCAGGAAAGAAGCGGTACTGCGACGGCCCAGGTAAACCCTACACCGCACGTAGAAGAACAAGTCTGGATGGCCACCCCCGTGAGTACCGTAGCTCCTACCGTCCCGAAACCTACAACTGGTACCACGTAAGCACCTTCTCATTCTTTATCCTCTCTTTTTTTTAAGGATAGAATGCATAAACAAAATTAATTTGTTAATAACAGGAGGGATCCGTCGAAAGTAGCCCAAGAGGAAGAGGTGGAAAGGGAACCTTCACCCACGACATCAATAAGACCTCCATCCCCTCCTGTGACACATGTCGAGGAGCCACTTCCTGAAGGACCGGAGACCAGCCTGCGCCTAGCATTGAATTTATCCAATTTAACAAGGTTGGAGGCGGAGTCCGAGTGAACGGAATTTATCGAACATATCACTCCTCCGGCCCTGGCTCAAGACTTGGACGAACTAGACCATGAGTCATTGCTGGAGCAGTTCGATGTGTCATCCGCACACCAAGTGACGGTGGGTGCAGCCTTAAGACGCCGTCTGATCAAGGCCTTGGCGAATGTGAAGCATGCGAACAAAAAGATAGCTCGTCGTGAAGCACTAGTTGTGAAGCACGAGAAAACCATCACATCCTTGCAGACGGTGTTGGTTGTAGCAGAGTCCACCGTGAAGGAGCAGGCCCATCACGCCAACACTCGGGAAAAATGCATCGCCGAGCTTGAGGCCCTTGTAGCCGCATCCAACGAGAAGTTATGCTTTCAATATGAATGTTTATTTGTACACAAGAAAAAAAACCACATTATCCTTGTGATAACTCTAAGTGCCATATGTAGGTGTCCGCAGCCGAAGCCTCCACCAAAGCTGTAACCGTACAAGCATCCAACATCGCACAAGAGCGCGACGCGCTGAAGGATGAGCTAACCCAAGCGCGGATTACTTTGGATGAGCAAGCTGCGACAGCTGAGGAGGAGCTAAGCAAGATGGCCACGAATTATGCTGAAAGGATGTGTCATCCTTTGCTATCAGCCATAGTTGGGCGCAGGTGGATGATTGGTCAGGGAATGCGCCTTGCCGTGAGCAAGGTTATGGAAGCTCCTTACCTGCTGCAAGCATTCGCAGGCGTCGTATCGGATGGGATTGACCATGGTAGGCACGAAGGCCTGGTCCAAGCTACGGAGCTAATAGGAAGAAGGAAGATATTACCCAGCACGCCTACCACAACCCCTTAGCCGCGGACAAGATGACTGCGTCAATGGATGCTCTCGCTGAAATCCAACATCCTCTCTTGGACGAGCTAGAAGCGCCAAAAGATGCTCCTAATGAGGTAATAATGTCCAAGCTTACTGTTGATCCCATCCAACTGACCTTTCCTACCTATGACTCCGTGTCGAAGGTGATGAAAGGTGAAAAACTGCTTGCCGAGGCGTTGGATGCGAATATGATCAAGGCACAGGATGGGAAGAATGCTCGCAGGGAGGCCCTCCGCGCCATGATTGGAGAAGGGAAGAAGGATATAGGGGAGTTCCTACCTCCGTTGTAATTTACCTTGTAAACATTTGTATCTTTTATTCGTCCGTGTATGTACACGGCTAAGACTGATGTGTGAAATAACTTGTCATATGTATGCAAGTAAATCCGTGATAACCACGGCTATTTTGTTATGAGTTTGAAACTTGTGTATTTTTTGTTAGATATCGTATACCTACACTGCATGACATGTCACGTCTTACTAAAAAAAATACAATCAAGTCTATATTTTACTAGACGTGCGGCGTGCGTCTTTACTATGCAAAGCACTGCGTGAGTACGGCATACGGAAACTTATCACAACGTCTTGTGAGTAAGGTGTCTAGTAAGGATACATGATCCGCGTCGCTGGGGTTGCATCCCTCTTATGCGACAAGTTAAATTATTAGGTTCACTTAATCCTCTTACCCCGCCTGGAGGCGTATAGTACATGTACGGTTATTGAATGAATGCATATGAATGAGACATGGCATATTATAATGATAACTAAATCCATATGACTATAATAGAATCTAAAGAATAACCAAACAATTTGCACGGAAAACTAGTCGTGGAGCTAGCTAGGCACCATGGCATTTTATTAGAACGTTTACATTTTTTGTTTTGAAAAGAATGGGAAACCCTAAAAATAAAAAGAACCTTTAAAAGCATAAGAAACAAAACAAAGAGAACACATGGATCTTCATTAAAGCCAAATATAGCAAAGTGTCCATGCGGAATCCGTAGCTTTTAAATATAGCACCTTTTGAGATTGGAGATATTCCATGTACGTTCCAGATCGCGGCCATCCATGTCACGTAACTTGTACGCACCCCGTCCTAAGGCCTCCGTGACCTCATACGGTCCTTCCCACTTAGGGCCCAGCTTCCCTGTATTCTCCGCTCGACTTGCTTCGTTAGCACGATAGACATAATCTCCCGGTCGAAAAGAAACACCTTTAACCTTGGCGTCATAATAAGACTTCATCCAAGCCTTAGACTTAGCCTCATTGATAGCCGCTATCTCCCTTTTTTCCTCCAACAAATCCAGATTGATCCGGAGTTGCTCGTCGTTTGTGACGACATTAACCTCCGCCGTGCGGATGGTAGGCATTCCTATCTCTGCTCGTATAACAGCTTCGGTGCCGTAGGCCAATACGAATGGGGTGTCCCCGTTGGCTGTTTTGATCATAGTCCTATGTGCCCATAGCACATGTGGCAGTTCATCCACCTATTTGGCACTTCGTTCCTCCAGGCGTGCCTTGATGCCTTCACCCAAGCTTCTATTTGCTCGCTCCACAAGACCATTTGTCTGCGGGTGTTTAACAGATGCGAAACGTCGTTTGATATTCAATGCCGCACACCAGTCCTTGAACAGATTATCCGCTAATTGCTTCCCGTTGTCCGAGATGTATTCTCCTGGTAAGCCAAAACGGCACACAATGTTTTCCCAAACAAACTTTTTAACTTGTTTTCCTGTGATGGATTTGACTGCCTTGGCCTCTATCCAGCGTGTGAAGTAGTCCATCGCGACAATCAGGAACTTAACTCCCCCCGCAGCTACGGGGAAAGGTCCTGCAATGTCGATCCCCCACTTATAGAATGGCCATGGGGATGTAATAGGTGTAAGTTCCTGTTGCGGATGTCGCGGCACTGGTCTGTGCACTTGGCAATCACTGCACTTACGAATCATGTCGCGTGCGTCCCTATGTATGGTAGGCCAATAATATCCTGTGCGTAGGGCTCGAGCCACCACGGATCGGGGACCCGCGTGCATGCCGCATAACCCTTCATGTATCTCACTGATCACGTAAGTGGCCTCGCGTGGTCCAACACACCGCAACCACGGCTGCAAGAAAGAGCGCTTGTAAAGAATACCTTCTCGAAGCTCGAAGTGCTGCGACTTCCTTCTGATGCGTCGTGCCGCTTTTTCCTCGTCCGGAAGGGTTTCATTAGTCAAATAGTTGACGATCGGGGTCATCCATGTAGGTCCGTCCTCCTCAACTATAGCAGCGACCTCCCCTTCTGTTATAGACTTTTCCTTAAGTATTTCCACCAAGACTTGCTTGGATAAGTGGGCGAAACTTGTAGACGCGATCTTGCTAAGAGCGTCCGTCTTCTTGTTCTCACCTCTTGGTACCTGCTTGATAGAAAACTTGCTGAAAGCCGCAATGAGTGACTTGACTTTCTCCAAGTATCGGACCATGTTATCCTCCTTAGCTACATATCCTCCCAGAATGTGGTTCGCGACAAGTCGTGAGTCCACGTAGGCCTCAAGGTTGCGGACTCCCATTCTAGCGGCGATTTTTAAACCCGCAATCAACGCTTCATATTCTGCCTCATTATTGGTGGCTGTGAACTCAAAGCGAAGGGCGTACGTAAACTCCATTCCTTCCGGATTCGTAAGGATGAGACCAGCTCCTGACCCATCCGTACACAAAGATCCGTCCGTAAATAACACCCATGGTTCTGCTGGAGTTTCGTCTTGTTGTACGATTGGTCCCTCTTCATCCAGCTTTTCTATCAAGAAATCCGCCAAGATTTGGCCTTTAACAGCCGTCCTTGGTCTATATGATATGTTGTGTTCTCCCAATAGAATGCTCCACTTTTGTAGCCTACCTGCCACATCTGGTTTAGAGATGACTTATTTTATTGGTTGATCAGTAATGACTACAATTGGGTGCGCCTGAAAGTATCGGCGCAACCGTTTTGTAGCAAACACTAATGCCAAAACCAAATTTTCCATAGAGGAGTAATTCAATTCCGGCCCTTGCAGTGTTCTACTTATGAAGTAGACCGGAGTTTGGATTGTGTCCCTATCCGTCATAAGTACCGCACTTATTGCTCCATGTGTGGTTGATAGATACATAATGAGCTCCTTCTTTGGCCGGGGAGCTACTAGCATGGGGAGAGCTGCGAGGTGTTGCTTGAGTTGACCAAAGGCTTCCTCAGCTTCCTTTGTCCACCGGAAGTCTCCCTTCTTAATGAACTTCTTGAGTGTTTTGAATAGGAGGAGTGACTTCTCTGTGGACGTTGATAAGAACCTGTTTAGCCCGGCCAGCTTCCCATTTAAAGACTGCACCTCTTTCCGCGTCTGAGGGGATGGTAGCTGTATTACTGCGTCCGTTTTTTCTGGGCAAGGTTTGATGCCATTTGGATCATTGAGACATTGTATCATACATCTTGTGTGCACCTTTACTAAATACATATTTCATCTAGTTTTCTCAAGAGTCGCATACCGAGTGGATTTTTATATCAACTAAAGACACTAACAATCAACCAAACATATTGATTAATACAATAAATATTGAAATTTACCTGAAGTAAAGTGATATAAAAAGTTTGAGTAGTAAGATCTTACTATTATTATTCGTTAATGATGAATAATTCGTTGATGATGAACTACACTCGCTGATTCAATAATATCTTCAAATTATTGAGATGAGTCATGATCTTTAAAAATGGCGGTTATGGTGGAAGACGGTTGCTAACAATGGTGGGGAAGATGGTAGACAATGTGGGGAAGGTGGTGGTTAATGGTGGGCAAGGTGGTTGTTAACGGTGGTTGAAGTTTGGGAAGGTGATGTTATCGACGGGAGGTTTGTTGAAGAAGAAAGCGGTTATATGGAATGACTGTGTGAAAAAAACACTATATATGTATATAGTTTGTAACAATTTACAGAAATACCCTCGAACTTTTTGATAAAAGGCGAAAGTACCCCTGGGGTTATTAGAAAAAAGGTGGGGCTAGTGGGACACGTGGCGGCTTGTGGTTCCACCTTACCTTTTTTATTATAAAATCTTTTTTATTTTACCCAAACTCTATATATATATATACATACATATATATATATATATATATATATATATATATATATATATATATATATATATATATATATATATATATATATATATATATATATATATATATATATATATATATATATATATATATATATATATTTATATAGAGGTGGGGTAAATTGAGAAGGGTTGTTAAAATAAAAAGCCTAGGAAGGCCTCCCATGCTGACACCTGTCCACCCCCTACCGTCTTTTTACTTTATATAGGCAGGGGCATTTTCGTCATTTACTACCCTAGCTATATATTTCCCACCTTCTTTTTTTCTTACACAATGATACCAAACTTTCTCTTAACCATCTCTCTCGATCCCTCATCGGCGAACATCGGTCTCATCGTCGTCTCTCCACCAGCGAGCACCGATCTCACCATCGTCTCTTGACCAGCGAGCACCGATCTCACCATCGTCTCTCCACCAGCGAGCACCGATCTCACCATCATCTTTAAATAGTCTCCACCATCTTCTCCACCCTATTCTCCACCGCTTATTCATATGATACAATTTATAGTGTTTTGATATGTCGATTATGTTTCCATCATAACAAATGACGAGCGTTCATCATCAATGAATACTGATAGTAAGATCTTCATATCTTGTTTTTATAAATTGAATTGTTGATGAAAGTTAGAATAAATTTTTTATTCGATTAAACACTTGCACGAAGTTTAGGAGTTAAATTTATGTATTTTAAGTTTTTCACTACATTTATAACTAATTTGAGGGGAAAGATAGAAGAAAAATATGTATATGGAACCTGCACACCAAGTGTTTTGATATAATGTCTATATCATATTCTATAATTGTGATGCAGTAGTTTTCGTATTGTAATGCACTAGTTTTGTTTTGTGATGTACTAGTTATACATACACTTGTGATGAAATTGTTGCTAAAACTACGATGCACATATGTAGATAAAATTTCATTCGGAGTGTGATTCATAATCTATTATGTTTCTTTCATAACATGAAACAAAAATAAATAATTGAAAGTGCTTATGATTAATACGATTATGATTAAGGTGTGTCTAAATATCCTTTAATAAGCTTGTCCAAGCAGCCCCTAGAAAGATAGTTTCCAAAATAACATATAATAAGCATTCTAAACAGCCCCTAGACTAGATCTTTGTGCACTTATTTGATGTAAAATAAGCTCGTGATAAGCCTATCCGAACAATCCCTAAACCAAGTTTTTTAAAGGTTTTTTCTTGCACTTATTTGCTGTCCGGAACAAACTCCTAATAAGGCATGTCCATACAGCCCCTAGATTAACTAGTTGATGCATCAAATGCTAGTTTTATTTTGTGTGTTTGGTTGATTGCAAGTGTGTTTGGTTGATTTAAATAATTCATTTACTACATGTTTAAGAAAAAAATTAGATTAAAATCATGTATAGGACACCTGCATACCTGGTGTTTGATAAAACGTCTCCATGATATTTTATAATTATGATGCACTAGTTTGGTAATGTGATGCTTTGTATTTATACAATCATAAGTCTTTTTATCTAGGTATTCCTTAATGGATGACATTGTATTTACAGACCTCAACGAAGAGATTAAGAATCATTAATATTTCCATAAGATTGTATATTTGTCTATAATAATAATAATTTATTTTCAACTTTTTTACACATGCAATCATAAGTTGCGGAGGAGAATCAAGAGATCATGTATGGCTTGGAAATTGGTAACTTGTTCGGGTATTTTCTTCTAGCCTGCACATTCTTCCCGTTTTAATGCTAGTTATTAAAAAATTAATATATCAATGTCGAAGGCTAGTTTCACATCCTCGTGGGCTTTAGTTAGTTATTACTGATTAATTTTTCTACCATAAAGGAATGATCACATGGTGACTTCTAAGGTGGGAGGGAAAACAGTTTAGCTAGTATTAAAACTGAACGAATAACATTTTACTCATTAAATCTATGATATGTTAAGTTCCTGAGTCGTAAATATGGATGTAGCGCTTGTTGCTGCGTTGTACAACCTAAATAATGTATGTTATGGGGTATAAAGGTTTTATATTTATGGGAAACAAAGGTCTATTACTGCTAGTTTGTACTTTTGTTTTTTAGTTATGAAGTTTTGAATTTGCTCATAGAAGCATTATATGAAACTTAAAATATACATCTTGTTTAACCTATATAATTTGGTTGATGTGCTTATCTCTAAGAGCTACTGATATCTTTCATTTTAGTTAATGTTTCTTCTATCTTATTGATCTTTTATAATCAGGTTGCATTTAAGACCAAGGTATTCCATCCTAACATCAACAGAAATTGAAGACATAAGCAGAGAACGAAACAGAAATGACTCTCTCAAGTTTAGTTTTATGTAATTCTGTTCGGCTTGCTCATGTTTATATGATTTAGTTTGGCTCAAGAAGAACAAAATCAAATCAAACGGAAACTGAAAATCATTAATATATATAAAACCAAAAAACTGAACCTCGCCCTGTACTACTTGCCTGCCTGTATATGTAACTACTAGAACCGGTGGCCCAAATTATAGTCACGACTTTGGTTTGTTCCTTGACAGAAAAAGAGCGGGAAAACACATAATGGCGCGATTGATGCAGATCAGTCAACTTGCAGCTGACTCGTAGCCTACTTGTATCCGACTCGCAACCGACTCGTAGCAGACGCGCAGAAGCCTGCAGCAGACGCGCAGCAGCCTCACAGCAGGCGCACAACAGCCTCGCAGTAGCCTACTTGCAGCAGACGCGCAACCGACTTGTAGCAGACTCGCAACAGACTTGCAGCAGACGCGTAGCAGCCTCGTAGTAGACGCGCAACAGCAGACACACAGCAGCCTAGCAGCAGACGCAACATGACCTTGGTTTGGTTTCCACATGATTTTGATGCAAAAATATTTATATTGTGATGCAGTAATATACTCGCTTTGCAACGTTGGTTTGGACATATGGATCGCGTAAGCATATTATTAATCATTGTATATGTATTAGGAAAATCACTAGACTTATGTAAAAATTTTGATGTTTCAATTCTTTGTATGCCCATTTACGAAGGTAACATGATTATGGTTTGGTTTCTACAGGATTTTGATGCAACAATATTTACATTATGATGCAGTAATATTTTTGAACTAAAACACCATGATAAGCATGGTAGAGATTCTGGTTATACCATTAAAGGTATATAAGCTCTTTTTTATTTCAATATTTCATGGGTATTATGGTTTATTTCTTAATGACATGCTTATTCACACAATTACCCTGTGTTTCTCATTATATCATTATTTATGATACATGTTTTCGCTTGTAAAACATACATTTTTTTATCACTGAACATCAATTCAATAGAATCTCATTGTTCATGAAGTGTCAGTGGTATTCATATTTAGCGTAACAAAATAACATTTCGATGCATTAGATTTATGCAATAGATTTATACATCGTGACGCAGTAATATAATGCAGCCAAAGTCAAGTTCAAGTTTCAATTTACTGTAATTTAAGGGATCTCAAGTCATTAATCTGTGATGGTTATTGGAAATTTTGGTAAAATGAGTGCAATAACAAAATTAGTGCAACAATGAACACAAAAAATTGCAGCAACAAACACATATCAAGTTTTCTAATCCAAAGGGCAGTAACAAGCTAAACCTAAACCGAACCGATTAGGAGTCGGGTCTACATCGGTGTTTTTAGTATTGTCGGATCGGTTTCGGTTTCAATAGACAATGAACCGAATATTTGAAAAAGTTATGCTGGTGGGGAAAGTACTATACTTGGTCATCTAAATAATGCAACAAGCATTATAGGAGAGATTTAAAAGATGTATGTGTCTAGTAGGAAACAAAGAAACATCTCAAAATCCAAACCACGTAAGTTTGGTATTTAACATGCTTAACGTGAGTCGTATTTGATGTATGGAAACAAACGCCTTTGCTGCATCAAATTAATGCCTTTGATGCAGTACATAAGTCGTATTTGGTGCATGAAACAAAAGCCTTTGCTACAGCAACCAACGCCTTTGTTGCAGCAAATAAACACCTTTAATGCAGTACTTGAGTCGTATTTTATGTATGGAAACAAAAGCCTTTGCTGTAGCAAATTAATGCCTTTGATGCAGTGCCAAACATAGAACCGAATGCTCCTTATACGGTAACCGAACACTTTTGTTGCATTAGTATGTCATAACCACACCCATTTTTGTATACCAAACAAAAAATAATAATTCTTCAACAATATGTCACCATTCTCCACAAACTAGAACTTTTACAAACAAAATGAAAATAGGTACGTTGATAGCAAAACTAACTAGAGTACTTCCTGCGGGTTCAAAATTTTAGCCCGATGGAATTCTATAAGGAATTTTAATTCTGAACTCCGTGTAAGTTCAAGTACTTACTGCATCGGTGGATCTGAGAATAGAAAACAAACAGTGTCACCCTCTAAGATAAGATTTGTCTTCATCATCGCTATGATGCAGTCGCAATCGGTTTAAGATGAACATATAATGTTTACAGCAATCCAATATTTTTTTCTTTTTTGGTCGTTGATGCGGTGAACTATATCACTGTAATGCAGTGAACTGTATTGATGATATCATGCTTTGCTTGCTTGCTGCAACTAATAAGAATATGTACACTTGCCACTCAAACGCCTTTGCTGCAGCAGACAACCACCTTTGATGCAGTACCAACCTCCTTTGTTGCAGCCACCAAACCTCCTTTCTTTTCAACTAATAAAAATATGTACACTTCCCACTCAAATGCCTTTGCTGTAGCAACTAAACACCTTTGCTTCAGTACCAACCTCCTAAATAACCAGAAAATCAAAATCATCTTCGGTTTTTTTAACAAAGCACCAAAAATTGATCATAAGAAGCACTTACACTTTCCAAAGATGTAAGCTTTATTTTGCAAGGCTTCATGCTCCACCTGAACATGGAATGGAACGTCATGCTTTTTTTCAAGGCTTCCTACTGCAACACTTCGAGAAACCTAATTCATCAATAAGACACAAACGTACATACACACTTTTCGACAACCAAGAAGTTGTGTGCGTGTAAACTAACATAAACTCGTACACTACAGGCAAGTACCTACTACATTAACTAATAAAACTTACTGCATCAATATCAAATAAACTCACACACAAACACTTTCCGAAAACTAAAACAACCTAGACTACCAACATACAAATTCCTACTGCATTATTCCATAAAACTAACTACAACAATAGACACAAGTACACACGTACGTACTTTTCAACAAGTAAAACACCTTATTTGTTACATTGTTAAAGTTTTAGACGACACAAATGAACGACTACTGCATCACTGCTTTACAAAGCTACATCAGACACACAAATATACGCACCCACTTTTTGACAACAAAAAAGCCTACATGTTACCTACTCGAACCTTATGACATAAATGATCACCTACCTCATCACTATTTTATATCAACTTCATCATGCATAGAGATAAATAAACAACCCTTTTTTCGAAAAGCTAAACACCCTATGCCTTACCTAGTCAAACTATATGAAACACATGAACAACCTACTACATCACTACTTTACAACAACAGAATCAAACATAATTTCACACTAAATCGACCTATAGGTAGCTTATTTAAGCTTTATACATAACAATGAAGCAGTTAGTACATCATAGTTTTAAAAAAAGGTGCATCACTTTTTGACAACCAAAAGACTCTACGCCTAAACTAACATAGACTCATAGCCACGAATTATTCACTTAACAGATTCCTTATCTCACTAAATACATACCTGATTGGGTCAAAAAGCGTTAATAGGGTAGAAAGTAACCCACAAAAACCATTGTACCTACACTCCAGGTAAGTTTTCTAGATGTTGTCCACATTAATCTCCGACTTTATATATTATCTAGAAAAGGAAACTGACCTAGATACAGACCTCCGTAGACAAACCAAGAACTACATTGAAACTTTAAACACACTGCATCGACCTTTACAAGCACAAAAAACAAACAATTATCAACATCTAACAAGTACGGATGTTATGCAAACCCAAACACAGACCTTCGTAGACAACCCAAGAAATGCATTAACACTTTATAAACATTGCATCGACCCTTTACACGCACACAAACACACATAATTTTTAAGACCTAACAATCATGGCTCGTATGCTAACCTAGACACGGACATCCGTATACAAACCGCAAACTGCATTAACACTTTATAAACACAGCATCGACCCTTTCAAAACACAATCATTTTCACCAAAACGGTAAGCCAGATCTTTCCTAAATCATTCTATGAATGACGAAAACCAATTCCCTGCATTATAGTACATCATTTACCAATCAAAGACAAATGAATGTAGAACACCATACGTATATGCTATGAATGACGAAAACTAATATACTCTAACATATATATGCTTGACTCACTCGAACCTAAATAGGGATAAATAAGAACCTACTGCATTAACTCGAGTGTTTTAGATCGAAGATCGAATGATTTCTAGTGTTTGAGATGGAAGATCGAACGATTTCTAGTGTTTGAGATCGAACATCGGACGATTTACAGTGTTGAAGATCGAATATCAAACGATTTCCAGTGTTTGAGATTGAAGATCGAACGATTACTAGTGTCTGAGATAGAATATCGAACGATGTACAATGTTTGAGATCGAATATCGAACGATTTACAATATTTGATACGAAGATGATTGGATTGGATCGATCGATCTATCTATGGATCGATTTTCAGTGTGAAATGATAGAGATGCGTTTACAGTATGGATAAGTGAAGTTGTTATTGGGAATGAAATAACTGATTTGCCCTCATAGTTTCAAGTAAATTACAGTTATGCCACTCCGTTTTTTTATTATTAAAATCAAATCCAAGGGCTGAGATTCCTTCCTAGGCTTTTTATTTTAAGGGGCTTTTTAGTGTATCTACTCCCTGTATGTATATATATATATATATATATATATATATATATATATATATATATATATATATATATATATATATATATATATATATATATATATATATATATATATATATATATATATATATATATATATATATATATATATATATATCTATATATATATATATATATATATATATATATATATATATATATATATATATATATATATATATATATATATATATATATATATATATATATATATATATATATATATATATATATATATATATATATATATATATATATATATATATATATATATATATATATATATATATATATATATATATATATATATATATATATATATATATATATATATATATATATATATATATATATATATATATATATATATATATATATATATATATATATATATATATATATATATATATATGTATATATATATATATGTATATATATATACTAGCCTTTAGACCCGTCCGGTGGACGGGCTAGTTTTAAGTATCTATTTTTAATGATAATTGAAGTTATGTGTGCATGTATTATAAGTTAGTATATGTAATGTTAGTTATGACGTAGCTTAAAATATTTTATTTATTTAAGAATATTATGAGTTAATTGAATTTGCATACATTAACGTTATGAATAAGTTTGTTACATTAAAATATTTTAGAATTTTAATAATATTGTATAAATATTTTATGTATTTTTTAATTTTATGAGGTAATAAATCTTGTATATGTTAGTGTTATGAATAATATTTTTACATTAATTTTTTTTTGAAATTAATATTATTGCTAAGTTTTTTTGTTAACAAAACCATTATAGTCAAATATATTTTAGAAATTATTTTGTTTTGTAAGTTTTGTGGTAAAATATATTCTAGCAAAAGTAGGCTGAAAAAGCTCATTCCTGTTATTTTTTTCACGTTTATAATATAGCTACAATATATAACCCAGTCCAAAACTTGACAGTCCGAATATCTAAAAATAATTTCATTTTTATAAGTCGAACTATTGTGAATAATTTGAAATTCCTATTTTATTTTTGAAGCATTTTATGGAAACCTTTTAATGAATTACATGTATCATTTTTATAGAATTTTGTATTTAAGGCATCATTTGTAATTCTTATTTTGTTTTTGAAGCATTTTATGGAAACACATGTGTCATTTTTATATAATTTTGTATTTAAGGCATTGTTTCACCATACTCTCCTATATATGTTTTATAGAATTTTGTTAAGACATCATTTGCAATTCCTATTTTATTTTTGAAGCATTTTATGGAAACTCTTTAATGAATTACATGTGTCATTTTTAGAATTTTGTATTTAAGGCATCATTTGTAATTCTTATTTTCTTTTTGTAGCATTTTATGGAAACAAATGTGTCATTTTTATAGAATTTTGTATTTAAGACATTGTTTCACCATCCATCCTTATATATTTTTATAGAATTTTGTATTTAAGACATCACTTGTAATTCCTATTTTTTCTTTTTGAAGCATTTTATGGAAATCTTTTAATGAATTACATGTGTCATTTTCATAGATTTTTGTATTTAAGGCATTGTTTCACAATCCTTCCTATATAAGTGTTTTTGATATATATATATATATATATAAATATATATATATATATATATATATATATATATATATATATATATATATATATATATATATATATATATATATATATATATATATATATATATATATATATATATATATATATATATATATATATATATATATATATATATATACGTATATATATATATACGTATATATATACGTATATATATATATATATATATATATATATATATATATATATATATATATATATATATATATATATATATATATATATATATATATATATATATATATATATATATATATATATATATATGTCGACGTACAGTCGGTATTCGGCCCGGCCCAACAGGTCCGCGGCCCACACACACCTTACTTATCCTACAAGAAATCCTAAGCCTATATAAACAGGGGTAGGGGTCTCATTATAATCAGGTTCTCTCTCTCTTAACCACACCTCTTATACAATATATCGATCAATACTAACTTAACCGTCGGAGGTGGACCCCGGGGCTCCGGCCTCGGGTCCACGTCTAACCGGTTTACCTTTGTTTGCAGCATTACTTAGGACCGGGGAAGACGATGAACGACCCAGGAGAGTCGTCGAACTGGCCCAGTCAAATTATGCTCCAACAAGTTGGCGCCATCCGTGGAACTCAGACTAAGCTACCGTTCAAGATCTCATATTATCAAAAAACACAGATCATCACGAAAAGTCGGTACCATCGAACCTTTTCTATTCTTGTTTTTCACTTGTTATTCATTCTGCCATGAGTATCGGCTGATTCGCCGTAGACCGCACCGTGCGAAAAACTAAATACGCTACTGCTAGTTAAATTTTTGGCCAATATCTACTCTGGTTCATCCATATGGTTATTAAATTACTCTAGGTAATAATAGTAAAATATGGAAATCATTGCTGACAATTCAATATTCACAACATATTGCTATATGCGAATACTGTGTATTAGGAATTTTTCCATGACATTGATCACCGTAAATCATAATATATTTTGTGTGTTATGTGATATGCATGTTTCCAATAATAGACGTATATCACGTTCATAAGGGCACACGGATATTTTAACGAGTTATGCGGTTAGCGGCATAACGTTTTTTGTGATACCAAGTGTAATCTTCTAAAATTAACGTAAAGATATTATTAACTATATCTTTTAAATTGGCAAAAGGATTTACTATATATTTTAAAATCACTAACGATATTATCTATATTTATTTTGGTAACGAGATCTTACCAATATTTTTAACGTTCGGATATGTTGATTTTATTAATAAAAGATATTACATATATCTTTTAAAATTGGCAAAGATATATTACATGATATCTTTTAAAATTGATTATTGTATTTTCTATATAAGTCGCGGCCCGGCCTACTAATATCGTGTCGGGGCCCGACCTTTTTATCTACGGTCATGAGCCACTTCCTTTTATCCGCGGTCATGGTACGTCCAGCCGCACGTTCTAGAATATTTTATTTTTTCACTGCGGTCATGAGCAGCGTCCTTCCGTCTTAGTCCGCAAGTCCTGATATATATTGTTTAATTAATAAAAGGATGTTCCGCATATCTTTTCAACTGATAAAAAGATATTATCTATCTTTTAAATTTGGCAAAGGTATATTCTTATATTTTTTAAATGGATAGTATATTATCCGTATTTTTTAAATAGATAGCAAGATATTACCTATAATTTTAAACTAATAAAAGATATAACCTATATATTTTATATTTACAAATCCTATTAATATTTTTTATATTAATAAAAGATATTACGTATATCTTTTAAATCGGTAAATAGATATTACATATATCTTTTGATTTTGTTACTATACTTTTCGTATAAGTTGCAATCCGACCTACTAATACCATGTCGCAGCTCGCCTTTTTCGTCCGCGGTCATGGTCCATCCATCCGTACTCGTCTACACATTCATCTATTAATACATATAATATGGATAATATATTTTATTTTTTATCCGCAGTTATGGTATGTCTATCCGCGCTAGTTCGTACATTCGGACATCTTTAGCCTACGGGCGTACATGTACACATCGACCAACGACCACGGATCACGGATCATGTATATGTAAAACCTATGATTTTACCTTATTGACTTTGTCAGCTGTTGTACTCTTTTTTTTGGAATCTATATAATTCCACCTTTATATGACTTATTATTAATCATATACCTTTTGTCATACTACCTTTCATATTTGTTTTAGATCTATATGGACCTTTAGTCATTGTTGACTACTCTGGCAACTGACTGGCCACTTGAATGAACAAGGACTCATCACCTCAGTACATATTTTGAGATAAACTGTAACCTTACTTAATTTAATTATTAAGTACTTGGACTCATTTTATATGTATATATTTACATATATTACATAGTAGAAATAAACACCTAACACTTCAAAACAATGTACATTATTTTACATTGACATTTATTTACTTTATTTAAGTAAAATGATTATAATGATGCATTCATTATATACTTTCACTAAATTACCTAAAGGTTTAACTAAAATACCTATAACTTAACAAATGCATACAATATCATACAAGGACTATTATTATCACCCAATACTTGAAACAAGTTAACACATTTACCCTAAAAAGCATATATATGCCATGTACATATATGTATACACTACCCTAATCATGAGAACTTTTGTCAAACCCATCATACAAGCCTTACACAAGCCTTACACAAGCCATACACAAGCCACTATTTGAGACATACCTTGTCCCCCTTGCTTACTTACACACGTCTAAACCACCAAATGGGAAGGAAGTTGAATTTTACTAATTTTGGCATGTGCTCATACAAATCCTACAACAAATCTACCAAATATCTTGTATATCTTTCCTAGATACATAGGACATAGTACCAAGATACACTTGGATCCCATCTTTCCTTAATTGATCCGAAATCTACATGCATACATACACACACAACACAAAACACTTGGAAAACTCTCTCATTTCTCTCTCAAGAACACACGGCTACAACTCTTTCCACCATAACCAAGAACTTGAAGCTCATTAACTATGTCTCTCCTACATGAATGCTAATCATTGGCAACCTCTACAAGTAACTTGATCCTTAAAGCAAGTATACCCTAGTGAAGCCACAACTTCATTTTTGGTTACAAGGGTCACCATTGTTGAAGCTTAGCTCTCATTCCTACTCATTCTCATATTCATTCCTTGATCCATCTAACAAGTAAGTAAAACTTAAAACCTATCTTTCAATATACTTACTTTTCATACACATGAACATACACATGATTTCTACTAGTAAAACTTAATGTTGAAACAAAAATATGAAACCCTAGATCCTATATGGGTCACGGCTTAAAATGGGATGTGTGTTAAGATGATGTAAAATCTTAATAACTATGATGAACATGACACTATGAACTAGTTAAACTAGAAAAACTATGTAAAACATAAACATGCATATGTTGGACGTGGGGTTTATACCCTATGGTTCAATATTGGTTAAGCTTATAATGTATAAACATGCATAGAAACACTAGATCTATAATTATAGTTGCCTTAAAATGTTAAGCTCACTATTTTTGCCTTATAGGATTTAGTTTTAGTACACTATAATAAGCTTTCCTAAATAAACTTCATTGTTAATAAATAATGTTTATTTAAAACTTTTGGTGTTAAAAATATTACTTTATAAAGTTTCGGGTTAAAAACATAGATCTATAAATATTTTGGACAAAAATGATAGATCTATGAAGTTTTGGATTAAAATGGTAAATCCATAATGTTTCGGATTAAAAAGAGAAAACATAATACTTTCGGGTTGAATTTATATCTTTATTAAGTTTGGGGATCTAAATGAACAAGTATAGAAACTCATTTTCCAAAAAGATAAACATAAGGGTTAATTTTATAATTAGCCGAGAGTTAAGGGTAGTGATTTGGAACTATCCGAAACTCCAAATTAACAAAAAGGACTTAAATGAGATTACTAAAATGTTAGGGTAATTTAGGTAACTTAGTAAAAACCTAGGGATTCCTTTTTCCTTTTACCAAAACTTAATAGAAACCCTAGGGACCTATTTTGCCATTATAGCAAACATTAGTAAGCCCTAGATAAACCCTAGGGGTGATTTTTAGCATAAGCCGAAAGTTATTGGAGCCCTAGGGGGCATTTTGTAACTTGTTTTTAAACATAAAAATAAGCCGAATATAGAGGGACCAAAATTGCCACGTTATGAAACTTTTACAAACCCTAGTTACACGTGTAACTAGGGAGGGACCAATGTTGTAATTACTAGAAACATTTAGAAACCCTAGGGGTATAAAAGTAATTAAACCGTGAGTAATTATACAAGTAGAGGGACTAAAATGTAATTTATACAAAGTATAACAAACCCTAAAACTACTATATATTTATACCCGATATTTAAGACGTAAAACTTAAATAAACATAACATTCGTTATTTTTCCAAACGTATAATTTAATAATTATATACACTACGAAAATGTGGAATTTAATTAAAATGTTATACGTTTTATAAACCTTACTTATATATAAAATATAAATTAAAAATGATTAATTTATAAAAATAAATATATTAATTATATTTATTTTCTATTACTTTAAATATATATAAAACTTCCTTTTATAAATATTTACATTATTTTATAAATAATACAAGTATAAGAAAATTAATTAAATAGATTAATTAATTTAACATTATTATTTATTTTATACTTAAAATAAATACTACTATAACTTGTACAACGATGAACCAAAATACAAGTATCGTAATAAAATGCTTAAAACCAGTATAAGCATGCACAGATTTGTTCTGAACTTTTATGCATTATGTTATGCATTTACTGAGACCTTATAATTATTTTGGTCGTTGACTGTATCGTGAGCATCATATCAGAGTTACTTGTGACCATTTTGCTGTACTATTGAGGTGAGTTCATGGCCCCACTTTGTATATTGACAAACTTTTAAACCTTTTAACGAGGAAGAAAACATGCAACATATTTTATTTTATGGACATAAATTGAACTGTGAAACCTTTGATTACATTTGCCTATTGTAGATGAACCCGCATGACCCGTGCATCTGAAACTGTTAAAATTATTGAATTAACTGAATGTTATAAATAGATCTATTTGGGATTGACCATCCCCATCTAGGTGAGTCACTACTACAAAAAATGCCATAGTGACTGGTCAAAATAGCTTATGAAAAGTGGTTTTGAAACCGCTCTCCAAAGGGGGGTATCTCTATAATCGAGACATATGAACACCGGTTTTGTAACCAGTCTTTATTATACAAATCGACACCGGTTCTCTCTTTAAGAACATGTCTCCATAATAAAATAAAGTCACATTTTTTATTTAAAGTAGACACCGGTTCTCCTGTAACATATCTTTTTAGAAGTAGTAAAAAGACAGGTTTTTAACTCAATAACCTGTCTTTTTTCTTTACATTTTTTTTTTAAAAAAAAATTTGGAATTCTTTTACAAATTCCAAAATTTACAAATTCAACCCACCAAAATAAAAAAATATAGATGCAGCAGATATATATAATAAGATCTTCATGGACCAGAATTGTCACAACCATCAAAATAAAGCAGATTATGTTAATATTTCAATTTAACTTAACATAAATCACATAAAAATTCAAATAAAATAAAGGCACTAGAATTCAACAAATAACTGTAAAAAGAACCACAAGAATTCAGAATTTGAAGTAATTATCTAGGTTCAATCTCGCCACAAGGTAAACCATGCGCCAATGATCGCATTCAACTCTCTATTGTCCAACGAGCGCTCGTTACTCCAAGGTACCTGTAAGTAATATTATGAAATGAAAATGTCAGCAATCTAAAAAAACAGGAACTCGAACGGACAACAAGGTACTGGACTAAACCATTCTGAATATTTGGTCCACATAAAATTCGTAGACTTACGCATAAACACTCAAATCTGATTATCGGCCACTTCAAATCACAAAAGCATATGCATTAATATACTTGAAAGGTTAAATGGGGGACTGGGAAATATGGAGAGGCGTGCAAAATTAATTGACTAATAATAAGCATACAAGTAAAGCTGGTCACTGTATTACATTCACTCGATATAACCAGCAACCTTTTGTAAAAATAACTATGTTCAGTACATACATGATGGATATAAATACATAAGCTAGGGCCTATTTGCAAACTAAAACTATCTACCAAGACTGCCAGCATATACAACTACTTATCTAGCAAGTTGTAATATATAACACATATAAAGGCTAATAGATAACACATATAAAGGGCATCAACCATAAGGTGATCGATAAGGAAATATAACCAACTAACGGTACAGAAAACGTATATCCATGATTCAACCTTTATATCTATCTAAACAATCACAGACTGTCACTTCATCATACCCGTAAAGCAGTTTATATCCAAAGTTTAAACAATCGACATTTTTTTGTAAGTGTGATACGAATCAAACAGTTAAAAATAGATTTAAGACAAACTGCTAGCTAGTTAACAAAGGACTTACTATGTTTGGGAAGTTCTCGTTTTGATATTTAAGCACGAAATCATGCATAAATTTCATAACGTAGTATCCACACTCCCAATCATTCGGCTGACGATTTACAGCAGGGAATTCCCACCTCAGACTACCAACGACCCTTGAAAGAAAATAAAAGTGTGCAAGTTAAAATTTGTAAAAAAAATGTCAATGTTAAAAAAAATAAAGATAATACTTACGACTCCACAAGTCCAGTCAGCCTATAACTTCCCTCTTTCTTGCTTGAAAGCCTAGAAGAATTCAAAATGAATCCCAATCCATGTTTGGGGCATATTATATAGAGTATCCAATGTTTGCTGCATTTTTGTACACGTTTTAGTAAAAAGAAAAAAACAGTAAATACATGGACAATATCAAAATTATAATTAAGATGTAAGATATGGTACCCTTGTAAATAAGGTGCAAGATAGAACTCATAACCCGCCAACGCTCGACTCAAGTAATCTATGGTAGCCCTCTTTTTATATAAGCATGTATCAGAAGTAATCATTCCGGGGTGCAAGAATCCAACCTTGTTCATGGAGGACTGTGACTTAAGATGATGTAGTGACCTAATTTGAACATACAAGATATACCAACATAAATTTATGCAAAAAAGTACAATGCATTTACGTACAAATCCAAAACATATATTTACTTACATCTCAAACAAGGTCAGGATGCCACACTCGAGTTCTTCATTCGTCAACAGTTCAATAATGTCGGATGCATTAATTGAAAAGTATGACTCCTCAGGTTGGCGAAAGACCTCCTTTTCAACACGAATATTATATGGGAGAGCACAATCTAAACGATTCATCCATTTGTTATAGTCGTCTAACACACACTGGGGTTTATTCGTACGCATATCATGCTCTAAGTCTCTCAGTTTCTTTCTATTGATATCTCTCTCTTTTTCAGCCTGCAATCATATTAAAAAGACAATAAACTTCAGCAACGGGACAGTTTCTAGTATGAATTAAAAACATGGACAATTTCTAGTTTAAACTTTAGAACTTAACAGTCATCAAATATTATCTATATTCGAAGTCTATGCAGTTTTTCCACACAGAACAAATATCTATGTTAAAAAGCAATATTTCCACATTTGCAAAAACAAATGTTTATGTGCAAAAGCAGTGGTTAATATGTAACAGATTCCAAAGATTCCAAACATTACGATAGTGTGTATATTAATTTCTTTAATACAATACATTACAAGGTAGAAAAGTTAAAGGCTTACCCGCTCCTTAGATGCAGCTACTGCAGCAATCTTCTGCAGTGTTTTTTGGTGCTCGGTGGTTTCTTTCGGTGCTTTGTCATGCTTGATGGGTTCTTTTGGGTGCTCGTTTTCTTTTCCCTTCTTTAGGGAAGGTGCGTTCTGATGTTGAGAGATCAGACGCTTAGTTGGAACTCCTGATTCAGGGGTTTTAGACAATCCCTACAAATACCAATTGATTTAAATTAGCAAATATTAAGAAACTAAATGGGAGATACAACAAATAAATTACCGTAAAACGAGCAATGGCACCAATTGGCCACTGAATAAATCCTTTCACTACTGACTGTAAGTTAGGGATTTCATCATCCGACACTGGGAGCTCCATACTTCTATGAATTTGGACAGCTTTGACAACATAAACCTTCATGTGTCCCTTTAGTAATTGCTTCCCATGTATAGTACCATTTGCAATCGAATATACTGTCGCAGTAGCACATATGACCTTATCCCCAGTTAAAACTGAACTAGGCACGTACAAACAGCAGTATGTTTCCTCCTACAAAAACATAGGAAGTAGTGAAAAAAATAATAAAAAAATGAGTTTTATAATGAAAGAAAAAGTTAAATGTGTTTCAAAAAAATGAGTTTACCTTTATGCAATCTAGCTTTGGGATGCTTGTGGTCGAGATAAGATTAGACCTTCTCTGGACCAAGCTTGGGGTGTCATGTTGCCTTGGTGAAAAAAACGCATCCTGTTCAGCTAGCTTTTCCTTTGTTCCAATGCTTTTGGTCGAGCTAAGATTAGACCTCATCTTGACCGAGGTCGATACATCAATTTATCTTGGTGAACAAGACTTATTCTGTTCAGCTTGCTTTTCATTCCTTACAATGCTTGTGGTCGAGATAACACTGTTCCCATTGCACAAGCTCGGGTTGTCATCTATGGTTGGTGAAACTGCCTCGTTATGTTCGGCTTGCTTTTCGCTCCTTAATTCTGCCTTCAGTTCCGCCCTCATTTCATCCCAAAACTCACTTGACTTGAGTTCTTCCTTCATTTGTTGCCTCACTTCATTTCGTATCTCCTCAACATCTTGTCGTTTTTTATATGTCCTTTGTTTTCTAACATATCCTTCAATACCTTTTTTGTACCCAATATCATACCCGCCTCCTCTGGTGCGTCCCCCATGCTCCGGTCCAAACACCATTATTAGGGCATCTACTCCGGCTCTAGATTTATTAGAACCTTGTGCCAACTCTCTGCTTGCTTGTACCTATTCAATTAGGCATTACATCAATTTAAAAGACATCTACAAAAAAACAATAATATGAAAAAATGAAATGATTAGAGTACCAAGTTCTTCGAAACATCAATTAACTCAGTAGGCAATGTCTTGATACCGTCCTTGTCGCGGGGAGCCCGAGCCAAACAGTAATTGCTCCCACGAATGTCTGGTATTAAGTGGAGTTCCGTGGCCTTTTCAGGGTCATTTCTCTCCTCTTGCCACTGCTTTTCGAAACCACGATAGCCTTTCGGTCCTAGCCGAGGCCGACTTATAAGTTTTTTTCCTCGTTCACTTGCTTGCGCACGCAATTTCTGCAGGTATGAGTATCAAATGGATTATAAACATTTAAAAATTAAAATTATAACAAAGTAATACAAAATAAAGTGAGACACACATTTTTTTCAGGTGTGTTTTCTTTGTGACAGAATTCTTCCCACACATGAGGTTCTATGAATGTCCATTTCTGTAATGGAGATATATCCCTTAGCATGAATTTAACTCGGAGTTTGGTCTTGAATGCCTTCCATTTAGTACCACATGATACAAGCGTACGTTTCTTCACGTCGTTATTTTCAAGCCTAAAATGTGCCTGCTTGATGTAGAGATAAATCTTATTATATGCTAATACATTTATTGAATTAGAAGAAAATACAATAAATGATGACAGATACCATACCTTGATATCCGACCACAGAAAGTCTTTTTCTTCCTTCGTTACATGCCTCCAACTATTTTTCAGAATAGAAATTAGCCTCTTGCTACGAGTTCCTAAATATTTTCCATACAAATATTGCCACTTGCCTACAGCTTGTCCAAATTGATTAAATTCAACTGATTCACCTTCTGGAAGATCTTGAATTATATTGATTCCTCTTCTACTTCTTGGTGCGGGAGGGTCCTAAAGTGAAAGTATAGAATTAAGCATTACAGATGTAAAAAGAAAAAGCTAGTAATGAAGTTTTTAATTAATCGAAATACAGTTACAGAGTGAACCTTGTCTTACGCAATTACTATTCAGCAAAAGAGAAAAGTTTATGGTCGCATAACATGAACGAATACTACTCGGACTGATACTAGAAGAAGTAATTATAGCGGCCTAGGACTATTGGAATAACAGTTTTAACATACTAAGTATAACGATGTAAACATAAACTGCTTTTGATATATAAGCCTAAGCCCAAAACATAAGGTAAGTGCTTATGTGGTTTATCATTTTACATTTTAAAAATCAAAATAAAAAGCTTCTCAATAAGTGTGCACTTCTTCAAGTACGTGTTACAACCTTCAATGCCATTTCTATGCCTAATATTAAAGCGACAGATGGAATAGCGATATGTTAACTTCATCAGGTAAGTGCTAATGTGGTCAATAGGCTTCATCAGTGATTTCTGGATTCGATTTTTCTTTAATATCCATACATTTCTGCGCCTACTCGGTTTTTGGTTAAAAAGTGTTGTTTGTTACTTCAAATGTTGTTTTTTATGAATTCCTTTAATAATAAAGTCTGCAAATTTGAACTTCGAATGTATGCATCTTGTTATCCGAAAATATTTGTGATTCAAATATACACAGAATTTTCAAGAACATGCATGTTAGTGTAATTTATAACTTATGCCATGTCCGAGAAAATTGTGCTAACAAGAAAAGATGAGTAAGATACTGTGAAGTTGCAAAAGAACAGAGACGGAGATCGGATAGGAATCATTAGTGTAGTGTAGTACTGTACTTATAGAAGACGTGATTGGATAAGCAAAGAAAAAAAGTAAGCAGATTGCAGAGCATGGACATGCCTGTACAAAAGAATGGGAGTGGTGTCTTTTAGTCAAAAGAATGGGAGTGGTGTTCTTTTAGTCAAATACAGTACTCAAATATGAGTTGATAATGGTAATGTAACTCTAGGGGGACGAAAGTTTGAGAATTATGTATAAACTAGAGAATTGTTTTTCACTTCTATAATCTATTACATATATCTTAAAGGTTAGTATCTGTTTGCGGAGTTACGTCGATCGTGATTTAAGATGCGGAGGCGAAAAATATATGGATGGTGGAATGATCCAATAAAATTTAGGCCACTTTTTGTATATTTTACAATATGAACATGATAATATTCAAGAATACCCATTTTCAGATGTTGCTATATGGAACTCATGTATATGTTATTTGCTTTTTATGTATAGCTTTCACATATGTCTCATCATATTAAGAAGCAAAGAGTTGTACTACGCATCATCATGGAAAACACTTTATTTTTCAACAAGTTATTCATTAATAAGCAATCAGAGTAAGTATCATGGTGTTATTAGATAAGCTTACGATGAATAACTGGACATAACAAAATATGCTTTAGATGACAATTGAACCAAGTAGTAAGACAAAATAAACTACAAATTGTTTTTTTATGATATAAATCAAGAAACATATGGAGTGATACGCGTGCAACATATAGTCACGTCACTCCATCTTTGGACGCTTATGTATGTTGCTATGGCTAAAAGGTGGATAGTTTTGATGGCTCAGTGCAAGCTAAATTCGTCATCTTATAATAAGGATCACTAGATTCCGATTGATGGGTTGATGGTAGTGATTTGATAACATTAGCTAAACGTTAGCTAGATAATGTGAATAACAGTTAGAAGAAAGTTAAAGAGAATGAGTAAAAAGGTGTGACCTTAACTAAAATGTACTAACTAACTTTGCTTTTGAATTTTCGTAATCAGATAAGATACATGAGTCTACTTGGGCCGTGCGTATGCACGGCATATAACGCTACCTAGTACATAAACAAAACATTAATAACAATTGAAAAAAAACAATATATTAAGATAGTAAAAATACCATTTTTTTTGCCCAACTGATACTAGAAATGGGTTTTTTAGTCATTCAGGCAAAATAACAAACACTTACAAGGCAAAACCTTAACATTAATACATAAACACAGAATTGGGGGTTTCCGTAGACATACTAATTAAAACATAAACACATAATTGAAATAGTATATACACTAATTAACACAAATAATCAAAACATTAATAACAACTGAAAAAAAAACTATAGATTAAGATAGTAAAAATACCATTTTTTGCCCAACTGATACTAGAAGAAATGGGGCTTTTGTATGTGAAATAGGTTATTAGTGGTTTAGGTTTAGGGTTCTTGATGATACTGATGAGATGTTTGCCCCTTTTATACATAATTATTGGGCGGGATTTGATATACGACGCAGGAGATGGATGAAAAAGTGGAGGGAACATTTGGGCATTGAGCATTCGGTCTTTTAGGGATTGTGTGATTAATATTCGGGATTGATTTCAATCATTCATAGATGGTAAGTGTTGATGACTGAGTCCTCACAGGGGAAGAAGAAGAAGATACGGAGTAAGTGAGAATTTGATGTGTTGACATTTTTTTATTTATAACAATACTTAATTTATAATTTCTCTTTTTTATCATCATAGTATTGTTTTTTATGTTTGTTTTATCATTGTAACATTTTTAATTAAGTAAAAGTAATTTTGTAATTTATTAAACACAAATATCAATTTATATTAAGATGCATTTTGTATTTTATTAAAAAATTAAATTTTATTGTAAAATAATGTTCACCTGGTATAAACTCGTCTATAGATCACCGAAAATAAAAACGCTGATGTGGCTAAAAAGTGATGGTCGCTCGGCTTCCTTACAGTGGGTAGCATTAAACCGGCCCCTTTGTTTATTTATTTCTAACTTTAAATGAAAGACATTAAAATTAAAACAAAATCTATGTATATACAACTTAAACAAAGCTTCAAATGTGTTTGTTTTTATTTAACTTTACATATTATTCCTGAAATATACAAAGCAAAAATAAGATAGTTAGTTGTCTTTTATAATAAAATATTATTATTAACTATATACTTATATGCGTTTTATTACCTGTACAACGAACACGGTTTTTTTCAATCCTCGTGTCCTTCTTGGTGGTCGGATCTCAAGTAAATTGTATCATCAAGAACATCATCCGTAGATTGAACACCGATAGAAAAAGGAGGTAGCTCGTCAAACTTATTAAATTCGTCTTCGTCAATAACATCATCGACGCCAACTATACTCCGTTTACTCTATAGGACAATGTGCCATCTCTTCTCTTTCGGGTCGTCTATAAAGAATACTTGGGTGGCTTGTTTAGCTAGAATGAATGGATCAGATTGATAGCTATTTGTGGAAAGATTGACACATGTGAAACCGTCACTATCAACTTTAACACCTCTGACGTTATTGACCCATTTACATTTGAATAGAGGTATAACGACCGTAGTGTAATGCAATTCCCAAATTTCTTCAACGACACCATAATACGAATTTTTTGCAATCGTCATCCTCGATGAATCTGTCGTTGTTGCTATCAGTGTCACTCCACTATTTTGCACAGTACTCTTTTCATCTTGTTCCTTTGTATAAAACGTATATCCGTTAATATCGTAGCCTTGATACTGAAGTATACGACGTGGACGGTACCCTAGATGTATCACGTCTACGTCAACATCTGTTTGAGACATACCAATGACTTTGTCAGCCAACCATTGTGAAAATGTTCTTTTATGCTCGACTTATAACCAACGTTGGTCTCGACGACGGTTATTTTGTGTTAAGTATGACATGTGCTCATGTATGTATGGTTCAATACATGTCATGTTCTGCAATACTATAAAATGTGCTTGTTCCAAATTGTGGTTGTCCGGAGTAATATCTTTGCGCCCAATTGTTCCCACCCCATCAAGTCTACCCTGATGTCGAGGTTGCGGAAGTCCAATATCCGTGACATCATCCATATAGTTTGTACAAAATTGAACCACTTCTTCGGAAGCATATCCTTGAATAATACTACCCTCTGGTCGATATCGGTTCCGTACATATCCTTTTAAGAAACCCATATACCTCTCAAATGGATACATATATCGCAGGAATACAGGACCATCAAACTTTATTTCTTTAACAATGTGAGATACGAGGTGAACCATGACATCAAAAAAAGAAGGTGGAAAGTACATCTCGAGTTGGCATAGAGTAATAATGATATCACTTTGCCATTCATCTAGTTTTTCAGGATCAATGACTTTTGAATGAATCAAGTTAAAAAATAGACAAAGCTTTGTGATTGTATGTCGAACTCGAGGTGGCAACACTCCACGAATAGCGATTGGAATCATTTGTGTAATTAATACATGACAATCATGGGATTTCATACCAAGCAACTTCAAATCTTTCATCGAAACCAACTTCTTAATGTTTGCAGAATAGCCAGATGGAACCTTAACACCAAATAAGCATTCACAAAACATAGTTTTCTCCGCCTTTGACAAGGTGTAACAAGCTGTCGGCAAATACATTTTTGTTCCATTCGTCTCTTGTGGTGCAAGCTCATTTCTAATTCCCATTTGGACCATGTCTTTTCGAGCATTAACCCCATCTTTTGTTTTTCCAGGAATGTTCAATAATAACCCCAACAAGCTTTCACAAACATTTTTCTCGATATGCATAACATCAAGGCAATGTCGGACACGCAAATGTGTCCAATATTCCAATTCCCAAAATATAGACCTTTTTTTCCAAATACATTTTGGAGGAGCTTTAACTTTTTTCCCAAAAATAATGTTTAAATTCGCCACTCGGGAAAATGCAGCATGTCCGTCTAAAGGTTCGGCCATTAGTCTATTCTCTATTGTACCATCAAATAATTTCTTCTGTTTACGGTACGGATGATATCTCTCAAGCGACCTCCGATGACCCATATATATTGTTTTCCTACAATTAGTCAACCATTGAGATTGGGTGTCCTTTCACAAACAGGACATGCCTTCTCCCCTTTCGTACCATACCCCGATAAGTTACCGTACGCTGGAAAATCATTTATGGTACAATAAATCATGGTAAATAACTGGAACTTCTCTTTTTTGTACGCATCATAGATCTCAACGCATGTTTCCCATAAATCTTTCATGTCATCAATTAGCGGGCGCAAGTACACATCAATGTCGTTCCCAGGTTGTTTCGGACCTTGAATTAATAATGACATCATAATGTATTTCCTTTTCATGCATAACCAAGGTGGAAGATTGTATATGCATAGAAGAACAGGCCAAGTGCTATGACGACTACTCAAACTTTTGAAAGGATTAATTCCATCTGAACAAAGTCCAAATCGTATGTTTCTGATATCAGATCCGAATTTTTCAAAATAACGATCGATGTTTTTCCATTGAGGAGAGTCAGCAACATGTCTCATTTTCCCATCCTTTGTACGCTCTTCTGCATGCCAACGCAACAATTTGGCATCCTTTGGGTTTGCGTATAACTTTTTCAATCTAGGTATGATGGGAAGATAGCACAACAATTTAGCAGGAGGACCATTCTTCGTCACATCACTATCAAGTTCTGTAACATTCTTATGCTTATACCTCGATTCCATACATACAGGACATTCATGTAGGTCTTTATACTCTTTTCTGTACAATATACAATCGTTTGGACATGCATGTATTCTTTGTATCTCCAATCCCATCGGACATGTTAGTTTTTCGCTTGATATGTCGAAACGGGCAACTCATTGTCTTCGGGGAACGCTTCATGCAACAATTCTAATAGGTTAGTGAAGCTTTTATCACTCCAATTACTTTTTGCTTTTAAGTCCAACAACTTCAAGACTAAAGAAAGTTTGGTGAACTTCTTACATCCATTATATAATGGTTTTTCTGCATCGATAAACAATTGATGTAATTTTTTAACATTATCTTCAACAACATTACTTTCCACGTCGAGTAGCATCTCATCTAGATTATCACGATGATTATCGTCATTACTAGCATTCACATCCTCATTAGTGTCTGAAACAAATGTGTGATTATCAACTTGTGACTCACCATGAAAATTCCAACAAGTATAGTCTTTTTCAAAGCTGTGTTGTATGAGATGGCCTCTAATCACATTAGAATCGGGAATGGAGACATTATTTCTACACTCATTACAAGGACATGAAATTTTGGTTTCACCTGTTTTTCGTCGATGATCCTCAGCGCTATTCATAAATTCAGACAACCCTTTTATGTATTCTGATGAAAAACGTTCTATCTTGTACATCCATGTATTACGATCCATCTGAAAAAAAATGTTTAATATAATGAAAATGCTTGATATACTCAGTATTTTCATATGTATATTGTTACAAATTATAACATCCCAACTAGGGGTGTCGAAAACATATTCGGGTCAATTGGGGTTGACTCGAATTGACGCGAGTTCTAATTAGGCTCGGATTCGGGTTTATATTTTTTAGCCTTGATCCGAATTGGCCCGACCCGACTTGACCCGAACCCGACTTAACCCGAGTTTTTAACATTACCTTGTAAATATACTTAAATAAGCCAATTTTTATTTTTTTTACTTATACTCGGGTTGACCCGAACCCGAGTTGACCCGACCCGAATTAACCCGAACCCGACTGACCCAAGTTCTAATTAAGCTCGAGTTCGGGTATGATTTTTTTAGTCTTGACCCGACTTGACCCGAACCGACCCGATTCCCGCCCCTAATCCCAACATTAAATTACATAAAATTATTTTTATCTTTTTTATAAATTATGTACTAACTTAATAAACAAAATAGAAAAAAAAAACAATACATTCTAAAAATACATTGTATTTCCCGCTGAGTAAATCATTTTTTTTCCTCATTTCGTTCCCTCTAAAACAAAAACACAGACCAATCTCATCACAATATCATACCAATAGCCGTCGAACAAATCTTCCATCAAGGTATGATTATTGTATCATCCCAATTTACTATTGTTTTAATTCCGTTTGTATTATTTACCATTCAACAAAACCTTAATTAAGATCGAGTTACATCATGAATTAAAAATGGTTAATTTTTTAGACCTAATTGATATGAATATATTTGTTTATGAAAAGTATGAAATTGAAAACTGATACTTGTAGGTTGATTATCCGGGTAAAAATAGGGGGTTTGGTTAGTTTAAGAGCATTGATTTGTTTAATAATTGTTTATACATGAGTGTGCCTAATGTGATAGGGAAACTTAAAGGGTTAGAAGTTGTTAGGCTTGGTGAGAATAAAGATTTGTTTGGTAGGATTCCAGTTGACTTAGATAAGTGTCAGAATTTGATGGTTTTAGGACTAGCGGTTACTAAGATATCCGGTGAGTGGCCGAAAGAAATAGGTAGCTTAAGTAGTATGTAGCTTTATCTTAAAACCTCTTTTTAAGTCCCTGTTATCGTAAGAACTTAATGCATTAGGCCTACGATTAAATACAGTACAACTTTGATTATAAAGGCATGATGTGCACTTTATGCATATTCTTTTACACGTGCTAGTATTTTAAAAGTTATAGGAGCTACATCAGCTGATGGCCGATGGACTGATGTTTCAGGCCGGGATGTTTCTGTATCTTTGGATCTTGACAAGAAAGTAGAAAATGAGTTACGGGGAAAGGTCTATTAGAGGGCGTTGGTCATTTGTTGATAGTTGTTTTTTTTGTTTACTGATGGTTGTGATTTTGAGTGCATTATGCTGCCTGCTAAATTTTCTAGTTTCAAATATCTTTCTGCTGAAAATGTATGTCATCTCACTAGCAATAAGTATTAGAGTGGTATATATATTTTGGAGTGTTTAAATGAGCCTGAAGGTCTGTGTGACAGTGACTACAAGTTGAAAGCATGATACGAAATGTAGAGTTTTTTACTAAATAATTGCTTTTCAAAAAAATATTTACCATTATATGGCAAACTTAAAAATATTGACCAATATATACCATTTGGCTAATAAATTCACATATACATTTCATTAATTGATTGCTAAGTTAAATTTATAGTTTTATACCCTCATTTTTCTAAATGACGATGACGCAACCTATAAACCAGTAATCAAATGGTACACCGTGAACCTGCATCACCCCCATGGCGAAACGGAGTGGTGGTTGACTGGTTGGGATTCAAATTTTAAGGACAGTAGAACCGAGTGGCAGTTACTATTCCGACAAGCGCAAACCTATATGTTGCATGTCGGTTATACTTGTCGACCGGTTTCTAATATGGTGCAAAGCTTATAAGTGAACCAAACCCGAAATGTTGATCAATTGTTAGAAATACGTTTTTACGTATATTAGAAGTATCAGTCACTCCACAATATTATTAATGTTGTAATAGCTCGTAGTTAACAAATAGTTAATAGTTACTTATTTAGTTAAGTAAGAACCGGTCCATGGGCTTGTCATGGGCTGGCCCAAGTCCATTAGTGACTTGGAAGTATAAATACCCATTTCCTCCTTGGAAAGGGGTTGGTTGTTGAACATTTCTTGTTTCCATTTGAATAAAATAACACATAGTTTTTCTCTCACGTTCTCTCTCTAGTTTCTCTCTCTAGAAATCATCAACCCCTTCATAGATTCATAGGTTATTAAGATTCTACATTTGGTATCAAGAGCTATGGGGTGATTTAAGGTAGTGATTTGTGTGGTTTTTTAGTTTTTGATTGTATTAGTTTCTTTAAGAAGATCCATCTTGATTCTTGGTGTTTTTGGTGTTTTTGTGATTGGGATTAGTGGATAAGTATTGGTTTTTACTTATTATTGTAGAAATCACAAAACTTTTTGGGTTATTTGGTAAAAATTTGGGTTTAATCTTGGTTTTTTGATCGACTGTTCATCACGAACAACCTTCTGTTTACCCAGACAAACTTCCGGACCAAAAAGTTCGGGATCAACCAAAGTTCCGGACGAAAAAGTTCCGAACCAAAAAGTTCCGGATCAACCAAAGTTCCGGATCAACAAAAGTTCCGAACCAAAAGTTCCGAACGAAAAGTTCCGGATCAAGGAAGTTCCGAACCAAAAGTTCCGGATCAAGGAAAGTTCCGGATCAAGGAAAGTTCCGGATCAAGGGAAAGTTCCGGATCAAGGGAAAAGTTCCGGATCAAGGGAAAGTTCCGGATCAAGACTTCCGAACCAAAAGTTCCGAATCAAGGTATTTCCAAGTCAAAATCTTCCGAATCAAACTTCCGAATCAACAAAAAGTTCCGAATCAAGGGTTATTTTACTTGTTTTTTCGACGATTTTTTAGAGGATTTAATCTTGGTTTCTTACAACAAAAACTCAACACAATTCACAAGCTTTACTTCACTGCTCGATCAACCGATAATCTTTGTCTCTTTGAAGTGAACAAAATGAATCGAATTCAGTAATGCCTCAGATGACATCACTTACAGATATTTCCGTCATTACGGGAACGGATAATCGCCCGCCAATGCTCATCAAAGAAGTTTTTGAAGCATGGCAAGGCCGGATGATGTCTTACCTTAAGGGAAAACCAGTTTATGGGAGGCTTATGGTTAAGTCAATTTTAAATGGTCCACTTGACTATGGTACCATCGTGGTAAACAATGTGACTCGACCAAGAGAATTTGAAGAACTTACACCAGCTCAACAACTTGTTGCCGATGCAGACGAAAAGGCTCTTCAAACCATTCTCCAAGCTCTTCCCCATGACATCTATCGGATGGTAAGTCAGTATACGGTGGCAAAGGATTTATGGGAACGTCTAAAGGTGTTGCTACAAGGTACGTCTCTCACCAAACAGGAAAGGGAATGTCAGTTGTATGATCTGTTTGATAGATTCACGTACAACCCAGGGGAAACGCTTCACGATTATTACTTCAGGTTCACCACTCTCATGAATGATCTGAATGTATACAATCTCGTGATTGCTCCATTCCAGGTTAACACCAAATTCTTGAATACTTTACCTCAAGCTGAATGGGGTGAGTATATTACCGATGTTAAGTTAACCAGGGATTTGCATAAGTGCAATTTGGATCAACTCTATGCTTTCCTTCAGCAGCATGAGAAACATGTGATCATGCACCGTTCGCCTCGAGGTATGTACCCTGATTCCTTAGTTTTGATGGCGAATCAACCAAGCTTGTCTCACAACAACACTCCTTATATCTTGGGACATCAAGCCTATCATCCATCACCTTACATGACACCAACCTTCCCCCAATACTCGATTCTACCGCAACCACCCACCTCACATCAGCAACAATATCGGTTCAATGCACCTTCACCACACTATGCTTCACAACATCACCCAGCAAGTATTGCACCTTATGCTCAATCTTCATATTCTTCTTATCAAGAGAATGCAGCATATCCAACAAGCTACCCTGATCAAATGAGTATTCCTTCTAGTGATTATGCAGCTCAACATGACCAAGCAATGTATTGTGATGATGATGATGAAGTCCCCATTCCTGTGTTCAAACAAGGAGCTGACCCAGTTGAAGTGTTAACCACTATGTCTGCTTATCTCACAAGGACTTTAAGCAAACGAGGATTTAGGGGATCAGCTCCGACTAACAATCAGTTGAGGAATTCATCCAATTCTCGCCAACAAGCTACTATTAAGAATGGCAGGGTAATGGTTCAGCCTATTCAACCATATCAGGGGAGACATACCACATCAACTACCAATGCTCGCACGGTCAATCAGGCTCCAATGGTCAATCCTACTCCACGGGCTAATTCCACAGGCAAGTTGAGAATGATTACATGCTACAACTGCAAGGAAGAAGGACACATGTCCAGGGATTGCAAGAAACACAAGAGGAGAAGGGATGGTCAATGGTTTGCAGAGAAGATCTATCTGGTGAATGCTCAGGCACAAGGAAGGGAACTTGATGAAGAGGAGCTTACATTTCTTGCTGATCCAGGGATTGCTGAACAAGACGTTGTCACCACACAGAATGCAGCATACCAAGCAGATGATCTTGATGCGCATGACTCAGACTGTGATGATTTTCAATCGGCAAAGGCAGCTCTTATGGCAACTATCTCCAGCTTAGGGCCAGAAAAGAGATCTGAGGTACTTATTAATACCATTGATAATACCACTGATGCTAGTATTCAACCACATCAAGTTGTGCAAGAACGTGCTGATACGAATGAATCTTCGGTGGTGAGTCTTTCAAACGAGGAGACAATCAATGATAGTAATATCAATGTGAGTCCCCATACTTTGAGTGAAACACAACCGAGAGTTATTTCGCATACGCATACTCCTGCTCAACAAGATTTGGTCATGGTTCCTGCTACATTACTTAGCCAAATGAATGCTGCACTCTTAGAAACTTTAGCTAAGAATAAGAATTTGTCTGATGAGCTTACCTTAAGCAACGAGAAAGTTCAAACTTTGGAATTAGTGCCTTCGTCTAGTGTTCTCATAAATCCCGAATATGATCACTTTCGAAACAAACAAATGGGTCACTTGCAAGAAATTGAAAACTTAAGAGCAAATCTTTCTAATGAACTTAAAGAAAAGGAGTTAGTGGTCACTAATTTTCAAAAACTTCAAACGGATTTTGACTTACTCGAGTCTAAGAAGAATGAAATGGAGATTAATGCTGCTAATAAGATTAGAAGTCTAGATTACTTGCTTTTAAGACAATACGCTGCTTCTCAACTAGTGCACTTATTTGATGCTTCCTTTAGAGAATTTAACTTATCACGTCAAAAAGGCCTTCCCCCTAACCCAAGGTATGCAAAACAAGCTTTAAGACATAGTCCAAGACTTTATAATGCAACCCAGTTAGGATTGGTCTTAGACCCGATTGTTATTTTCGATGATCGAACAAGTAAGGATCTAGTTGATGAGGATCGGTCATACAATTCTGCAAAATATCCCGAGTGTGATTATTTTAAAATAAATAAGGAGCTTGCTAAAACGGATTTTAGAATTCGCTTCCATATGGACAAAGATCTCATTACAGCTCCAACCTACATGTTGAATGAAGAAAACCCTAGTACATTTCCTACACTTGTCAACATGGAAGGTCCTAAGGAAATTCCAAAGGATCTTCCACGTGTTAGCAATGTATGGTTAAACTTGCAAGAGATTAATCAATACTTTACTAATTTTGACAAGGTCATTTTGGAATGTACGACTTCAAATGGCCTAAACGCCGGAGAATGGGCTTTCGAACACATGAACGAGGTGTTTAAGAATGAGATAAATCCATTTGTCGAAAGTCTAAAAGTAAGTTTTGCATCTCTTAAAGAAAATCTTGAATTTGAAATTGGAGAAGTTCAAAAAGTGTTTTATGAAATGGACACCGCTTACGAACTACAACTGATTGAAAAGGAAAAGATTTTAACTGAATATGACCAATTCTTGTCCGAAGTAATCTCGTGTGATGTGCTTACTACTGTAAATGTTAATTATTCGAATGAGCTTACATCCGCTATGATTAATTGTGATGCTGTGAATATTTGTGATGATGTGTGTGATCTCTCTGTAAATGTTGCTGATACTGTAAATAAGGTAGATAATCATTCTTGTCACGAATCTAACGCTGAGTTTTTAAAGCTACAAGATTCTTACAATTTACTTTCAAAACGCTTTAATCAACTAGAACAACATTGTATATCTTTAGAACTGAAACAACAAACTCAAAATGAGGATATTTTGATAACAAATAGTTGTGAAAACGGTGTTGAGACGAGTGACAAGATGATTGCAATAGTTAAGGCATTAGAGGAAGAGATTATGAGATTGAAGAGAGATGAGTCATCAAATGAAACACTAAAATTGGAACTAGAGGCTGTAGAGTCTAAAAACCAGGTCTTAGAAATTAGACTTTCGTCTATTCTAGGGGAGATGGATCGGACAAGACAGGGACTATCCACTCTTTATGGTTCACTAGAAGAACGCTTCGCTTTTAATGCGGCACAACAACAATATTATGTTGAACAACTGAACCAAAAGTGTGAGGAAATCTCTGACTTAAACATCCTGATCATTGACAAAAACATGGTTTTGGCCGAGTTAAAGGAGACACTTCTTCTCACCCGACAAGAAGTTGTTGATAACTCAGCTACCGACTCTGCACCGTCCACTAGTGCTCCAACAACCAAGTCAGTAGTGCTTTATAAGAACCCGCTTCATAAGAGAAACCCGGTTACCTACGATGATTATATGAGGAATGCCATTAAGCATGTAGATCTTGTTAGGGATATTTTAGACGATCTTTATGCCTTAGATCCCTCAAGTAGCTACTATTATTCGGCTCATGAATATATTAAGCGAGTTCAATATTGCTTAGCATATTTTCAATACATAGGTAAACCAGGCTCTGCACTACTTACTAATAGGCCCATTGCTGTAACTCCATTTAATAAGACTCCAGGAGCAAAACCGTCATTGGCACAATCAAGTAAGGCACCTTTAAAATCTGTTGCTAATGTTCCCACTTTGCCTTCTACAGGATTAAAAGAGACTACTAAGGCTAAAGGATCGCCACTCAAGAAAGATAAGATCAAGCCCTCCACTAGTAGTGCCAAAAAGAAGAAAGTAAAAGCTCACCATAGGAATGTTAGTTCAGTTTTAAATAAGAAGAATCATGTTAAGACTAAAAGCTCTGTGCCTGTGCAGAAGCCTAAACCATTCGTGAATTCTAATTTGAATTGTTGGAATTGTAATGAATGTATGTTTTCCCAACGTCATGATTTGTGTCTTATTGATCATGTGAATGAAATGAATGCCATTAGGAATGGTCTTGAATGGAAGCCAACGGGTAGAACTCGTGCCCAAGTTGGCTGGCAATGGCGTCCCACTGGTAGGACCTTTACATTAGATGGAAAAATGTGCCCTTTAACTAGGAATGCATCCATTGAGGTTAGGTCTGAGCGTCCTTTAGTTAGGCACACTCGCACTCAAGTATGGAAACAACACCCTTTAATTAGGTCAGCTCCCACTATAGTGCCTATCAGTGAAGAAATACCACAGGATTTAAGCCAACTAGAATCTACACCACCAACTAGGAAGAAGAAGGCTAGGAAATCTAAGAAACCTAGAGTTAGCAAATCTAAGATTATTAAATCTGTACCTGCTAATAACAAGGAACACTCAGATTCCGATACCTCTACATTGTCTTCGTGTGGTGATATTTTCAGGTGGTCCAAATCATCCTCTGGTATTTGGACTCCGGTTGTTCAAAACATATGACCGGAGATCGCTCGATGCTCCGAAATTTCGTCAGCAAGTTTCTTGGTACGGTTAAATTCGGGAATGATCATATTGCAAAGATAATGGGGTATGGTGAATATCATATTGGAAACGTTACGATTTCAAGGGTATACTATGTAGAAGGTCTTGGTCATAATTTATTCTCAGTAGGACAGTTTTGTGATTCCAACCTAGAGGTTGCTTTTCGACAACACACTTGTTTCATCCGCAACTTGGAAGGAAAAGATTTGTTGAAGGGATCTCGTGGTGAAAATCTTTATACGTTGTCTCTACAAGACATGATGGCCGCCTCTCCAGTATGTCTTCTCTCTAAAGCATCTAAGACCAAGTCATGGTTATGGCATCGCAGATTATCTCATCTTAATTTTGATGCTATCAATCATCTGGCTAAAAACGAATTAGTTCGTGGTCTTCCAAAGCTCAAATTTCACAAGGATCATT
Source organism: Glebionis coronaria (assembly GCA_025667525.1). Lineage (NCBI taxonomy): Eukaryota > Viridiplantae > Streptophyta > Magnoliopsida > Asterales > Asteraceae > Glebionis > Glebionis coronaria. Next base: position 324,868,825 of record CM046879.1, read on the forward strand.
TATGTTCCGCGTGTTCAAGGGGGAAAAGTACCAAGAAATCATATAAGCCCAAAGCTGAAGACACCAATCAAAAAAACTTCATCTTTTGCATATGGATCTTTGTGGGCCAATGAGAACTGAAAGTGTGAGCGGTAAGAAATTCATTCTGGTTATTGTGGATGATTTCTCCAGGTTTACATGGGTTAGATTTCTACGTACAAAGGATGAAGCACCGAAGGCTATCATCACTTTTCTGAAATTCATTCAGGTACGTTTGAACACTACTGTCCGCCGTATTCGTACAGACAATGGAACAGAGTTCGTCAACCAGACTCTTCGTGATTACTATGAAGGAGTTGGTATTTCACATGAAACATCCGTTGCACACACTCCACAACAAAACGGTGTCGTTGAAAGACGGAATCGTACGCTTATGGAAGCTGCTAGGACTATGCTCATTTATGCGAACGCTCCATTGTTCTTGTGGGCAGAAGCTATATCTACTGCATGTTTCACCCAAAACCGTTCTATCATTCAGAAACGCCATGGAAAAACACCTTACGAGCTTCTACATGACCGTAAACCCGATGTTTCATTCTTTCATGTGTTTGGTGCTCTTTGTTATCCAAACATTAATAGTGAGAACTTGGGCAAGCTTCAACCGAAAGCCGATATAGGTATTTTCATTGGTTACTCACCTTCAAAGAAAGCCTACCGAATTTACAACCGTCGTCTTGGCAAGATTGTAGAAACTATGGATGCAGATTTCGACGAGCTGACAGCGATGGCTTCTGAGCAACACAGCTCTGAACCCGCGCTTCATGAGATGGGAACCGGTGCTATTAGTTCCGGATTAGTTCCCAAAAATCCTACTTCTACATCATTTTTACCACCATCAAGGCCCGAGTGGGATAAACTGTTTCAACCATTGTTTGACGAATTCTTTGATACCCCAAATGATGAAGTTCCAGCACCCGTAGTGATAGCTCCAATTCCTGAAGTTGTTGCTCCAGCCAATGAAGCTTTATCTAATGCATCTTCAATTCACATTGAACCGGATGCACCTTCACCAAGTGATTCTCAAACTACACCTGAATCGTCACCCCTACTTGTGCCTAATGATGTGGACGAGGATTCTATTAATCACGATTTGGAATATGCTCACCTGCAAGAGCTTCCTTTCTTTGGTGTAGCGATACCTGAAAACCCTTCAGCCGCGTCTACCTCAGAAGAAGCTCCTTCTATTGTTCACTCTAGACCACCTAGGATTGAAAACCATAGCACTAAATGGACAAAAGATCACCCAATTAGGAATGTCATTGGAGATCTAGATCGACCAGTCTCTACACGCCATCAATTACAAGAGAGTGCACTCTATTGCTACTTTGATGCATTTCTCTCCGAAGTTGAACCTAAAAATTGGCAGCAGGCTATGACTCAATCATCTTGGATTGAAGCTATGCAGGAGGAACTAAATGAATTCCAACGACTTGAAGTATGGGAATTGGTTCCTCTCCTTGACAAGGTTAACATCCTTACTTAGTTATGGGTTTATAAGGTTAAACTCGATGAGATGGGTGCAGTATTGAAGAATAAGGCTAGATTGGTCGCTAGGATATAAACAAGCCTTGGGTATAGACTCTGAAGAATCTTTTGCTCCTGTGGCAAGATTGGAGGCTATTAGACTATTCCTTGCGTATGCTGCTCATATGAATATGATCGTCTATCAAATGGATGTGAAGACGACATTTTTGAACGGTGAACTAAGGGAAGAGGTCTATGTTCGTCAGCCGGATGGGTTCGTTAGCACGGAGTTTCCTAATCATGTGTACAAGCTTAAGAAGGCTCTCTATGGGTTGAAACAAGCTCCACGCGCGTGGTACGATCTCCTTTCAACATACCTCATCTCGGAAGGCTTCTCCAAAGGCAAGGTGGACCCCACTCTATTCACTCTCAAGGAGGACCACGACATGATTCTGGTACAAATTTATGTTGATGATATAATATTTGCTGCCACTAACATAGAATTGTCAAATCGCTTTGAGAAGATAATGTCCACACGCTTTCAGATGTCGATGATGGGAAAAATCTCATTTTTCTTAGGATTACAGATTTCTCAAAATCCCAGAGGCATTTTTATTAATCAATCCAAATATGCTCTAGAATCTTTAAAGAAATATAACTTTGAAAATTGTGACCCCGTGGACACTCCAATGGTGGAGAAATCCAAGTTAGATGAAGATAGGAATGGGACTATTGTCGATCCAAAACTTTACCGTGGGATGATCGGCACCCTTCTCTATCTGACTGCTAGCAGGCCTGATTTGCAATTTGCTGTATGCATGTGTGCCCGGTATCAGGCTCGTCCTACCGAAAAGCACCTACATGTTGTTAAAAGGATCTTTCGGTATCTAAAAGGAACACTTCATCGTGGTCTATGGTATCCGAAAGATTCCTCTATTGCTTTAATATCATACGCAGATGCCGATCATGCTGGATGTCAAGACACGAGGCGTAGCACTTCTGGATCTGTGCAACTCCTTGGAGATAGATTGATCAGTTGGTCTTCAAAAAGGCAGAAAAGCACTGCAATTTCTAGCACGGAGGCTGAATACATCGCCATGTCCGGTTGTTGTGCTCAAGTCCTTTGGATGAGATCACAATTAACTGACTACGGTTTGGGATTTAACAAAATCCCGATGTATTGTGACAACAAGAGCGCCATTGCCCTTTGCTGCAACTATGTTCAACACTCCCGGGCCAAGCACATAGACATTCGCTACCATTTCATTAAAGAGCAGGTGGAGAATGGAGTGATCGAGCTGTATTTTGTCACTACTGAGTATCAGCTGGCGGATATGTTCACCAAATCCTTAGATCGAGGACGAATCGAGTTTTTGATCGACAAGCTTGGCATGAAATCATTCACTCCAGCGACTCTCAAAGAGTTGGCAGAAGAATCAGCTGAATAGTGGTGGTAAACTATTCAGAGTATCCTTTGTTCGTGATCATGTATATTATCGTAAATATATAAACCACAAAAAGAAAATACAAAAATATAAAACCAACAAAAACCATAAAAAATATAAAACCAACAAAAAACCATAAAAAATATAAAACCTACAAAAACCATAAAAATTATAAAATCAAGAAAAACCAAAAATATTTTTCGTTTTTAAATCGGGCATGTCTTTTAGTACGGTAATATTTACGGCCTTAGAAATGTCGATCAATATTGAAACGGTGCCATAAATAGAGTCCGTATAAAAGTTGTACATTTTTAAAACATGCCCATAATGGCTTGTAGTTATTTCAGACTGCAACCCGGTTTTCATATTAAAGTCACGTATTTCCTTGGAAAACGTTGGCTCAGAACGGGAATTAATTTTCTCAGGCATGATTTACAAGCCAAATCATGCAAAGGGATCATGTTTACTTTACAACTTGGTCTAACACGAATTAATGTACGTCTCAGTGCATTAATTTGTTAAAATAAGAGAAATCTTATTGACACCACGAATCAATTTTTTCAAGACATTAATTGGGAAATGTTTTCATCAATATTTGACTCTTTAAACAATGACTACAGCTCTTTAAATAGAAAACGGGTCATCGTCTAAGGGGGAGAAAATATTAAATCATCTTCGTTATTAAATCGATTTTCAAAAGTGTTTGTGGAAAATTAATTGGCTGAATGATAATTGAGTGGTATTGCTTTAGAAAACGACTTGGGCTCGTTCATTGTGATAGGAATTGCTTTAGATCTTGGAGATTTGATTATTGGATGCGATACTTAAGTTGTGTGAGATTGTCGAGTTTAGTTTAACTAAGCAAAATTAAGTTGACTAAGCTTAACAATGGAAAGGAAAAATGAGAAGATAAGTTATAAACAAAAAGGAAAAGTATAGAAAAGTAGAGGGACTTAAAGTGACAATGTGTGAAAGTTGCAAAAACTTGACCTAAGTCAAACCAAAACCCATCCCCCCGTTTTTCATTCACTGTTTCTTTCTCTCTACCGCCATTAACACACACTTAAAAACACACAAGCTTTTTCAACTATCGTTTCAATCAAATCGATCCATTTCATTTGTTTAAACAAGGTACAACATCAATCTTTAAATTCTAATTCACCTTATTCATTTTTTAATTCTGTTAAATTACTCGATTAATCAGATTAAATCAAATTAGGGTTTGTGATTAATTTAGGGTTAATTAACTAGGGATTATAGATGGGATTTGCTCGGAATACATTTAGATGATGTTGTGTTGCCTTAGCTTGCTTTAAATCCCACAAATGCGTTTAGATTAATCTTCAATAAGCTGCTATTATGAACTTCCGAATGAACTTGGATAAAAACTTCCGAATGAAGGAATTTTCTGAAAAACTTCCGAATGAAGGAATGCTCCGAACAAACTTCCGAATGAAGGAAGTTCCGAATGAAGGACTTCCGAATGAAGGAAGTTCCGAATGAAGGAAGTTCCGAATGAAGAACTTCCGAATGAAGGAAGTTCCGAATGAAGAAGTTCCGAATGAAGGACTTCCGAATGAAGGACTTCCGAATGAAGAAGTTCCGAATGAAGGACTTCCGAATGAAGGACTTCCGAATGAAGGACTTCCGAATGAAGAAGTTCCGAATAAAGAACTTCCGAATGAAGAAGTTCCGAATGAAGGACTTCCGAATGAAGAAGTTCCGAATGAAGGACTTCCGAATGAAGAAGTTTCGAATGAAGGACTTCCGAATGAAGAAGTTCCGAATGAAGAACTTCCGAATGAAGAAGTTCCGAATGAATACTTCCGAATGAAGAAGTTCCGAATGAATACTTCCGAATGAAGAACTTCCGAATGAAGTAGTTCCGAATGAAGAACTTCCGAATGAAGAAGCTCCGAATGAAGGAATGTTCCGGATGAAGAAGTTCCGAATGAAGGAATGTTCCGGATGAAGAGTTGTTTGATTTATAGTGTTTGCATGTTCTAAGTACTTGGTGAAATATGTTATGCTTAGAAATAAGAATGATACATATCTATCTATTTTTGTGCATCAACCTTTCATGTCTTATCTTAAGCAGATACAATGACTAATCCAACAGTACAAGCAATCCAAGACTCTAGAGAAGCCGCAATTGCCGAAGCACGAACACTCAAGTTCATACCAAACAACCACCGGCTAAAACCAGTCTCAAAATCCACTCACCATGGTTTCAAAGTCGCCATAGCAATTCTTGATCAATCTCATTTCAAGAATGCTTTAAGGAGTACTGCCTCGGTGCCTTATGATTATATGTATGAGTTTTGGGCCACCAAGGAAATCACTTCAAACAAGATCACCTTCACTCTCAACAACAAGCAGCAGACACTTAAGGTTTCAGACTTCCGTAAGATATTTGACATTAGGGATTCACCCAAAGGTATGTTATTTTCGAGGGATCCTACTAAAGACGAACTCATGGAGTTATTCGATGCTATTGGATGTCCTGACATACGAGTTGCGTCTGAGTTTACCACTGCTAAAGTAGGACAACCTTGGAGAGCATTGTTGGGTATTCTCAGTAGATGTCTTACACCAAAAACAAGTGGGCATGATGCTTTGCGCAGTCCAATAATGAACATCTTCCATGGGATGTACAAAGGCGCAAATGCAGATTATGCTTTATTGTTATGGGAAGAATTCACCTTTCAACTCTTCCATAACAAGAAGCTGAAGACTAATTTCTTTGTTTACCCTCGGTTTATCAAGCTTATCATTAACTATTGTATGAAGAATGATGTTACAATTGATAGGCGTGCAGCAAGTCGTCATCACACTGAAGAGGCTGATCATATTGTGGATTTAAGGCATGAAGGACCATCTGATGATGTGATTCCTGGTCCTATTCCCGATTACCTTCTGACGGATAGAATTAAAGGTTCTGCTGATTACAAGCTACTGCAGCTAGAAATCAAGAAGCTAAAAGCAAGCCTTCAGACTGGAGAAGACTCGTCTACTACGGTCAAGAGTAAAGGTAAACGAAAGCAACCAGCTGCTTTACCTGAACCCGAAACCAAGAAGAAGAAGACTGAGGTTAAGAAGGGAAAGGGTAAGGCTGATGAGATGGTTCTACGAGACGAAGAAGATGTTGTTGATCCCACTCTTGACAAGGCTGAAAGGAAAATGATGAAAATAGCTATTGAAAGGAGTAGGAAAGATACAGGCGGTAGTGGTTCAGGTGCAAGGATAAATATTGAAGAAGAGTACGAGGAGCCAGATGATATTGATGAGTTTGGGTCACCTGAACGGTATTCTACTTCGAAGGAGCCATCAATCCCTGTTTCAGCAAGTGTTGAAAAGGAGTCCGGTGCTCCTACAATCATGGTGTCTACTCAACCGTTAGTTACTCAACCTTTAGCAACTCAACCTCCACCAATACAACCCTTACCAACCAGACCGGCTTCAACACCATTCCTTCCACCACCAATAACTCCCATCCTTAGTACCGTAGTAACAACCGAACCTCTTCAATCAACCTAGAGCAGCTCTGCAACATCTACAATGGCTGCATTGGTGATGGCCGAAATGTTGGATAAACATACGGATAATCACAAAAGAGAAATGGATGAACTTCGCCAAGAGCTACATAGACGAGTTCAAAGTGAAGAAGCATCTAGGAAAGCCCAAGAAGAGATGCTTGCTAAGTTCGCTGCAGATATGGAATTGACGCAAAAAGCTCATGCAGAAGAACTAGCTCAGGTTAAACAGGCTGAGGCTGATAAGCATGCTGCACGTATCACTAGACTTCAAGCGATGAGGGATAAATACAAGGAGCAGAAAGAAGCACTTGAAGCTTCTGTTGAAGATAGAGTAAAAGAATCCGTTGAATCTATTATGCCAAAACTGCGTGATGAGTTGAAGACACTCGCGGCTGATAATTTGATGATCAAGTCATCCAATCCTTCTGAATCCGCCTACAAAATTGCTTATGACTTGACGGATTTTGAATTGAATAAGATCCTGAAAGCTCGAATGAGGGAACTTGGATCGTTTGATAAATCTAGGATTCAACGGGCTCTCTACAAATCCCTGAATGACGCTATCATGGAGGATGATAGGTTATTTAAAACGTTTGGAAGTGTGGTACCATACCACATTCTACCTGAGGAAGAAAGGGAAGAAAGTGAAGAAGAAGAGGGTACTGGCGAAGATGAAGGTGGAGAAGAAGAAGAAGAAGAAAAGGATGATGAAGATGACGATGATGGTGATGATGATGAGGATGAGGATGATGATGATGATGATGATGGCGATGATGGTGGTGATGGTAATGAGGAGAGTGCTAGGGGGAGCAACGAGGATAACGATGAGGATGATGATGGGGGTAAACAGCCTAAAGAGGGAGATAAGGTTACCAGCTCCAAGAAACCTGCTAAGTCTGGAACCAAGTCCAAGAAAGATGCTGAGCAGAAGGAAAAGTCTACCTCCACGGAATCAAGACGACCCAAGTGGCGCCACGATGTGAATGCTACTACGGCGTCATCGATTCCTGGTACATCTATTGATGTATCTTTACCTATTACCACTAACCCCATTAGTTCTGTTGTTGTTGCTCCTGTGCTTGCAGAATCGGTAACTGAACCTGAAGCTGCACAACACTCACCCATTCACGACACCGCCGAAATGCCTGAATCAGAACCAACAGCTGTTCACGTTTCCACTCCTCTACAACAAGAACCCCAATCTACTGTTCCTGAATCAAGCACACGGGATTGGGCAGACACGTTGGAGATTGACGAGACTGCACCACCACAGGCTTGGATCACGGCAGCGGCGCAATATGATCCGATCACAGACGCTGACAGAGATGTCTTATATCTCCGTATCCGCAGTCCAATTGACTTATGTGCATTTCTGGCTCATGAGTATAAGACTTCGGTTACTTCGTCGTTGGTGAAGAGAGCGCTGAAGGATAAGAGGATTCGCGCCAAAACCCGCTTAACCCGAATGAAGTTCGAGTATTATGCTGATGAGATCCTGAAAGCTCTGAATACCGTTCAACGGCCAGGTCTTCATGATTCAGAAAGAGCTCCACCTCCAATTGATCCTACTCAAGATAATCAGATTGCTCTCGACTTTTTCATCACCTATGATCTTGAGTATCTTCTGAAGGGTTCATCAAAGTACGCAACCTCCTTGACCTTGCTGAAAGCTGCCAACTGGGGGACAATACCCTGGATCGAGGAAAAGGTAAACCGACTCTGGGTCCCAAGGGTAACTCGTAATTATGATATGTATGTTGTTATAGGTGCATCTCATTGGGACGAACGAGTCCAAAGGGCGTATAGGGGTTGCTGTCTAGTCAATTCTGGAAGCAACGTTAGATCCGATATCCGCATCTCCAGTATTTTCGGGCTGAAAACTGAAGCCAAGAATGGCTATTATCATGTGACAGAGATCCGTTTGAAAAGGGAGGATGACAGAGAATACAAAATCCAGCAGGGAGATTTTTCTATCATTCGCCTTGAGGATATCGAAGATATGTTACTTCTGATGACCCGTGATCAACTCACACATATTCCTCGTGAAGACCTCATTGCCTTGAATACAGCACTTCGTATGTTCACACGAAGCGTTGTTATCAAGAAACGAGTTGAAGATCTTCAGTTGGGAGTCGAAAGTTACCAGAGGAAGCTTAACCTAACCCGTCTAGTGAATCAAGTGTTACCTCAACATGTCAACAGATGTCCCTATACCGGCATTTCTGTTCCGAATTGTGGGATTTTCTACTTGAACAGTCGAGGGTTAATGAAGTTTATGAGGGTGGGTGAGCTTTATAAGTACAGTGATGGGACTCTTATCTACGTCAGAGGAAAGTTGGATCATCTAAATTCGGGTGGGACTTTACCAGAGATGACTGAGGATTGGCATCAGGGTTATCGGCAGATGGCGAAGTATGTGATCAAGAAGATAGATCAAAAGCTCCGTGAACGTAGATTGATGAGGAGCTTGGAAAGATTCGTTGGTGGAAGACCATATTTAGTGCACCACAAGCTACTGCAACGATCCATCTAATGGGTCGTACACTTCAGGTCCACTTTATATTGGTTTTCAATTGTGAATATGTATATTTGTGAATATTGTGCTTGTACGGCTTGATGTAGTGTTAAAGTATGATAATTTTTCAAGAATTTCTCACGAGATTCTAAATCTTTCAAAATATATCATACTAAAGCACTACAAATATCCCTTATTAATTTAAGGGGGAGCATGAACATGTTCTATGGCCAAACATCGATCTCATTTTTACCCAAAGACCGGTTAATCCATTCAATATCCCAAATATTAATGGTTAACATTTTGGATAAGGGGAGAAAATGGGATTAAGGAGATTTAAATGATACTTGGCTAAAAGATGAAAAAGACTTAACGATTAATCCAACTTAATATGTGTAAAGCACGTGTTAAGGGGGAGCGTTTTTGATGATCAAAAACACCTAAGGTACGAAACTTTTGATTTCAATATCACAAGTACTTTAGGTGATTTTCAATGATTTTTCATGGTGGCAATTCCTTCCCAAAACACGCTTAATTCACGACGAATGTGGTGACAAAAGGGTGGTAGGAATAGGTTTAGTCCAATGATTCATCAGAGCCGATGGAATCTTCCCAAGGACAATTCCCTAGATAGAATTAGAAGTCCTAGGAAAGTTGGAGAAAGATTGTGAACGTAGCTGAATGCCGACCAAGTACTTAAGCTAGCACTGGAACAATCACAACAAGGTGCTAGTGATGACGTATTGGTAAGCATTGAAGGGGTTGAAGAATGAAAAAGAATTGTAAAGATAAAGGGTGTAAAGAAAGAAGCCCTCCTTACAACTTTAGGCAGAAACCGGGTCAATACATATGCTATTGAGATCATTTTTGTTAATGATTCTCGGTATTGAAGAAAGACATCATGGACCCAGTGATGCAATGCACAACCCTTCCCAGCTAACTCAAATATCTCTCAAAAGGTATTTGTTTTAATCACACGGAGATCAACACGTTATCTATTGGTTTATTCACTCCGAATAGACTGGTATTGAAAAGGTGGCACTCCTCTCCAGCCATCGCTCACTAAATCAAAACGCACTATCGAGTCTAGAGCCAAGAGATCATCAAAAGTCTCATTAGGACACTTTCCATTTATTCCTTGCTTTCTCACACACTGTGAAAAGTAAGAGATTTTCATGAGTCCTACGCAGTATTCCTGTAATATTGCCAGAACATCCGAGTAATATGCAAGTATTACAATGAAGATGGAAATCCTGCTTGAGCCAACATCAAACAAGCTCATGGTAGGTTACACGTGCGGTTCTTTTAGAACCAATCTTGTGAAAAACTGGAAGGAAACAGTGGTTTATTTCGTAATTGAACTTAAACTCGTTCCAGGCCTCTACGCATTATCATATGATCTTGCCAGAACACTCAGAGTGACTCTTTATTGATCACATTGACGAGTGGAAATCCTTCTAGTGTTAACATCAAACAGCACTTGGTAGGTGACGTGCAAGATTCTTTATGAATTGAACTCGTGATAACTGGAAAGCAACGATGGTGAAAATCTTAATTGAAATTCACTTGTTCCAGGTTCCATGAATTGACGGCTTCAAATCACAAGGATAATTTATCCAAGTGATTCACTCTTTATGTTCGCAGTCAGCTTTGGACGGTCGAATAAACAGAACGGGTTTACCCGCGAAATCCTGTCAGGAAGTTACTTAATTGAAACTATCCGTCACGGGTACGATATCTAATATCGTCCAACGGTCTTCACCGACCGGAGGTAAAATGCTACCGAATTAGAATAAAATGTTCAAAGCCATTTTATTCGTGTCGTTGCTGTGTACCTGTTAAAGACGGTGGCGTTGCTGTGTACCTGATGAAGACGGTGGCGTTGCTGTGTACCAGTGAAGACGGTGGTGTTGCGGTGTACCTGTAGAAGTCGTTCCCACATGCTTATGTTTTTCTGCATCAAAGTTCAGCAAAAATTCAAGAAAGTGCAAAATGAAGTCTTCTGCTGTACCAAACTCTGAAGCTTTCGAGAATTCAACAAAAAGACATAAGTGTGTGGAACATGGAGTCACGAGGAGGCAAGTTTCACAAGAAGGCAAAGATCGCACGTGAAAGGCCAAAAGAACAATGCTCTCAAGCCAAAGCCTAAAAGATCAATAAACATATTCACAACAAAAAGAAAAAGAAGAAAAGACTACGAGCTAAAGAACGAAGACTTAGTATAGTATGCTAGGTTTAGAACTTTGTAACATAGAGTGACCTCCCTTAGGGGGAGATTGTTAGAAATACATTTTTACGTATATTAGAAGTATCGGTCACTCCACAATATTTTTAATGTTGTAATAGCTCGTAGTTAACAAATAGTTAATAGTTACTTATTTAGTTAAGTAAGAACCGGTCCATGGGCTTGTCATGGGCCGGCCCAAGTCCATTAGTGACTTGGAAGTATAAATACCCCTTTCCTCCTTGGAAAGGGGTTGGTTGTTGAACATTTCTTGTTTCCATTTGAATAAAATAACACATAGTTTTTCTCTCACTTTCTCTCTCTAGTTTCTCTCTCTAGAAATCATCAACCCCTTCATAGATTCATAGGTTATCAAGATTCTACAAATTCTTGTTCTATTGGACAAAGATTGGCGGAAATGAGGTGAACTCCCGTGAATCATTTGAACTTTCATCTCACGTAAATCAATCATGCCACTTCGGTTCTCCGGATAAATTTTCGAATCATTCCCATTACGTTTTCGCTTGTTTCATACTTTCATGTATCATAAGATAGCAATAATCTCTTATGAATCATGTTTTTAGGTTTTGAGCTTGTTTATCAGAATGGTTATTGTTTATTAATCTTCTGAAATTAGTTTGAAGTTAAGGAGCTATGAACTTTATGTTCATTGTTCCTTCAACCTACATCTGTGGTTGCCTTTAAAAAAAAGAGTAGATAACAGATTTCAAAAATTATACTCATAAAAGAAATTTTGTGACAACTTACTGGATGATTTAGAGATCAATCAATATTTTGCGGGAAGAATTTAGAGACGACCCAAAGGATAGGGAAGATGCGAGGATATGGTGATGATGAGATGATGGTAGTATTAACAGTGAATTCATGTGAGTCAATAAAGAATATGCATGAGTTGATAGAAACACCATATAACAGTTAATACTTTTGAGTTTGAATCAATGTTTTAAAAACTGGGTTGTCCTGGCCGGTTGAACAGGGTTGACCCGGCGGTTCAACCAGTTGAACTGATTAACCCGTAAACCGGTCACTAAACCGAGTAAAAAAACGGGTTTTAAATATGCATGAGTTGATAGAAACACCATATAACAGTTAATACTTTTGAGTTTACCACATAATGGGAATTATGTTTTCTAAAAACAAGTACTTGATAAAAACTCCGAAATGTATTCAAATCAGATTTGACTTTGGTCTTATCATTTGTTTAAACGCCTCAGCAATTTCTTTACCATATACGTGTTGAGCATATCCCGATAAAAGTGAGTTCCAAGATATTGTATTCTGTTCTACCATTGATGAGAACATCCATTTTATGTATTCTTGAGTACATGGAAATAAGTCCGTTTAACTATTACGTGTTTAAGTTTTGTTCATATTGTTGATATTTATAAGTTAGCTGAAAATTGGGAAATAGAGGAGCAGATTCTTGTTATAGTAGTTTTGATACTGACCATGGTAATCCGGTTGAATGATTTGCACTTGTTATGATTTGACTAAGATTTTACTTACAGTCAAGATTTTCTTGTACTGATATGTTGCTGCATAAATGAGTTTGGTACATTTTGCGATTTATGTGATTGAACTCTGTTTACAATTTACATAAAGTCTAGAACTAGTTGATTCCTCGATTCACTGTGAACGTATTTGCTAGTTTGTTAAACTGATTGCTGTAAACACATATATTGAGTGTAGATACCTAAACGGGGATATTCAAGCTGATTAGATTTGATTAGGAAGTATGGATAGGAGTGTGACTACTTCAGATTGGAGCTCTTTTCATTTGGTTGGGGGTCAACTGATCAAGATTTACAATGACATAAATCGAAGTGTTCGGCTAGAGGAGAGAACGAGAGTGTGAAATTTGAGAATTCTGGTAGATGTCACTGCAACAAGAGGTCAACATCCTCATTCTGTTGTTCTATAATGTTACTTTTTCCTATAAACGTTGCTAGTATATGGTTGTGCATGTTGAAAATGATCAAATAACTCTAACCTAATCACATAGAGGTGTTTTGTAAAATTGTGCTTAGAAGCTAGTTGCAACTAAGCTGATTCACATAGGGAAAATTAGAATTACTATCTCATACAACACAATTTAAGTATATTTCGAGTAATATTATGCTAGGAAGCACGAAAACTCCGCTGGGATGCCGTATGACGTATCGGAATCGCGGGGAAACGGGGAAATGTGGGGACACGCGGGGAAACGTCTCCGAGAGAAGTGTAAACGTTTCTAAAATTGTGGTACGCGTAACAGTATGTGGGAAACGTCTTGGGAAACGTTTCCGGCCCAAAAAATGACGTTTCCTTGGCCCATTAACTAAAAACCCTTTTATTTTTAATTAACTTGTATAATTAGTAGATACTAATTGTTTCATAACTGATGGATCATCTTTCGAGACCCTCCAGAACTGAGAAACAGATTCATTTTGATTTTTTTTGGTATCTCAGGTTACTAAACATCTATAATTGATTGATTTTATATCAATCAATAAGATACAATAACTCGCGATTGTATGATGTTTTTAAGGTATCTTATTAGATACATCAGTAGGTTATGTTAGATAAATCAGTAGGCTATGTTAGATATCGCCATATCGGTATATCAGTAAGTTATGTTAGTTACTTATTAGATACTTAGATTGTTAGCGTACATTACGTGCATGCATGCCCTTAAAAATACTTATGTACATCAGTAGGTTATGTTAGTATTAGACTTAGTAATGCTTATGTATTTTAGGTTTCTTGTTTGTAGAAGCATGACTTTCTACTAAAATATTATAAGACAAATAGACGTTTCCCCGCCGTACCCGTATCTTGAATTTTAGGATGTTGTCGTTTCCCGGTACCTGTACCCGTCTTCGTCTCCGTCCCCGTTTCCGTACCCATGCAACTTAGATATTATGTTGTTAGAAATTAGAATACTCACTGTTAATTTATCTCCGTTGTTTAATTCATAAATCCTGAAACATCCGTTCTGCTAATATTTATTTGAAGTAATGTGTGCTTTCGTTTACCAACTATAACAGGTTTTATTCGAAAATGAATGTGGCAGTGCTTGGCAAAAGGGGGTGACTAACAAGATCAATATGGGAGCCTTGAAGAAAACTGACGTTTGTAATAAGAAAAGAGCAAGTTCAACTGTTCAAGGTATGTATTAGTCCAACCATTTGTTCAGTTCTCAAATTAGTAGGAATATGGCCATGTTTTTCAAAATTTTCACAACGGCCACAAACCAAAAATTATAGGACGGGTCAGACGGGTGCAGTTTGACCAGGATACACATTATAGTCGTGGTTACTTAAATTTCATAAGCTTAGACAAACACCCATTTATCTCAAGTTGGGCTTACAGGCATATCAGTTTGAGTTGTGTCCTTAAAATAGCTTATAAGACGGGTCAAACATGTTCAGTTGTTCTACCATGATATACTTTTATATTAACGGACTCTTTAAGTATCATAATTTTGGACAAACACCCATTTTAGCTTATTAAAGGATTATCAAATAAGCTTAGACAAACACCCATCTAGCTCAAGTTTGGCTTATGGGCTTATCAAACCTAGGCACTGATAATAAAAGTTCTTAAAGAGTCTGAAGCATTGGCTATCAAAGTCCCTTATTACTATGTTCGAGTAATGCGTTTTCTATCAAAGTCCCTCATAAAGAGACTGAAGCATGGGCTATCAAAGTCCCTTATAACTATATTCTATATACTTTTAAGATTTTTGATGGGACTCAATATAATGCAGGTACAAATTCCAGAAGAGACGATAAGAAAACTGCAATACGGCAACCCATTAGAGATGCAATTGCAGTTAGGAGACAAGTATTTGTGAAAAACACACGCACAACAGGGAGGAGGCTGTTCAGATTCAATGTCTACAAACACATAAAAAGTTAAATTCTTTGTAAAAACTAAGCAAGTGCTTACCATGAACAATGAGCAACAAACTCTCCTTATGCTTTATTCGATGTTAGGTTTCTCTGTGCACGAGTTTTTCTTCAATTTGTTTTTGAGTTTATTAATAAATAACTATTTTTACCGTCATATTGCGATATATAACAACCCAAAATCTCTTGCCATATTTTTTATATTTAATTGTTCAATTATAGTCCTTGTACTTCTAATCGAATATAAAGTACAATAACTTAGCAAGTTAGCATGTTATAAATAAAGTAAAAAAAATATACGAAACATCAAATCAACGGGGTCTTATACAAAATATGTGACTTATAACATGTTATAGTCAAAAGATACAGAAATCAAAACAACAGGGACTTATACTAAATATGTTATCTCTAGCTTCTTTGAAATGGTTTGTAGTTATTTTTATTTTTTACTTTTTAAATGTTAAATGAAATAAAAAGGTAGTATTCTAAAAGAATAGTGTCTTTAACATAAATACATAGAGACATGTTGTTACCTACATATAAGTGTCTTTAATTATGTAAAAAGACCAATTTTAATCCAGAAGACCAGTTTTTTTGTGTTTTATATTATGAACACTTGGTTTTTCAAGAAAACCAGTCTCATTTTGTCCAAAGGAATAGGTTTTTATAAAACCAGTTTCTATTAGGGGGTTTTCATAGCCTTTTTTGTAGTAGTGAGTCATGCTCACTGTGCCTAGGCCAGGACAACAGATATTTCACATGTCAGCACTTATTATTTTTTTGGGTGCCTTTTTATAAGGCGAAGGGTCCTTATTTGTTAAGGACTTAACTGTCAAGTCTCAGTTCCAGGCAATATGGGAATGTAATTACTTTTAAGTATTGATGCTTTGCACATTACTACTTCATTGAATATTTATTGTCCAAACTTATTTTATTAAACTTGTGAATTCTACCAACTTTATGTTGACTCTCTAAGCATGTTTTCTCAGGAAACTGAAGCAGGTATTGGTGTGCATGAAATCAAGCATCATGATAGGATGCATTTATAGAGCTCATCAGGGGTTTTATAAACTAGGGAATAATTCAAACTGTTGACCAATGTTTAAGAAAATTTTAATACTATTTGCACTTTTATCCATGTAATAAATGTAATGATAATATTTTATCTGCAGCTCTATACGCTATCTGCTTTTGATCCACCTACGTGACACCCAAAATGTTATTTCCGTTGCATTTGACTCAATTTGGGGGTGTCGCAGAATGGTATCAGAGCGATAGTTATAGAGAACCAGAACAAAATTTAAATGAATATAAAAATAAAACTTTTATATAAACTGGATTATAACTGCTTTAAAAATCTTATGGGATTTTTGAGACTAGAATAGTTAAGCATATAGAGTGTAGAGCATACGTTCTTACGTGGCTACCTGTGCATTGATTTTTAACATCCGGTTAATTAATCTCATAAGTATTAACGTAACTAATAAGTGTGAAAACACTTATCCTTTTGCCACTAAAATCAAGGAAAAACAAGACCTAATCATGTGTTTAATGTCGTAAAAGTCGGAATTACGCGTGGTTTTGTGTTTTGTGTGTTAAATAGGTACAAATGATCAAAAGAATAGAAAACACGGGATTTCACGGTCAAATAATGAAGAAAAGTCAAGAAAGAGACGAAGACAAAGTCAAAAGTCTAAAAGTGTGCCCAAAATCACGAAACCTGGCAAAATCAATACGATTTTGAAGAAACAATCAAGGAAGCCGAAATCATATTCGTTTTTAGCGGATTTAATCTTTTGAAGATTTTCGAGCTTAGTGGGTCCCACATTCGGGTTAATAGACTAAATAGCCATTTAAAAGTTTAAAATTACTTAAAAAGTTACAAGCCCATTTGTTTGCCATTATTAATCAAACGGAAAGAAGTTTTCCTTCAATTTGGGCCAAGCTTTTTGGACGGATTCAAGCCCAATCTACACTAATAAAAAAGGGACGGTTAACAAAGTTTGTTTTTAAACTTTGTTGGTCAAATTTGACTGGTCAAAGCATTCACTCCCCACACACGAATACAACTTCCTTTCACACGTATGTTTGACTAACCCACACACACTTTTATTTATCTCACGGTTTTACCCTGTGCCTACCCACACCCAATCTCACCTCACAACTCTCATTTACCCCATTATTTAAAACACCACACACGTGTTATCCCTTTTCCCCAACCCAATTAATAAACAAAAAAAAACAATTTACCCACCCCACTCAGTTTTTTATAAAAACGTTTTGTATCTTTACTGTTTCGATACAAACGAAGAAAAGAAAAAAACCACCCACACTTTGTTTCTCTCCTAAAACACAGCTTCCATTTGTTCCAACCCCAAACCCTAAATTTACCATCATTAAAAATTACCCACCATTTTTGGGGCTTTTACCCTTATGATTTAATTCACCCAAAGGGAATTAAATCCCCCAATTTTTCGGGTGCAAACACCCACTGGTGGTCCTCAATCCACCCTGGCAATCCGTGGCATGAGTTGATTTCAGCCGTAGATTAAAGAAAAAAATAGAGAGAAAGAAGAAAAGATGGAATGAAGGGCCATGATTAAATGCTTAATGATGAAGCTAAGAAGAAGGTTTTTGGGGCTTGCCTATAAAAACCCCCACATCTTGTAATTGAGGGCTAAGCTTCTTCTTTTTTCTTTATTATTTTCAGTTTTTTAAATTAATTTTAGGAGTAGGGTAATTTAGATTTAAATTTCTGAAAATTAGATTAGATTTAATCTTGTATTTTTTATTTCTAGTCAATGTAATTTTATTTTGATTATTAATGAAAAAGTTGATTTTAATTTATTTCATCTCTCAATTTATTTTCTGTTAATGTTCTTAATCTTAAATCTGCTTTTATATATTTACTGTTACTATTTGTTATTATTCGGTTAATAAAAAAAATATATAAAAAAAAGAAAAAGAGAGCGATAGAAATTTCCCCCACTGGGAGATTTAAAAGAAACTGTTCAAGGTACAATTTTCATTCGGTTCGAGAGCTATTTGTTTGGTTCGATGTCTTGTTCGAGATGGTGATGATTTTTGGTAGAAAAGGAGGTGTTTGATTCGGATTGTTCAAAGACGGCACATCGCCGCTTCTTCTACCCAACGGTTGTCGCCAATAGGTTCTATTCTCATTTTAATGTTCTTGATTAATTTAGGTTAATTGATATTTATTTATATTGTTTATGCTATTTAGTTGTTGAATTTGTTTTGTTTTCATTTTTTTTAAAAAAAATCTGCTAGTACGTTCTGATTTGGTTATATGTTTGTTAGGTTTTGCTCATTTGGTAGGTTGCTTAGTTGCTTATTTAGATCTTAAACTATGTTAGTATTTCTTTTCTGCTTATTTGTTTCAGCTTATATTCAGATTGTTCCTATCTATTAGGGGTGTTTATGTTTGCTTATTAGTTACTTAAATTTTGGTTGTTTATTGTTTGGTTCGTATGGTGATTGGATCAGCTTTTCGGGTTAGTTATTGGCTAAATTTGCTTTTTAGTTGCTAGTTGTTAATCTGCATAATCTGCTTATTCGACTTCTTTTTTTTTGCTTATTTGATATTTCAGCTTATTGTTTGATAGCTTATTTGGTATTTCAGCTTTTTTTAGGTTATAGCTTATTGCTTTTCTTTTTATATGCCTATTTTATAACTGATTAATGTGCTTATTTGGGTTGCTTATTTAGTTTTTCTTTTAACTTATTTCGTTTATTCCTGCTTGTTTTATTTTGTTTACTGTTATTGCTATAACCTTTTGATCTATATGATTCTATTTCCTATAACAAACAAAGTCAAAAATAAAATAGCTTAAAAAATTGCAAAACAATTATGTCTGGGCTGGGTTTCGAACCCAGGACCCTTCGCATCACTACCAAACGCCCCAACCATCTCAGCTAGTCTTATTTTTATGTTCGCCTTTGCATAGTTAATTTAATATAGGGTTTTTAACTGCTGGCAGTTTATTTAAAAAGTTTAATTGGTTTTTTTAGTTTTATTAAATTTTAATTAAAAAGTTTTATTTAGTTTTCTTTTTATTCAGTTTTTATAAAATATAAAAAGTTAAAAAAAATATATCTTCTTAATTTACTTTTACAATTTTAAATTAGCTTTAAAATTACTCATATTTCAAATAGTTTTATTTTATGTTTTTTTAAATTAGTTTTAAAATTAGTTTTCGTAAAAATTAGTTTTGTCTTCAAATAGTTTTTTATAGATTTCATTTAAAAGTTTATTTTAGTTTTAAAATTAGTATTAAATTTTAATTAGATTTATTTCAAATAGTTCTTAATTAATTAGAATAAAAGTTTTTATTTTAAATTAGATTTTATAGATTAGTTCAAAATACAAAAAGTTATATTGTTACCAAAAACAAAGAAAGTCGAAACGTTTTAATCGGAAATCAATTCGAGTCGAGTCGAGGAAAACAAACTTTAATTGATACATACAAATTCCGAGTTTCAAATGTTTCGACTTTCTTTGTTTTTGGTAACAATATAACTTTTTGTATTTTGAACTAATCTATAAAATCTAATTTAAAATAAAAACTTTTATTCTAATTAATTAAAAACTATTTTGAAATAAATCTAATTAAAATTTAATACTAATTTTAAAACTAAAATAAACTTTTAAATGAAATCTATAAAAAACTATTTGAAGACAAAACTAATTTTTATGAAAACTAATTTTAAAACTAATTTAAAAAACATAAAATAAAACTATTTGAAATAAGAGTAATTTTAAAGCTAATTTAAAATTGTAAAAGTAAATTAAGAAGATATATATTTTTTTAACTTTTTATATTTTATAAAAACTGAATAAAAAGAAAACTAAATAAAACTTTTTAATTAAAATTTAATAAAACTAAAAAAACCAATTAAACTTTTTAAATAAACTGCCAGCAGTTAAAAACCCTATATTAAATTAACTATGCAAAGGTGAACATAAAAGTAAGACTAGCTGAGATGGTTGGGGCGTTTGGTAGTGATGCGAAGGGTCCTGGGTTCGAAACCCAGCCCAGACATAATTGTTTTGCAATTTTTTTAGCTATTTTATTTTTGACTTTGTTTGTTATAGGAAATAGAATCATACAGATCAAAAGGTTATAGCAATAACAGTAAACAAAATAAAACAAGCAGGAATAAACGAAATAAGTTAAAAGAAAAACTAAATAAGCAACCCAAATAAGCACATTAATCAGTTATAAAATAGGCAGATAAAAAGAAAAGCAATAAGCTATAACCTAAAAAAAGCTGAAATACTAAATAAGCTATCAAACAATAAGCTGAAATATCAAATAAGCAAAAAAAAGAAGTCGAATAAGCAGATTATGCAGATTAACAACTAGCAACTAAAAAGCAGATTTAGCCAATAACTAACCCGAAAAGCTGATCCAATCACCATACGAACCAAACATTAAGCAACCAAAATTTAAGTAACTAATAAGCAAACATAAACACCCCTAATAAATAGGAACAATATGAATATAAGCTAAAACAAATAAGCAGAAAAGAAATACTAACACAGTTTAAGATCTAAATAAGCAACTAAGCAACCTACCAAATGAGCAAAACCTAACAAACATATAACCAAATCAGAACGTACTAGCAGATTTTTTTTAAAAAAATGAAAACAAAACAAATTCAACAACTAAATAGCATAAACAATATAAGCAAATATCAATTAACCTAAATTAATCAAGAACATTAAAATGAGAATAGAACCTATTGGCGACAACCGTTGGGTAGAAGAAGCGGCGCTGTGCCGTCTTTGAACAATCCGAATCAAACACCTCCTTTTCTACCAAAAATCATCACCATCTCGAACAAGACATCGAACCAAACAAATAGCTCTCGAACCGAATGAAAATTGTACCTTGAACAGTTTCTTTTAAATCTCCCAGTGGGGGAAATTTCTATTGCTTATATATATATATATATATATATATATATATATATATATATATATATATATATATATATATATATATATATATATATATATATATATATATATATATATATATATATATATATATATTAACCGAATAATAACAAACAGTAACAGTAAATATATAAAAGCAGATTTAAGATTAAGAACATTAACAGAAAATAAATTAAGAGATGAAATAAATTAAAATCAACTTTTTCATTAATAATCAAAATAAAATTACATTGACTGGAAATAAAAAATACAAGATTAAATCTAATCTAATTTTCAGAAATTTAAATCTAAATTACCCTACTCCTAAAATTAATTTTAAAAACTGAAAATAATAAAGAAAAAAAAGCTTAGCCCTCAATTACAAGATGTGGGGGTTTTTATAGGCAAACCCTAAAAACCTTCTTCTTAGCTTCATCATTAAGCATTTAATCATGGCCCTTCATTCCATCTTTTCTTCTTTCTCTCTCTTTTCTTCTTTAATCTACGGCTGAAATCAACTCATGCCACGGATTGCCAGGGTGGATTGAGGACCACCAGTGGGTGTTTGCACCCGAAAAATTGGGGGATTTAATTCCCTTTGGGTGAATTAAACCATAAGGGTAAAAGCCCCAAAAATGGTGGGTAATTTTTAATGATGGTAAATTTAGGGTTTGGGGTTGGAACATGATAGGTGTGTAAAGACCCATCTTTTCTACCACTTAATTACAATAATAACCGGACCAAAACGTGTATTTTATGTCTTTTATGTCGGAATTATGCGTGGTTTGTGTTTTTGTTGTGATTTAGGACGAAAAGGTGAAAAGTGGAGAAAACACGGAAATTCACGGGCATTTACGGACCTTTATTGAAGAAAAAGATGAAAGACGAAGTCAAGAAGTCATGAGTGCAAAAAGAACGGAAGTCCACGACCAATTCTGAAGATTTATCGAAGAAAAAGTCAAAAGACAGAAGTTTATCAAAAGCCGAAGAATTCAAGTCTATTTTATTAAAGACGAGTTCGAAGAAATCCCGAAGCCAAAAGTCCTTTAAGTCCAAGTTTTAAAGAAGATTAGAAGAAAAGGACTAAGTACGCAATTAAGAGAAAAGGAAAGAGGGGAGGAAGCTTCCTTAATCCTCCCCTATAAATAGTCATTAGATGTAATCTTTTCATTTTGTTGGCTAAGTGTGACAATTAGCTCTTCCACCATTTACTTACCTTGTCATTTTAATTCCTTGTCAAATTTAAATACCTTGTCTTGCACCTTAAATTCATTTAATTTCAAGTAAGTTTTCATTTTAATTATTGTCAATCTTTACTTTATCTTGTCAATCTCTTAACTACCTTTCTTAATCTTTGATTTGTTATGTTTATGTTGTGTTCATGTTCATGTTCTTTATTTTGATCAAGTGGGTTTTCAATTATTGTGGTTAAATTTGTTTACTTTATTGATTTAAACTATTTAATATTGTTTACTGTTGATTCGTAGATAGTTTTATTAAATCGCTTGTGTTTATTTTGGTTAAATCTGTGTTTAGATCTGCTGTTTTCTTTGATCCCTTGTTCTTCGGGATAGTTTGTTGTGTTTCTGATCTTTCCAGGAAAACTTCCGAACCAAGAAGGAGGGAAAGCGTTCATTCGGAACTTCAAAGTTCCGAGTCAAGGGTTTCATCCGGAAGATCTTAGGCTCAGCAAAACTTCCGAATCAAGCTTGTTCAACCGGAACATTCAAAAGTTCCGGACGAAGGATAACTTCCGACTCAAGAATCATTCATTCGGAACTCAAAAGTTCCGAACCAGAGAAGCTTCATTCGGAACTTAAAATTTCCGGATCAAACATTTCATTCGGAACTCCAAAAAGTTCCGGATGAGTGAGTATTCATTCGGAAGTTTCCAAAGTTCCGAACCAAGGGCTGTTCATTCGGAACTTTAAAGTTCCGAACCAACTTCCGAATCAAGGGGCAAGTTCCGGATCAGGGAGTGTTCATTTGGAAGTTTTAAACTTCCGAATCAAGGAGTCTTCATTCGTAATCTTCTGAATCAAGGGTTAATCAAAAGTTCCGACTCAAGACAGATTTTAGAAGTTCCGAATCAGTAAAGTTCCGAACGAAGGATTGTTTTGGATAAGTGACATATTCAGATCAATTTGTTCCGGATCAAGGATTTTGGTAATATTCCGAGCAAAGAAGAATCATTCCAACCGAAGGTGGCATTCCGGACGAGTGATTGTTCCAAACGAAGGATAATTCCGAATGAGCTGTATTCAGGTTCTTATTAGCTTTTGTCTTTGATTTTTATTTTCAAGCTTTATTTTTCCTGCCTTTTATTTAATTGCACTTTAAGATTATTTGCCTTAGCTTTATTTTAGTTTTGCCTTAGTTTAAGTTTTAGTCGCGATTTAAGTTTGCCTTAGTTAGATTTAAGTTTGCGTTATTTACTTCCGTGCCCTTTAATTTCAGTCACGTTTTTAAATACTTGCACCTTACTTTAATTAGACTTAGATTTACTTTAAGAGCACCTTTACTTTAATTGTCCCGCACCTTTTATTTTAAAAAACTACAACGACACATCTTTGTTTTACCAAAATAAAACTGAGTCACACATTAAACACAAGTTTTTCAATTCGAAGAGACACACGACAAAGAATCTTTTTAACCTGAGCAAAATCGAGTTATCAAATGGCGCCGCTGCCGGCTCTTTTCGTAAAGATTAACGGTTTTCTGTAAGAGACGCGTTGCTTTTTGCGATCCGTTCACTTGTGAGCGTTATTTTTCTTGCCTAAAAATTCAAAAAATCATAAAAATTAAAAATTGATAAAAAAACCATAAAAATTAAAAATTTCAAAAATACAAAAAGATTTTGTCTTTATTGTGTATATATATTGTTTTTGTGTTTGGTTTTGTTTTCTTTTGTATTTTCAGGTGTATGCGTACTAGATCTTCTACTTATCAAGAGCCCGAGACTCAAGAAGATTTAGCTATGTCAGGTGTAAACAACAATAATCCACCGCACCTTAATAATAATAACAACAATGTTCTTCCACAGCCCGATCTTCGGACCATGGAGGAGCCTTGTCAACCAACAATGTTTGGACGAGGAGGACCGATTGCGCCGATGCAAATCAACGCTCCTGAGTTTTCGTTGAAGCACCACATGATTCAGCAAGTGCAAACAAACCCATTCCGTGGATTGCCTGATGATGATGCCAACAAACACCTCGACAAGTTCATTACAATCACCCAAAGTATGAAGTTGGCTGGTGCCACAATGGATGAACTTCGCCTACAACTCTTTCCACATACTTTATTACATCATGCCGAGAAATGGTTTGATCGTCTCCCGAAGAATTCTATTCATACTTGGGATGACATGACTCAACGCTTTTTGTCGCGCTACTTTCCACCATCCATGGTCACGAGCCTTCGCAATCAGATCAGCGGTTTCATGCAAGACCCTGATGAATCTCTTTTTGATGCTTGGGAGAGATATAATGTCTTGATCGATAGATGTCCAAACCATAACATGCTCCCTGTGACCTTAATAGATATTTTCTACAACGGTTTGACTTTTCGAGATCGTGATACGATTAATGCAGCCGCCGGTGGCACATTCATGAAAAGGAGACCCGAGGAGTGTAGATAGCTTATTGAGAACATGACTACTCACCACAAAAACTGGGATTCCTCTGCTTCTTCAAGGAACAACCCGAGAGTCAATGTTTCTTCCACTTCAGCAAACCCTGATATGACCGAACTCACCCGTGTGCTGACTGAAATGAGCAGAAGTATGCAACTCTTGGCTTCAAACCAACAACAACAAGTTAAAGCTGTTGCTACTCCTTGTGAAACATGCGGCGGTCCTCACTCATACACCGATTGTCCTTCTACACAAGGAAATCCGGAAAATGTGTATGCAGCTTATGGTAATTATTCACCGGAAAATTACCAAGCTCGACAACAAGGGGATAGAAATCTGCTGAGTTACCGATCCAACAATTACCTTTCACCCGGTTTTTCTCCTCAAAACCAAAACCCCGCCAACAACTACAATAGAAGCAACCAAATCCCACCAAGAGCTTCTAATCCTTATCACCCACCCGCCCAACAAACCCCACCCAGTAATCCGGATGTTGAAGCCATCATGAGAACCCAAGGTGAGCAAATCAAAAACCTGCAGAGCCAAATTATCAATCTTAAAGGAGATATCACAAAGTAAGGAAATGAGATAAGATCCGAGCTTCGAGATAATATTCAATCCTCCTTCAGCAATCAAACCAATGATTTGAAGAATATGCTTGCTAGTTTCTTGCCCGCTCAACCTTCTACTTCGAGTTCTCTACCATCAAACACCGTCACCAATCCGCGAGCAAATGTGAGTGCTATAACTACTCGTAGTGGAGTCACCATCGAAGGACCACCAATCCCACCCCCATCATCCACACCTCCTCCACCACCATGTATCCCTACTCCTCCTACACCTAGTATTAGTACACCATTACCGTCTCCGCCTCGTCATGACGATGTATCTCGGAAGGACCCTTCAACATCTCAACCTTCACCAACTACACCTTCACCGTCTCCCTATCAACCCAGAATCCCATACCCTTCTCGCATAGGCAAGACCAACGACCTAACCAAGAATGACTGTCAAGTATCGAAATATGTGGAAATGCTATCTAAAATGACCATCAACATTATCCTTGTTGAAGCACTTTGCCACATGCCGAAATTTGTCAAAGCATTCAAGGAATTGCTTAGCAAGAAGGAGAAGCTGATTGAACTCGCCAACACACGCTTAAATGAAAACTGCTCAGCAGTTATTCTTAAAGAACTTCCGGAAAAGCTTGGAGATCCCGGTCGTTTTGTGTTGCCTTGCGTGTTCAACAAAACTGAAGAATTTACTGCCCTTGCTGATCTCGGGGCTAGTATTAATCTTATTCCATTGAGTGTTTGGAAAACACTATCATTACCCGACCTCATTCCAACAAAGATGACTCTCGAACTTGCTAATCGCACTCTCGCTTACCCCGTTGGTATAGCCGAAGACGTGTTTATCAAAGTTGGCACATTTACTTTCCCGGTCGATTTTGTCGTAGTTGATTATGAAATGGACCCTCGTATTCCTTTAATACTTGGTCGGCCATTCTTAAGAACCGGACGAGCTTTAGTAGATGTGGCCGAAGGTGAGTTAATCTTACGAGGCGGGGATGATTCAAAAGTTTTTAAAATGGGGAAGCTTACAGGAAAATCCTTTGGAGGCCGAGAATCAGTGAATATGATAAATGTGCTCGATGACTTTGTCGTCTATGACAATCCTCTATTCGATTCTTCCATCGATAATCCACTCTTTGAAGACGATGTGGATGATTCTCTCTCTACTTTGGAAGCTTCTCCCAGTTATGATTCTCCACCGGTCTTTGATGCTTATGATGATGATTCTAGCTCAGATTCGGATGATTTTGATTGTACTTCTAAGTATCCTGAGATGCCCACTTTCGATGATTTTGATGAGGCCGATACTCTCTCGAGCGATTCTTCACATGATGAAGATCCTCCGCCATCACTCGATCCTACTTTGGACGATT
Organism: Glebionis coronaria; assembly: GCA_025667525.1. NCBI lineage: Eukaryota > Viridiplantae > Streptophyta > Magnoliopsida > Asterales > Asteraceae > Glebionis > Glebionis coronaria. The sequence continues at coordinate 324,895,500 of CM046879.1, forward strand.
ATTCATTTGAGGAAGATTTCTCTGAATTTCTCAACACTTACTTCCCTTATGAAAGTGATGCTCCTCCTTATGACTTTGAAGATTATCGTCTTGATCCTACTTTGGATTTGAAGAGCATTTTGTCAAAGGAGAAGAAACCGGTCGACACCGAAATCCGTTGCACTTATGATTTAACACCTCTTTGTCCTCCTTCTGAGGACGAGGTTGTGCTTCTTTGCGGATCTTCTTCACACTCGGCTGAGCCTGAGTGCTATTTTCCCTTAAAGGAAAAGGTGTTCGACCCCGGTATTGAAGTCTTTAAGCCATCTCAGTATCCACCTGATGAAATAAAAGGAAAAATCTTTGGAACTATTGAAGACATGCTTGCACCTCACCATACTTGCTCCCACCGTGCTCCATCACTGCTTAAGGGAACCTTGTCTACTCTTCTTTGGCTTGCCTTGTTCGCCTTAAGCTTGTGTTATTTGCTCGATGAAAACTATGTCTTTGATCCTGGTGGATATGTTTCCTGCTTCTTCCGTTGATGATCAAGGTCGAGTCAGGCTCACGACTCGGTAAACAAAAATCAAGCTCTTCTTGGGAGGCAACCTATGCATCTATCTTTTCGCTTTCTTTATCATAAGTGTAGGGGGAGACCCTTTGGTTTGCTATTTCCTCTCCTCACTTCTTAATCAGGGATTCGAGCTTCAATGATCCACGCTTGATGATTCTTGACGACCCGTGATTCCATGTACTACTTCTTCTCGGTTCTATCCTAAACTCTTTTCGATTCACTATTTTATATTTTCTCAATATTAAAATAGGAATCTCTTTAGTTGTCTTTTCCTTAGCGAGATTTAAACAAAGTGCACAATGTCCTAAGTGTAGGGGAGTTTACTCCCACATGCTTAAACATTGAGGACAATGTTTATCTTAAGTGTAGGGGGGACTTCTATCGAAGTTAAGTGGTCTTTTCCTTGTATTTGTCCTCATTTTAATTGGAAAATCAATTTTCGACATTTTTCAAATTTTTTGATCTATTTTGGCCTATTCGTTTTTACCTTTGTATAGTTATTTTCTTTCCTTATTAGAATAAATGTTGAATAAGTGGTTTTAATTTTCAAACGTTGTGAATCTTTTGACTCAACCCGAGTTTACTTATCTAAGTTTCTCTAGCTAGTACCCTTAACGTGTTTAAGTTAAGTTTTGCTAGGCTTTTATGTAAGGGAGCTGTAAAACGCGGAAGTCTTAACTCTCACGGGTTAAGAACAAGAACTTTTCGCAAGTTCCTATAATTGATCCTAGAGAGTCGTTTATCAAGGGAACTTTAAAATGCGATTTCTAAACTTGAAAGAGTCTAAGAATTTGCAAGATCCTATAGGCGACTCGAAAACCCAAAACTTTGATTTAATAGGCTAAGCATCCACGAGTCTCATTACTTGAGATTTTAAATTGTGGAGAACGAGAGATGATAGAGCCAATTATAAGTTCGGTATTCTTTCGTGAATTTATGTGAGTTAATTATGAGCCTATTCTCCCATCACTTGTTAATAAATTTATCTGCTAATAAATAAGGTTGTACGATTTGAAAAGTTACTTAGCTTCTAGCCCAAGATCGTTTAAAAGTTGCTCGGTATGGATTAGAGTTCATAGCCAATGCATAACTTATTGAAGCGGGACGCGAAGATTGGCGAGTCCGAAAAGGCCCTAACAAGGCATGAGGGTTAATGGGCTATTTAGTCCATTAACCCCGAAAAGACCCTAACAAGGTATGAGGATAAATAGATCCAAGTCATAAAAGGAGGCGGATCGTTGTATATCAAAGTCCAAAATAAAGATTGGAGAAAAATGAAGAAGTCGTGGTCCAAGTATGAATCTCTCAAAACTTCAAGTGAAGAAATTCCATTATGAAGAGAAGACCATAATTTCATGAACGTCTCTCAAGGTTTGAAGTGTGAAGTCGCTGCCAAATATCGGTCCGAGAAAGGTCTCAAATCGCGAAGCGAGTTATGCCAAGATATGAACTTTATGAGGTCCCGAGAAGCAGTTTTAAAAGATTTTGTCCTTTAGCTAACTATTGATTAAATCGTTCACTTTATTTTCAGACTTAATAACTATCGAAATAAGTCAAACAATGCATCCTTGTGATCATTTAAGACAATAATAAAATATAAGAGATACCCCTAGGAATAAGGGAGTCTAAGTGAGTAATTGGCCCACATGAGTTCGTGTTAGTTTACTAACTTATAATAACAATGATCTCGTTTTTAAGCTTGGTTTGGAGAAAGTGAAAACTTGAGGATGATGATTATTCATGACATTTCCAAAACCCAAGGTATGCTTTTGATTTCTTTATTTTGTATGTTTTTAATTTTCTATCTCTTTAATAAAGGCCAACGTGGATTGATTATGATGAAAAATGTAATCTTGCTTTGTAACTAATGCATTGCATGAGGACATTGCAATGGTCAAGTGTAGGGGATTTGATAGGTGTGTAAACACCCATCTTTTCTACCACTTAATTACAATAATAACCGGACCAAAACGTGTATTTTATGTCTTTTATGTCGGAATTATGCGTGGTTTGTGTTTTTGTTGTGATTTAGGACGAAAAGGTGAAAAGTGGAGAAAACACGGAAATTCACGGGCATTTACGGACCTTTATTGAAGAAAAAGATGAAAGACGAAGTCAAGAAGTCAAGAGTGCAAAAAGAACGGAAGTCCACGACCAATTCTGAAGATTTATCGAAGAAAAAGTCAAAAGACGGAAGTTTATCAAAAGCCGAAGAATTCAATTCTATTTTATTAAAGACGAGTTCGAAGAAATCCCGAAGCCAAAAGTCCTTTAAGTCCAAGTTTTAAAGAAGATTAGAAGAAAAGGACTAAGTATGCAATTAATGAAGATTAAAAGAAGGAGGGACTTAATTACGCAATTAAGAGAAAAGGAAAGAGGGGAGGAAGCTTCCTTAATCCTCCCCTATAAATAGTCATTAGATGTAATCTTTTCATTTTGTTGGCTAAGTGTGACAATTAGATCTTCCACCATTTACTTACCTTGTCATTTTAATTCCTTGTCAAATTTAAATACCTTGTCTTGCACCTTAAATTCATTTAATTTCAAGTAAGTTTTCATTTTAATTATTGTCAATCTTTACTTTATCTTGTCAATCTCTTATCTACCTTTCTTAATCTTTGATTTGTTATGGTTATGTTGTGTTCATGTTCATGTTCTTTATTTTGATCAAGTGGGTTTTCAATTATTGTGGTTAAATTTGTTTACTTTATTGATTTAAACTGTTTAATATTGTTTACTGTTGATTCGTAGATAGTTTTATTAAATCGTTTGTGTTTATTTTGGTTAAATCTGTGTTTAGATCTGCTGTTTTCTTTGATCCCTTGTTCTTCGGGATAGTTTGTTGTGTTTCTGATCTTTCCAGGAAAACTTCCGAACCAAGAAGGAGGGAAAGTGTTCATTCGGAACTTCAAAGTTCCGAGTCAAGGGTTTCATCCGGAAGATCTTAGGCTCAGCAAAACTTCCGAATCAAGCTTGTTCAACCGGAACATTCAAAAGTTCCGGACGAAGGATAACTTCCGACTCAAGAATCATTCATTCGGAACTCAAAAGTTCCGAACCAGAGAAGCTTCATTCGGAACTCAAAAGTTCCGGATCAAGCATTTCATTTGGAACTCCAAAAAGTTCCGGATCAGTGAGTATTCATTCGGAAGTTTCCAAAGTTCCGAACCAAGGGCTGTTCATTCGGAACTTTAAAGTTCCGAACCAACTTCCGAATCAAGGGGCAAGTTCCGGATCAGGGAGTGTTCATTCGGAAGTTTTAAACTTCCGAATCAAGGAGTCTTCATTCGGAATCTTCCGAATCAAGGGTTAATCAAAAGTTCCGACTCAAGGCAGATTTTAGAAGTTCCGAATCAGTAAAGTTCCGAACGAAGGATTGTTTTGGATAAGTGACATATTCAGATCAATTTGTTCCGGATCAAGGATTTTGGTAATATTCCGAGCAAAGAAGAATCATTCCAACCGAAGGTGACATTCCTGACGAGTGATTGTTCCAAACGAAGGATAATTCCGAATGAGCTGTATTCAGGTTCTTATTAGCTTTTGTCTTTGATTTTTATTTTCAAGCTTTATTTTTCCTGCCTTTTATTTAATTGCACTTTAAGATTATTTGCCTTAGCTTTATTTTAGTTTTGCCTTAGTTTAAGTTTTAGTCGCGATTTAAGTTTGCCTTAGTTAGATTTAAGTTTGCGTTATTTACTTTCGTGCCCTTTAATTTAAGTCACGTTTTTAAATACTTGCACCTTACTTTAATTAGACTTAGATTTACTTTAAGAGCACCTTTACTTTAATTGTCCCGCACCTTTTATTTTAAAAAACTACAACGACACATCTTTGTTTTACCAAAATAAAACTGAGTCACCCATTAAACACAAGTTTTTCAATTCGAAGAGACACACGACAAAGAATCTTTTTAACCTGAGCAAAATCGAGCTATCAGAACAAATGGAAGCTGTGTTTTAGGAGAGAAGGAAAGTGTGGATGGTTTTTTTCTTTTCTTCGTTTGTATCGAAACAGTAAAGATACAAAACGTTTTTATAAAAAACTGACTGGGGTGGGTAAATTGTTTTTTTTTTGTTTATTAATTGTGTTGGGGAAAATGGATAACACGTGTGTGGTGTTTTAAATAATGGGGTAAATGAGAGTTGTGAGGTGAGATTGGGTGTGGGTAGGCACAGGGTAAAACCGTGGGATAAATAAAAATGTGTGTGGGTTAGTCAAACATACGTGTGAAAGGAAGTTGTATTCGTGTGTGGGGAGTGAATGCTTTGACCAGCCAAATTTGACCAACAAAGTTTAAAAACAAACTTTGTTTTGTTGATGTTGTTTGTTTAGAGTGTTTTTCTACGGACTACGGGTACTAAAGCTCTCCTTTTTACTTTTCTAGTTTAATCGCTTTAGTTTTATTTAATTAGATAGTTTTAGTTTAAATTGTTTTTAATAAAAGTTATATTTTTTATAAAAATCGGTTTAATTAGTTTTAGTTATTATTATTTGTGTTTAAAAAAAATATTTTAAAAGTTTTTAAAAGTAGATTTCATTTAGATAAGCTCATTATTAGTAAAAAGTTTACACCTTTTTGTGATTATTAAGCTTATTAGTACATAAAGCTTGTAGCTTTATCGTCTAAAAAGATTAGTAAGCTTAAAAGGTTGAAGCTTTATGCTTAATTTTTAAGTTTATCTTTGTGATTTCATTTTTCGTCACTTTTATTTGCTATTACGTGCTTGCATTTAGATTAATTTCTCATTTAGATTTACTTGTAATTATAGTTTATTTTTGTTGCATCTAGATCTATATTTGTAGTTTAATTTTACATTGCATTTTAGAGTAATATTTATGTGAATTAATTGCGCTTTTATTTTTATATAGTCCTTAGCCTACATATTTTCCCATTTTTAGCTTAAATAGACATAGATTACCAATCAAGTATTATTAACCTAAAACAATTAATCTCTACGTTAAAATTGGATTACAATTCGAGAGGAAAACGAACTATAATTGATGCAAAAATCATTTTATCAAAATGGCGCCGCTGCCGTTTCGCTCATACGATTGACGATTTTTCGTGAAGACGTTTGGATTTTGGGATCCGTTCTTTTTGAACGTTACGTTTCTTGCACAAAAAATCAAAAATACAAAAAAAAATCAAAAACTTAAAAACACAAAAAAAAAAAAGTAAAAATCAACAAAAGCAATTTCTTTCCTAAGAATTGCACCAAAAAAATTAAAAAATCAAAAAGTAATACTTTTTCCTAAAAATATTACACCAAAAATATTACGTATTAGTGTTAATTTTTAGTTCGATTTCTTTCGATTTTTCTTTTGAATATATATTTTTCTAAAAAAATACAAAAAGATTTTTCTTTTATTATAATATATTACGTAGCCCAATAATTATTGTTATTTTCAATTTCTTTCGACACTACCATGGATAATCGTCCGATTTGGGAAATATTGCAAGAAGAGCGTTATAAGATTATGTCCGAGGAGTGTACGACTTGTGGTGGGCCTCATGCTTATTTTAATTGTGACAAAACTTATGAGGAGGTTTATTATAGTGAGGAAAGTATGTGTTATGATACTAATACTTATTTTGGCTCCCCTAGTTTTCCTACGACTAGTGACCCACCACAATATGATCAACTATTTTATGGAGAATTTCAAAATCAAGGGTTTTCAAATAATGAAGGTTTTCCAAATGAAGGCAATTTTCAAAACTATAATCAAGGGAGTATTTCACAACCTCAAATGGACTTAATTCTTCATAAACTTTAGGAACATGGTAGATTCTTAAGAGAAATGCAAGAGGAAACCGATAGGAAATTCATGCTCTTTTTAGAAACCTATCAAGATCAATTTGATATTGAGCCGTCTTTGAGAGTTGATATTGAGGCTAACACCACTACTAGTAGTGATGTTCCCACTGTGGATCCTTCCATCTCTCCGCCAATAAAGGAGAGAAAAGGCCCGGAGATTATCATGAGTTTTACTCACCCTCCGGTGTTGACACCCACGGATACTATTAGCTCTCCTCTTTCCTCACCTATTGAGGAAATTCCCGAGATTATTCTTGAGCCTTCATTACCCGTTGATGACCCCATCTCTTTCATGACTCCTTCACCTACTCCTTCCAATGACTTTATGCTTTCTTCAAATCCTCTTAGCGAGACATGTTTTGAGAAACCAATTTTTGAGGAGTGTGAGTGCATAGAAGAAGAACCCATAAGTTTTCCTACACCTAAGGAGTTTTTAGATAGGGATGAGTTATCTTGTGATTCCGACTACATTTTTAATTATTCTTCGGGTTCGGATGAGGATGATTCGCCTATTTTACCAAAACCGACTTTTGAAAACCATGATACTAATGATTTATTGGTTTCTTTACTCCTTAATGATGACTTTTATACCCCAAGTATTGAGAAATTCCATCACGAGGATGCTTTTTATGATCCCGTGTTATTGGATTTCTCGTATGAGCTTAATTGTGATCAAGGTATTGATGAGAAGGCAAATGGTGTTTTAAAACTTGATATTGATATTGATTTTGAAAACTCGGATTTTGATAAATTCAGATTTGACTCTTCGCCAATTACTTTTGATTCTACCATCGATTCTCATCCAATTCTCGAGGAGTTACCTAATCAACACTCCTCTAATGAGAATTACGTTTACCACATTCGTGAGGATTTAACTTATCAACAAATCCCACAAATGAATGATGGTTTCGTACTTGATCGTGATCTCTTCGAGAGAATTTCTAAAATCCTCAATGGGGGGAACGACAAACCTTTGTTTGACGAGCCTATCTATGATGAAGAAATCGAAGAGATTCACGTTCATGAGGATGAATGCTTTGACCCGGGAGGTGACATTGACCATTCTATGATTGATACCTTTACGGCTTTTCCGAATAGTGACCATCCTATGTCTTTGGGGGATGACAATTTGTCTCCTTTACCCATCCCACCTCCCGTGGATCACGACCTCACATACTTTTCGTATGTTGAGAGGACCTTTTTACCTTCTATGACTTATCCTCCTGCCTCTCATTTATTATGTTCCTCCGGGACCGAGGATAAGATTTTTAATCCCGGTATTACATTCGAGGCTTCCCCATGGACCATTTGATTCGGGGTCGAGTCAGGTTCGTGACTCGGTTAACAAAAACAAGCGCTTCTCGGGAGGCAACCCGATTATCTATCTTTTATCTATTTTACCAATAAGTGTAGGGGGGAGCCGTGTAGGTTGTTTGTTTTGTGTGTTATGATTGTGTAGGGACATGAGCTTTAATGATCCACTTTTGGTACTTTTGACACGACCCGTGTTCCCGTGTTACCTGTGTACCCGGTTCCTTCGATAAGTTTTTGCTATTGTGATTCAATCTTGTATATAAATAAATGTAATCACTTTAGTTGTCCTTTCCTTAGCTCGATTTTAAACAACGTACTCAATGTCCTAAGTGTAGGGGATTTTATTCTCCCACATGCTTAAACATTGAGGACAATGTTTATATTAAGTGTAGGGGGGATTTCTATCGAAATTTTAGTGGGCTTTTCCATGAATTTGACCCCATTTTACCGGAAAATTTTAAAAAAAAATTTCCGTTTTTCAAAATTTTGATCTATTTTGGCCTAGTAGTATTTTGATTTATTTTCTTTCCTTTTATCATCGCATCTTATATTTTCTATTTCAAAAAATAAAGTCAAAAATAAATAAATAAAATGGTTTTAACAAGTTTTGATGTTTTTGATATATTAGGCCCGCCGTGAATATTTTGACTCAACCCGAGTTTACTTATCCAAGTTTACTCTAGCTAGTATCCTTAACCATATAGACCTTAATTGGTTTATTAGGCTAAGCATCCACGAGTCTCATTCCTTGAGATTTTAAATTGTGGAGAACAAGAGATGATAGAGTTAATTATAAGTTCGGTATTCTTTCATTAACTTATGTGAGTTAGTTATGAGCTTTTTTTCCCATCGCTTGTTAATAAATATATTTGCAATAAATAAGGTTGTATGATTTGAAAAGTTACTTAGCTTCTAGCACAAGATCGTTTAAAAGTTGCTCGGTACTAATTAAAGTTCATAGCCAAGGCATAACTTATTGAAGCGGGACGCGAATATTGGCTTATCCAAAAAGGCCCTAACAAGGCATGAGGATACCCGAGTCCAAAAAGGCCCTCACAAGGCATGAGGATTCACTTTTTTTGCTAAAGATCCTAAGAGATTGTGAAGATCATTAATCCAAATCAATATGATGGATCAAGACACACGACGAGAAGCAATTACTCCCCTAAAGATCATGGAGAAGTCTATCCAAAAAGACCCTAACAATGTATGAGGATAAATAGATCCAAGTCCGAAAAGGAGGCGGATCGTTGTATATCAAAATCCTAAATAAAGAAGAGGATAAATGAAGAAGTCGTGGTCAACGTTTGAAGCATCTTTCACTCCTAATGAAGATGTATACCAAAATGAAGAGAAGACCATAATTTCAAGATCGTCTCTCAAGATTTGAAGTTTGAAGTACAAGCCAAATATCGGTCCGAGAAAGGTCTCAAATCATGAAACGAGTTATGCCAAGATATCAACTTTATGAGGTTTCGAGAATCCGTTTTAAAAGATTTTGTCCTTTAGCTAACTATTGATTAAATCGTCCCACTTTATTTTCGTCCTTAATAAATTATCGAAATAAGTCAAAAATGCATCCTCGTGATCATTCAAGACAAAAATAAAATACAAGAGATACACCGTAGGAATAAGGGGATCTAAGTGATTAACTAAACCACATGAGTAAGTGCTAATTGTGCTAACTTGTAATAACAATGATCTCGTTTTTATGTTTGGTATGGGGAACGTGAAACTTGAGGGTGATTTATATTCATGACACCAAAGCCCTAATTAAAGTCTTAGATTTCTTTACGAGTTTCTTCCATCTAATAATTTCCAAGTTAATAAATTGTTATAACTTTTGTTTCCTTTAAAGCTTTATCTTTTCATCGTAGAAGTAGTAGTAATAGTAATAAAGGCCGAGATGGATTAATAATGAGGAAAATGTAACTTTTTGCTTCGAAATAATGCATTGCATGGGGTCATTGCAATGGTCAAGTGTAGGGGATTTAATAAGTGTGTAAACCCTTATCCTTTTGCCACTAAAATCAAGGAAAAACAAGACCTAATCATGTGTTTAATGTCGTAAAAGTCGGAATTACGCGTGGTTTTGTTTTTTGTGTGTTAAATAGGTACAAATGATCAAAAGAAGAGAAAATACGGGATTTCTTGGTCAAATAATGAAGAAAAGTCAAGAAAGAGACGAAGACAAAGTCAAAAGTCCAAAAGTGTGCCCAAAATCACGAAACCCGACAAAATCAATACGATTTTGAAGAAACAATCAAGGAAGCCGAAATCATATTCGTTTTTAGCGGATTTAATCTTTTGAAGATTTTCGAGCTTAGTGGGTCCCACATTCGGGTTAATGGACTAAATAGCCCATTTAAAAGTTTAAAATTACTTAAAAAGTTACAAGCCCATTTGTTTGCCATTATTAATCAAACGGAAAGAAGTTTTCCTTCAATTTGGGCCAAGCTTTTTGGACGGATTCAAGCCCAATCTACACTAATAAAAAAGGGACGATTAACAAAGTTTGTTTTTAAACTTTGTTGGTTAAATTTGGCTGGTCAAAGCATTCACTCCCCACACACACGAATACAACTTCCTTTCACACGTATGTTTGACTAACCCACATACACTTTTATTTATCCCACGGTTTTACCCTGTGCCTACCCACACCCAATCTCACCTCACAACTCTCATTTACCCCATTATTTAAAACACCACACACGTGTTATCCATTTTCCCCAACACAATTAATAAACAAAAAAAACAATTTACCCACCCCACTCAGTTTTTTATAAAAATGTTTTGTATCTTTACTGTTTCGATAAAAACGAAGAAAAGAAAAAAACCACCCACACTTTCCTTCTCTCCCAAAACACAGCTTCCATTTGTTCCAACCCCAAACCCTAAATTTACCATCATTAAAAATTACCCACCATTTTTGGGGCTTTTACCCTTATGGTTTAATTCACCCAAAGGGAATTAAATCCCCCAATTTTTCGGGTGCAAACACCCACTGGTGGTCCTCAATCCACCCTGGCAATCCTTGGCATGAGTTGATTTCAGCTGTAGATTAAAGAAGAAAAGAGAGAGAAAGAATAAAAGATGGAATGAAGGGCCATGATTAAATGCTTAATGATGAAGCTAAGAAGAAGGTTTTTGGGGTTTTCCTATAAAAACCCCCACATCTTGTAATTGAGGGTTAAGCTTTTTTTTCTTTATTATTTTCAGTTTTTTAAGTTAATTTTAGGAGTAGGGTAATTTAGATTTAAATTTCTGAAAATTAGATTAGATTTAATCTTGTATTTTTTATTTCCAGTCAATGTAATTTTATTTTGATTATTAATGAAAAAGTTGATTTTAATTTATTTCATCTCTCAGTTTATTTTCTGTTAATGTTCTTAATCTTAAATCTGCTTTTATATATTTACTGTTACTGTTTGTTATTATTTGGTTAATAAAAAAATAAAAAATAAAAAAAGAAAAGAAAAAGAAAGCGATAGAAATTTCCCCCACTGGGAGATTTAAAAGAAACTGTTCAAGGTACAATTTTCATTCGGTTCGAGAGCTATTTGTTTGGTTCGATGTCTTGTTCGAGATGGTGATGATTTTTGGTAGAAAAGGAGGTGTTTGATTCGGATTGTTCAAAGACGGCACAGCGCCGCTTCTTCTACCCAACGGTTGTCGCCAATAGGTTCTATTCTCATTTTAATGTTCTTGATTAATTTAGGTTAATTGATGTTTGCTTATATTGTTTATGCTATTTAGTTGTTGAATTTGTTTTGTTTTCATTTTTTAAAAAAAAAATCTGCTAGTACGTTCTGATTTGGTTATATGTTTGTTAGGTTTTGCTCATTTGGTAGGTTGCTTAGTTGCTTATTTAGATCTTAAACTGTGTTAGTATTTCTTTTCTGCTTATTTGTTTCAGCTTATATTCAGATTGTTCCTATCTATTAGGGGTGTTTATGTTTGCTTATTAGTTACTTAAATTTTGGTTGCTTAATGTTTGGTTCGTATGGTGATTGGATCAGCTTTTCGGGTTAGTTATTGGCTAAATCTGCTTTTTAGTTGCTAGTTGTTAATCTGCATAATCTGCTTATTCGACTTCTTTTTTTGCTTATTTGATATTTCAGCTTATTGTTTGATAGCTTATTTGGTATTTCAGCTTTTTTTTAGGTTATAGCTTATTGCTTTTCTTTTTATCTACCTATTTTATAACTGATTAATGTGCTTATTTAGGTTGCTTATTTAGTCTTTCTTTTAACTTATTTCGTTTATTCCTGCTTGTTTTATTTTGTTTACTGTTATTGCTATAACCTTTTGATCTGTATGATTCTATTTCCTATAACAAACAAAGTCAAAAATAAAATAGCTAAAAAAATTGCAAAACAATTATGTCTGGGCTGGGTTTCGAACCCAGGACCCTTCGCATCACTACCAAACGCCCCAACCATCTCAGCTAGTCTTACTTTTATGTTCACCTTTGCATAGTTAATTTAATATATGGTTTTTATTTGTTGGCAGTTTATTTAAAAAGTTTAATTGGTTTTTTTAGTTTTATTAAATTTTAATTAAAAAGTTTTATTTAGTTTTCTTTTTATTCAGTTTTTATAAAATATAAAAAGTTAAAAAAAAATATATCTTCTTAATTTACTTTTATAATTTTAAATTAGCTTTAAAATTATTCTTATTTCAAATAGTTTTATTTTATGTTTTTTTTAAATTAGTTTTAAAATTAGTTTTCATAAAAATTAGTTTTGTCTTCAAATAGTTTTTTATAGATTTCATTTAAAAGTTTATTTTAGTTTTAAAATTAGTATTAAATTTTAATTAGATTTATTTCAAAATAGATTTTAATTAATTAGAATAAAAGTTTTTATTTTAAATTAGATTTTATAGATTAGTTCAAAATACAAAAAGTTATATTGCTACCAAAAACAAAGAAAGTCGAAACGTTTTAATCGGAAATCAATTCGAGTCGAGTCGAGGAAAACGAACTTTAATTGATACATACAAAATCCGAGTTTCAGTAACCTTTAACATCGTCATGTTAAATGGCACTAATATATAATTTAATCATTATTTCCCAAAAACTTTTAACTTGAGTAAGCTTATACTTATGTCAATTAAAACAATATTATTTTCAGATTATTATGGCTTCACCTACTAATACTCCTGCTGCCGTATCACCGACGTCCGTCTTGTGTGGATGGATATCTGCTAGTGACACAGACGACAGTCACGCATCTGGTGACACCGCTCTCGTTGCTGCCCTCATTGCTACTCCACCTGTTTCACCTATTTCCCCCGCTGGGGAAGAGGTTCAGCCACCTGCTGCCATACCACCCATACCACCAGTTTCTTCACTACGGGACTACGCACCCGAGTCTCTGCCGCCTCGTAAGAGGAGGTATGAGGCACATGTCGACTCTACTTTTGAGGTCGGCGAGGGTTCGGGTACGAGGCAGGTGGATGTCTAGGCCCAGATCGCTGCATTGGCTGCACGCCAGGTACAGGATGTTGCGGAGATTCATGCTCTGCCATCTGCCGGACAGCTTGGACGCACTGCTCTGCAGTCACGTCAGGACCTTCTGTGCTGGACTGTTAGTGCTGAGGCACATGCTGCTCGTGGAGCATGGTCCACGACTTACCATTCTCTCAGTGGTTGCTGGAGGAGAATGAGTTCCTCCGTGAGCATATCTACCTACTGTAGAGTCAGCAGACGGAGACTCACATCGCTCTCATGACCATGGAGCAGACTCTTGCCATCTTCTTCGATCTCTAGGACGTCCGTCACCAGGGATTGACATCAGAGACCGCTCATCTTCGGGTAGTTCAGTAGACCCTCAGAGACCAGTTCTTGGAGGCACTCTGACTCCTTAAGGAGACCCGGGATGCCATGACTGCGATGCAGGATGCCATGCAGGCACCAACCGTCTCATCACCACCAGTGGCGCCAGCGGTATCTGAGGAGTCCGTCAGGCATGAGTAGACTAGGTGTACTAGATGTTTTGTACATCATGATAAGCAATTAGGGTTGCATCTCGGCTATCATGATATAGGACCTCATGTATGTGTACTTTCCTTTATCAGTTGTATCTTTGTACTGTACTATTTAGATTAGGGATTCATAGATGTTGTACCTTATATTATGTGTACCATCATCCCAGACAGGCGGTCTGTGCTCTGTCTTGGATTGGTTGTGCAATTTGTACTGTATTCCTATTCTAGACATATGGCATGTACTCATTAGCTTTTATTATATCCTGTATTGTATTATATTATGAACTTTTAAGCAAGTTATCCAATTTGTTGCAAAGTCTATGCATGAATTTCTTTTCGTGTATTTATATAAAACTGTGCTAACACCTTAAAACTAATGATTTCATTTTGTGTATAATTATAGAAAAATGGTAATCACTAGAACGAACCCCAACAATGCCGACACTACTCAAAACGTCACTGCTGCCCAACTAAGGGAAATGATTGATCAAGGCATCTCAACTGCGATGGCTGCTAGCAGAAACGTAGATGATAGTCAAAAATCAAACAACCGCCGGAATAATCAGACCACCAGGGGTTGCTCTTACCCCGACTTCTTGAAATGTAAGCCTTCCTACTACAAGGGCAAGGAAGGAGTGGTGGAACTGATGCAGTGGTTTGAAAGGTTGGAAACTGTGTTCTGCATCAGCCACTGTGCAGAAGAGAACAACGTAAAGTTTTCCACCTGTACCTTACTTGAGAGTGCTCTTACTTGGTGGAACTCTGTAGTTGCTACTCTTGGACACGACGCTGCCTATGCTCTCAACTGGACTGAACTGAAGGAGAGAATGACAGAGAAATACTGTCCAAGGAGTGAAATGAAGAAGCTTGAAATTGAATTGTGGGATCTCAGATGCAGGAACAATGACATCACTGCATACAACCAAAGGTTCCAAGAGTTGACTTTGATGTGTACCAAAATGTTTGTGGAGGAGGAAGATAAGATTGAGAAGTATGTGGGTGGACTCCCAGACTCCATTCACGACAGTGTGCTCGCATCTCGACCTACTACCGTCGAGAATGCCATCGAGTTCGCTACTGAATTGATCAACAAAACAGTCCGTACCATATCCGAGAGGCAAACTGACAACAAGCGGAAGGCAGATAAGTATTTCCGTAGTCAACACCAGCAGCATCCTAAAAAGCAAAATGATGGGCAAGTTTACAGTGCTACCTCTGTAGGGACTAATTCTTACGTGGGCGCAAAACCTTTGTGCCCCAAGTGCAACTATCATCATACTGTTGATAGCCCATGCCAGACCTGCTACAGATGTGGACAAGTGGGTCATTTTGCTAAAACCTGTCGAGTTAATGCTGTTACTCAGGCCCGACCCAATCAAAATACTGGGAACTACAACAACAGGGGCGGATACAATGCCCGTGGGAACGGGAATGGACAGCAGGGGAACCGCAATGCTGCTGGAGGAAACAACAATGGACCCAAGAAGGGAGTTGTGTGCTATGAGTGTGGAGCACCAGGACACGTGAGACCAGGTTTCCCTAAGCGGGCCAACCAGAACAAGAATAGTGGAGGAGCTTCGTCCAGAGTGTACGTGGTCGGCAATACAAAAGCCAACCCTGATTCAAATGTCGTTATTGGTACGTTCCTACTAAACAATCGTTATGCATCTGTTTTGTTTGATATTGGAGCAGACCGAAGTTTTATATCTACTGAATTTAGCCAAGTACTAGAAGTTGTTCCTACAATTTTAGATCACCGTTACTTCGTAGAATTAGCTGACGGTAAAACTGTTGATGCTGACACTATCATTAGAGGTTGTACCTTAAATCTTTCCAAACATCCGTTCAGCATTGACCTTATCCCCGTAAACCTTGGTAGTTTTGATGTTATTATTGGTATGGACTGGTTAGCAAGATATCGCACAGTCATTGTCTGTGACGAAAAACTAGTCCCTATTGGGGAAATGAAACTCTAATCATTCGAGGAGACGGTAATACCGACCTCACTGACACTAGACTTAGTGTTATCTCTTGTACTAAAGCTCAGAAATATTTGTTGAGAGGATGTCCTATCTTCTTGGCCCATATTTCTCAAACAGATGAAGAGGACAAGCCCGAGAAGAAACAAATCAAGGACGTACCCATCGTCCGAGATTTTCCAGAAGTCTTTCCTAATGAGTTGCCAGGCTTACCACCGATCCGACAAGTGGAATTTCAAATCGACTTGATTCCCGGAGCTGCACCTATAGCCAAAGCTCCATACCGGTTGACACCAACAGAAATGAAAGAACTAGCTGAACAACTTAAGGAACTACCTGACAAAGGATTCATTCGACCCAGTTCCTCACCATGGGGAGCTCTTGTGTTATTCGTAAAAAAAAGACGGTTCTTTTCATATGTGCATCGATTACAGAGAACTGGATAAGCTAACTGTGAAGAATCGTTATCCGCTTCCTCGCATTGACGACCTATTTGACCAACTGCAAGGGTTAAGTGTGTATTCCAAGATCGACTTGAGATCTGGATACCATCAGCTACGGGTCAGGGAGGAAGATATCCCAAAAACAGCTTTTAGAACTCGTTACGGTCATTACGAATTCCAGGTTATGCCATTCGGGTTGACCAATGCACCAGCTATTTTCATGGACCTTATGAACCGTGTGTGTGCAGACCCTACCTGGATAAATTCGTGATAGTCTTCATTGACGATATACTCATTTATTCCAAGAACGAACAAGAACACGGGGAACACCTTGCACAAGTACTAAAGGTACTCAAGGAGGAGCACCTCTATGCTAAATTCTCCAAATGTGAATTCTGGATGCCCAGAGTGCAATTCCTCGGTCATGTCATCGATTGTGACGGTATTTATGTAGATCCAGCAAAGGTCGAATCTGTCAAGGATTGGGTATCTCCTAAATCACCGACAGAGATCCGCTAATTTCTAGGCCTTGCCAGGTACTACCCTAGATTTATTGAAGATTTTTCCAAAATAGCCAAGCCAATGACCAAACTCACACAGAAAGGAATAAAGTTCGATTGGGGAGAGAAAGAAGAAGCAGCTTTTCAACTGATCAAGCAGAAGTTGTGCAGTGCACCTATATTAGCCTTGCCTGAAGGCAACGATGATTTCGTTGTATACTATGATGCTTCACATAAAGGACTAGGAGCAGTATTGATGTAGAGGATGAAAGTGATTGCCTACGCTTCAAGACAACTGAACAAGCATGAGAAGAATTACACCACTCACGATCTAGAACTTGGATCCGTAGTTTTTGCTCTCATAATCTGGAGACATTACCTATACGGAACGAAGTGCACAATGCATACTGACCATAAAGGTTTGCAACACATATTGGATCAGAAGGAGTTGAACATGAGACAACGACGTTGGATTGAGTTGTTGAGTGACTACGACTGTGAGATCAAATACCACCCTGGTAAAGAAAGTGTGGTTGCTGATGCTTTAAGTCGTAAGGAAACGGACCCTCCTATGAGAGTTCAGGCATTAGTTATGACAATCAGTTTAGATCTACCCAAACAGATTTTGGAAGCTCAGACTCAAGCCCAATTACCTGAAAACCTCGTGAAGGAAGACGTCGGGGGAATGCTCAGAACCGACCTTAGTAAGGAGAAGCTAGAACCTAGAGCAGATGGAAACATATGCCTTCACGGACGAAGTTGGTTACCTTGCTATGGAGATTTGAGGAACGTGATCATGCACGAATCTCATAAGTCTAAATAACCTATACATCTCGGATCTGAAAAGATGTATCGGGATATGAAGAAATTATACTGGTGGCCGAATATGAAAGCCGACATCGCCACCTACGGGCAGAAGTGTTTGACATGTTCACGTGTCAAGACTGAACACCAGAGACCATCGGGTTTACTTGTACAACCCGAGATACCGAAATGGAAGTGGGACAACATCACCATGGACTTTGTCACTAAACTCCCAAATTCATCTCACGGTTACGATACTATTTGGGTAATCGTCGACCGACTCACCAAGTCCGCTCATTACCTGCCAATTAGGGAGAACGATTCCCTTGCAAGACTAGCAAAAACATACCTGAAGGAGATTGTGACTAAACATGGAATACCAGTGTCGATAATTTGTGATCGAGACAGTAGGTTTACATCAAACTTTTGGAAGGCTTTCCAACGAGCCTTAGGTACTGATATGAGTAATTTTACTCATATCAATTATATCTTAAAACAACGAATAAATGCATAAATATCATGAAAATGGCATTGTTTATGCTTGTTTGTTGTTTCATGTGTGTAGGTACCAAAGTTCGCAATAACCGGCAAAACCGACAGAAGTTTGAAGAAAAGATCGACAAAGCCAATAACAAGTCGTATTATTCGCGGATCTATCAAGTTTGAAGACAAGTGGGTCCCACATTTGGGAAAATGGGCTCAAAAGCCCATTTGAAGTTCATAAAGGTTTACTATTTGGATTCAAAAGCCCATCAAAAGTATTAAGGAATG
The DNA here is from genome assembly GCA_025667525.1 of Glebionis coronaria. Taxonomy (NCBI): domain Eukaryota; kingdom Viridiplantae; phylum Streptophyta; class Magnoliopsida; order Asterales; family Asteraceae; genus Glebionis; species Glebionis coronaria. The sequence goes on from CM046879.1 coordinate 324,913,674, forward strand.
AATTGGGGTGTTTATTGGGCCAATCCCAATTGCATAAACAATTTTTGGGACGTTTTAAGTTACTGGGTCCAAATTAGTCAAAAGCCCATTAGGGTTTGTTACAAAAAAATAAAACGAGTGAAAAGTTTTATTTAAACACTCACACTCAGTCAATTCGTTTATCCATTAACTTTCACACCTCACAACTCACACGTTTATTCACCACATCTCACTTTTCCACCACAAAAACATTTCGATATTCCCTATGTTCTTTCTTCCCCAAAACCTAAAGAAACCAGTCACTATTTCTTCCAAACCCTAATCAATAAATCACAAATAAATAATTGGGGCTTTTTAGTTTATCTCACTCGTGTGATTCACACGAGTTGTTAATTAAATCCCCCCTTTTTCCGGTGATAGAAGATGGAGAATAAAGCAACGTGGCACCATATGAGTGGCCTTAACAGCACATCATTCCTGATCCACCAATAAAGAGTCTACACATCAGCAATCTATTAGCACAAGAAGCACAACGGATTACCACGTTGGTAAATCCGTGTGACTATGGATTCATTTCAGCCTTCAGATCAAAACCAACAAGAAAGAGAAAGAAAAGATGCCGATCCAAGGGCTCAAGTTGATTCTTCCTCAACAAACACCTCAACCCACACCCTCTCGGTTCACCTATAAAACCCCCCTCAAATCATGTATTTGGTATCCTATTTTTTGTTTTACAATTATGCTGTTAAAATAGATTAGGAGATAATTGTATTTTCTTTTTTCTTAAAAAAGTATTGTAATACTTGTTCTGATATTAATAAAAGTTTTATGTTGATGATAATCTGTCTCAATCTTATTTCTGTTTAAGAATATTGCAATCGTTCTCTTTCATTTAATCTATGTCAGTATAATTTGGAAAGTATTCGATCTAAGCTGAAATAATAGTTTGGATTGAATATTAAAAGTGAAATTTGGGAGAAATCTATCCCCACTGGATAGGTTATAATTAATTGTAAACAAATATTGGTAATCTATTTGTGGTTCGAATGGTGGGTATTGTTCAAAGTTATGGTGTTCGCGAAGGATGTGATTGGTTAGGATGGTGATTATTCGATTTACTAGGTCAGCTCAGCGCTGCACCTCTTCCCAAAGGATTTCTTCAAAAAGGTTCAACTCCGTTTTATTTATATGTTTTTTAGTTAAATATGTTTAGATATTTTAATTCGTGAATTTGTCTCTTATTATACCACGTTTTGATATCTGCTAAGTGTTTTCTTATTACTACTTTGATATAAGGATTGAATCTGTTTACTGCTTAGCTTGATTATTCATGTTACTAGTTAAAGCTGTTTGAGATTAGATTGCTGATATGAGAGATTTTTGGGTTGAGCCTATTTGCTTGGATTTGGTATTGAGTATTGAGTTAATGATCTGCTTGAATGGTTGTGATAATATTCTGAATTGATGTTGCTGCGTTTTATGGTTACATGGTGTTGGGTCAAAAGTTGATGAGTCAAATCACTATGGAAACAAGAAGGACCAAATATGGCATTAGGAGAAACTTCAAGCTGGTGGACAAAATACAAGAAAGTTTCCCCTGCTACAAAACTTTCCACTGCTGTTAAGATTCCCCTGCTATATACTAAAAAGATGGAGATTTGGTCAAGTAGTGATAAGAATGAATAATTCTGTTTTGATTTAGTCATTATTATCTTATTTAGTTTCCATGTATCCCTGGGTTCCTTAAGTTATAAAAGGAACACCAGACCGTAGGTTTATTAATCAATTCATACTACTCAAATATAACCTACAGAGTCTTTGATCTCTAGGCATGGGATTCAATGTATACATGCCTAGAGTGGTTTGTGTTAATCATAAATAATACAAACCCTTTGGGAATTATTCGTCTTGTTAAACATCTTATTCATGATCATTGTTCTTATTCCGCTATGTTATCATATGAATGATGATCAACCTAGATAAAACGGTTTTTACTGTTTGAGTCTAAAGATCTTGGATTCAACAAGTGGTATCAGAGCGGGTGTCTCGATATCTAGGAGAATCAAGATGTTTATTATTGTTGCTGTGAAGATTTAGGGTTTTTGTTGAAACCCTAAATAATTAACTGTTTTTGCCGTATGGGAGGAATATTGTTGTCGCTTGTTTTTTTAAATAAGTTATGTATTCGTACAGTTATTCAGATATGTGCAAACAAGAATGAATGATTGTTCGAATACTATGTCTCGTCCCAGGAATCACCATGCTCTCATTAATTACTGATCTTATGGGGTCATTGCAGCAGTTATTAAGAGTGATTGGTTCGAGTATTAGTCATAGTGGGTACTGACACAAACAATAAAGGGGTTGTCATATTTGGGTACACGAATGGTACTCTATCATATTTAAATATGGTGGAGTATTAAATGTGATGAGGATCCCCCTACGTACATGGCTCATTCACATGGGATCTTGGTTGTTTGCAAAATGGTTCACGTGGGAATGACTTTCGCAAAATGGTTCCCTAAGTAATTAATTCTTGTTGACTCGGATGAGAAAATGGAGGGGGGTCCCACTGTGTACGAATGGCTTTAGAAGTTGTGTGTTCTGATATGAGCTTAAACTCATATCCTTTTATCAACAAATAACCCTAAAACATGAAGCAAATTACCCATTTATCTTGTAAAAAGCAGTGTTATGTGGTATGTTGTGTTTGTGTGCACTTGTGTAGGTAAGAAGATACATTTTCGAGCAAACAAGGAAAAATCAAGCTCAAATGGATGAAAAAGACAAAAGAGGATCAAAAGTGACAAGACTTTGAAGTTCAAGGACCTATCTTGACAAGTTATGAAAGTTGAAGGACTAGAATTGCAAATTATGAAAAGTCAAGATTCAAGTCAAACCTGGTCAAACTATCAAGTCAACTCAGTCAAAGGGCCATTTTGTACAAATTATGGAAGTTAAAGGACCAAAAATGACAAAGGAATGAAGATCCTAGCTTGAAATGGGAATCTGCCAAGTACAAGGGCTTGTTTTGCCAACATTGGAAAGTTATGCAAGTTGAATCCATGTGTCAAGAGTTAAACCAATGGGAAAGGAGAATTCACTTCACACGGATTGCCACATTAGCTTAATAAATACCCACTAACGGCCGCCACATTTATTACAAGATCCAAACAGTGTAATCCATGTGCAACATTTTAAACCAATTAGAAAACGCCACGTGTCCATCTTCTTTAACAAGAAATATTTCCAGGATCGGGTTTTTGATAGAGGGCGTTTCATGAGAAGATCAAAACACCAAACTTGCTCGTTTTGAAGAGAGGAATACAATGGTGCAATCCAATTAACAAATCATCCACTCAATCAAAAACACCCAAATTAGTTCATCACCTTCAAAGAGCAAATGCAGAATTCTTCCACGTGGCAAGTTATGATTGGATCTGCCACGTCACAAACCCCAACAGAATCTCCTCTCATGCCTATAAATAGCTAGGATGTACCTCATTTCTCATTGTAGCTTAAATTGTAAAAACACATAGTTAACTTTTCCTTTCCATTTTTCCCTCACTTTTCCCCTAACTACTCAAGAGTCTGACAAACTCTTGAGTCAGTTAGTTAGTTAGTAGCTTGTAACCACTTTTGTAACTGAATTCACTCAATAAATTTCAAATTTCCTTTTCCCGCCAAATTCTGTTTCTCAAGTTCCTGTTGATTCTAGTTGCTATTGGATATACTAGTTGCTGTTTGATGTTTGTTATGATCATACATTGATCATAACTGACATTGGTGAAGATTTGTAGCTGTTTGTTCAGAATTCAGTTCATTCCTAGTTCTTTTGGAGATTTCATGGCAGTTTGATGAATTTCAGTTGATTGTTGATTGATTTAAGTTGATTACTAGTGATAGGTGGTGGTATCACTAGGGCAAGAGAGCTCAGCGCTCCTCTTCTTCCCAAAGGATCTCTACAATAGGTTTTGAAATTCTTGTTTTTGTTCCACTTAACCAGTTCTTGTATGCTAATTTTCCTAGTTAAATCTTGATGGCTGCCTGTTTTGCTTGATAAGTAGTTGATGTTTGATTGATTCTAGTGTGTTTGTAGCTTAACCTTGCATAATTGTGTTCTAGTTGTAGTTTCTGCATAATTCAGTTACTTGTTAGCCTTATAGCTTACTTTTAGTTCTAGTCTTGGTTGTAGTTTGTTTACAGCTTTTAAACTTTTCATTTTGTCCATTGAATTCAATCTGCTATAGCTTTTGTTTCAGTTCAAACCATTACTCAATAAGTCTTTGTTAAAAACTTGTTAAAAACAGATAAAGGTGTGTTTGGGAGTAGCTTAAAATCAGTTTTCAAGTGTTGATAATTGGTGTTTCAGAGTTTGTTTCTAGTCATTAAGTGGTAACAAGTAGTTTTCAGTTTTTTACAAGTCATAAAAACAGTCAAACAAGCAATTGGTACTAAAATAGTTTGGGTCATCTTTTTATCAGCTTTGGTTTGAAAACTTGTCATTTTCATTTGCCTAATTCTCCTTCATTACTTGATAAGATTTGCTCAAACTTGTTTCTAGTTCTAGCTTACATCATTAACTTTCAGTTTCTAAGAGGAAAATATACAGTTTTAGGAATTAAGCTAGAAATAAGCTTTTTAGTCAAGGTTTGAGCATTTGTCATTCTCTGAGACAAAGTGCTAACTGTTTTCTCAGTTCTCTTAATCTACTTCACAAAAGTCTTGATTTTCTTTCACAAATCCATTTAGTTAGTATTGAATATTAAGTTTTGAAGTTTTGAGCTTTTTCATAAAAATTGGTCAAACTTGGTCAACATAAGCTCAAAAGAGCTTATTTCAGATTTTTCATTCATTTCTGGATGAAAATGGTTCTAGTTTGATTTCCCGTTCTTGTAATCAAGTGCTTAATCAGTTTAATCACAAAAATCAAGTTGTGACTGTTTGGAATAAGCTGTAGCTTATTTTGTGCTTATCAATAAGCACTCAATTGCTTATTTTTGACTTTTAGCTAAATTCCTTAGACACACGTAGTCTTATTTGGATTTTAAGAGTTTTGCAAGTGGT